>CM052897.1:99441216-99460120 GCA_028534135.1 Potos flavus
AGATTCCTGCCTCACGCTGAGGTCTTTTATCCATTTCAAGTTTATCTTTGTGTATGGTGGAAGAGAATGGTCAAGTTTCATTCTTCTATATATAGCTGTCCAATTTTCCCAGCACCATTTATTGAAGAGACTGTCGCTTTTTCCACTGGATATTTTTTCCTGCTTTGTCGAAGATTATTTGACCATAGAGTTGCAGGTCCATATCTGGGCTCTCTACTCTGTTCCACTGGTCTATGTGTCTGTTTTTGTGCTAGTACCATGCTGTCTTGGTGATCACAGCTTTATAGTAAAGCTTGAAATCAGGCAACATGATGCCCCCAACTTTGGTTTTCACATTTTTTAATTTAAATTCAATTAGCCAAGGTATAATACATCATTAGGTTTTTTTTTAATTTTTTTTTTTAATTAAAGCATAATGTATTATTTGCCCCAGGGTACATGTCTGTGGACCCTCAGGCTTACACATTTCACAGCACTTACCATAGCACATACCCTCCTCAATGTCCATAACCCAGCCACCCTATCCCTACCCACCCCTACCCCCCAGCCACCCTCGGTTCATCATTAGTTTTTTATGTAATGCTCAGTGATTCATTAGTTGAGTATAACAGCCAGTGCTCATCACCTCATGTGCCCTCTTTAATGCCCATCACCCAGTTATCCCATCCCACCATCCACCTCCCTTTCTGCAAGCCTCAGTTTGTTTCCCAGAGTCAGGAGTCTCATATGGTTTGTCTCCCTCTCTGATTTCTTCCTACTCAGGTTTTCCTCTCTGTTCCTCTGATCCTCTGGGCTATTCCTTATGTTCCACATATTAGTGAAACCATATGATAATTGTTTTTCTCTGACTTATTTCACTTAGCATTATCCCCTCCAGTTCCATCCATGTCAGTGCAAATGGTGGGTATTCATCCCTTCTGATGGCTGAGTGATCTTCCTTTGTATGTATGAACCACGTCTTCTTTATCCATTCATCTGTTGAAGGACATCCCGGCTCCTTACACAGTTCAGCTATTGTGGGCATTGCTGCTATGAACTTTGGGGTGCATGTGCCCCTTCTTTTCACTACATCTGTATATTTGGGGTGAATACCCAGGAGTGCGATTGCTGGGTCATAGGGTAGCTTTATCTTTAATATCTTGAGGAAACTCCATACTGTTTTCCGGAGTGGCTGTATGAGCTTGCCTTCCCACCAACAGTGTAAGACGGTTCTCCTTTCTCCACATCCTCACCAACACTTGTTGTTCCCTGTCTTGTTAATTTCTGCCACTCTAACTGGTATAAGGTTCTATCTCATTGTGGTTTTGATTTGTATATCCCTGATGACAAGTGACATGGAGCATTTTTTCATGTGTTTGTTGGCCATTTCTGTGTCTTTTTTTGGAGAATTGTCTCTTTATGTCTTCTGCCTGTATCTTGACTGGATTATTTGGTTTTTGGGGGTGTTGAGTTGAGCCCTTTATCTAACCCTTTATCTGACATGTCATTTGCAAATATCTTCTCCCATTCTGTAAGTTGCCTTTTAGTTTTGTTGTTTCCTTTGCTGTGCAGAAGCTTTTTATCTTGACGAAGTCCCAATAGTTCTTTTTTTCTTTTGTTTCCCTGGCTTTTAGAGACATGTCTTGCAAGAAGTTGCAGTGTCCAAGGTCCAAGAGGTTGCTGCCTGTGTTCTCCTCTAGCATTTTGATGTGAGACAGGAATCGATTATCTTTCTTTTTTGATTGTATATGAGCCCTCTATCTTTCTTGGTGAGTCTAGCTAAAAGTTTGTCAGTTTTGTTTATCTTTCCAAAAAAGGCAGCTTGTATTTTCATTGATCTTTTGTCTTTTTAGCCTCCATTGGATTTATTTCCACATTCCTTTTTGTTATTTCCTTATTTCTTCTGTTTTGAGGTTTTGCTTGTTTTTTCCCCCACTTTCCCATGTAAAATTAGGTTGCTTATTGGAGAGCTTTCAGGTGGATTGACGAGGATCTGAATTTCTACGAATTTCCCCCTTAGAGCTACTTTTGCTGCATCCCATAACTTTTCATAGGTTCTCTTTTTCATTTGTCTTAAGGCACTTTTAAATTTTCTTTTGATTTCTTCTTTGACCATTGGTTGTTTGCTACCATGTTGTTAAATCACCACATATTTCTGACTGTCCCATTTTCTTCTTGTGACTGATTTCTACTTTCATACCATTGTGGTTGGACAAGATTTGAACCAGAGGGTGAAGGGAGCATTCAGTTTAAAGGTTAGTTTCCTGGGTATTTTTCTGAGGGCAGACCACAATTTCCATAGAGACAGAGGAACGTTTTGTGATTTGGGGGGGAGGGGTGGCCAACCCTTGTTAGAATTACTGACTCCTACCATGCAGGCTGTGTACCACCATTCACACTGTAGTCCTGATGGACTTGTACTTCCTTAGAAACATTTTGTAGGAGGTACAGGCGTGGCCTTCTCTAACAGAAAGGTGCCATGTGGGTTCATGGCATGGCCCCAAGTCAGCAACCAGGATCTATGGTAAAGTGGGGGATCAGAACCCGACTTTCTGTAGGAAGTGACAGAAACGGGGCAAGGTGAGTTTCATGACAATAGCTGAGGTCCCGAGTGAGCCACTGGGTGTTGGTGATGGGTGGGGTAGTGGAGCCTATGGATCTGTCCCCAGAACCTGTGGAATTCAGGGAAACCCTCCTGTCTGTTGAGTTGTGTGGAGACAGGTAGACAGCAGTTTGGCCAGTCACGAGGGTCATGCTGGACCACCACCAGAGGGGCCGTGTGTGGTGGGAGCCACTGCTCGGTTTCCATGAAAACTGATGGGGATTTGGTGACTGTGATTCCTAGCAGCAGCAGCATGGGGAGAGGAGGGTGGTGGTGGTGCACACTTCCTAGGGTTGTGCTCAGGACTAGTCAGGAGCCCACTGAGGTCAGCCATGCCTGGCTCAGAAGGCACCCAATCTACCTATGGGCACTGTGCCCATGGTACTTTCGAGCTGGCACCCCTGCTTCTGCCACTTTTCATCATCTTCATGGTCGTGAGCCTCTGCTCTTGCCCCATGGCCCCCCGGGGTATTGCCCTCCCTCCATCTGGCCCTCCTCCTCTGCCTCGTGCAATCCGATGTCTGCGTAGCCTTGTCGAGAGGCAGCTCTGTCAGTCCCCTGATGGAACACTTGCATGGATCCCCTGTGAGGTGAGGACAGTGCCCTGCCCTGGACGGGGGCTGAAGGTCCCCAATCAGGAGAGCCACGTCTTCCTTTTCAGCCTGGCCTGCCCTCCCCTCAGTCTGCCTCGGGGAAGCTCTCCCCGCTTCCTGAGCTGGCAGCTCTGACCTTAAAAACCAACATTGTTTTCTGTTTCTCCATGCCTTAGTTCATCCATGGCATGTCTTTTGAACCTCTCGGTGGGTTTTCAGCAGTCCTGCAGGGCTGTCTGCTCAAAGAGGGGATGACCTCGGAGGGGCAGCCTTCCCTGCATGTCCCTAAGCCCTAGAGCCCGCTGTCACACTGAGTGTTGAGGGACCCGAGCCAGCCCATCCCGAGCCCAGGCTGTGTCAGCTGTGCAGACTGATGTGTGCCAGGGCCGGTGGGCAGCAGGCATGGGCCAGGGCCAGGCAGTTTCTCTTTCTCATTCCTTCCCCCCTCTCCCTCCCAGAGGTAGCTCAGAGCAGCCTCCACACCCCACATGCCAAGATCCCTTGACCTGTGCCTCCTGCATTCAGCTGGTGAGCTTGGTGGTTTCCCGTTGCTTCTGTCTCCCATACCCGCACCCATGGCAGTTCCTGGATCAGGGGAGGGATCGTACCCTTGCCCGTACTTGATCCTCTTCCTATCCCGCACTGAGCCCACCCACCTTTGTGTCTTCTGTGGATGTGCTTGGAAGCAAGCTCATCCACAGGGAACCTATTAGCCAGATGGATCCGGGTAATGACCACTGACATAGTGATCCAGGATAGAGAACAAACGCTCTGAAACCTGTTCCACACTCTGTGACCATCTCACACTAAAACAGAAACAATAATAGCTTTCTGGACTGTGAAGTGGCATCCTTCTCTCTTTACACTGTTGAATGTCTAAGTGCTGAGCCGGGACAGAAAGGGACCATGGCTCCTGTGGGCTAGGATTAACAGGTAAAATATAAGAACTCAGTGAAATTTGAATTCGAGGCAGAGTGAATAATTATTGTCGAGGAAATACTCCCAAGTAGGGTTTATGAACACTGTGTTCCAAAGCTTTTTCAAATAGATTACTGAAAGAAAAATATTTTCCTTACTGTTTAGTGTAATTCCAGTCGAGTTAGCATACAGTGTTATATTAGTTTCAGGTGTACAATAGCGTGGTTCAGTAATTCTCTATATTACTCAGTGCTCATCAAGAAAAGTGTACTCTTAGTCCCCTTCATCTATTTCACTCATCCTTCCATCCACCTCGCCTCTGGTAACCATCAGTTTGTTGTCTATTGTTAAGAATCTGTATTTTGGTTTGTCTCTTTTTTCTCCCTTATTTATATATGTTTGTTTCTTCAATTCATCATATGGTATTGTCTTTCTCTGACTGACTGATTTCACTTAGGATAATACTCTCTAGATCCATTCATGTGGCTGCAAATGGCAAGATTTCATTCTTTTTATGGCTGAGTAATATTCCACCGTGTCTGTGTGTGTGTGTATGTGTGTGTATGTGTACACACATCTATCATCTCATTTATCACTTGATCAACAGACACTTGGGGTGCTTCCATATTGTCATCTTGTAAATAATGCTGCAAGAAACATAGGGATACATGTATCTTTTTGAGTTATTGTTTTCATATTCTTTGGGTAAATACCCAGTCGTGTGATTGCTGGATCCTAGGGTAGCTCTATTTTTAACGGCTGAGGAACCTCCATACTGTTTTCCAGAGTGGCTGCACCAGATTGCTTCTCCACCGACAGTGCACGAGGGTTCCCCTTTTTCCACATCCTCCCAACACCTGTTGTTCCTTGTGCTGTTGATAAGAGCCATTCTGACAGTATGTGGTAATATCTCATTATACTTTTGGTTTGCATTTTCCTGAGGTTGGGTGATGGCGAACATCTTTTCATGAGAAAAGATTTCTGTATTTCTTCTTTTAAGAAATGTTTGTTCATGTCTTCTATTTTTTAACTGGATTATTTGTTTTTTGAGTGTTGAGTTGTATCAGGTCTATACATTTTGGACACTATCCCTTTATTGCATGGGATATTTGCAAATATCTACTCCCTTTCAGTAGGTTGTCTTATTATTACTTTTTCATTGTTTTTCTACTGTGCAGAAACTTTTTATTTTGGTAGAATCCCAGTAGTGTATTTTTGCTTTTGTTTCCTTTGCCTCAGGAGACAGTCTAGAAAAATGTTGCTATTGTCTATGTCAAGAAATTACTGTCTGTGCCCACTTGTAGGATATTTATGGTTTCAGGTTTCATATGGACGTCTTCAAACTCTTTTGAGTTTATTAGTCTGTATGGTGTAAGAAAGCAGTCTAATTTCATTTTTTGTACGTAGCTGTCCAGTTTTCCCAACACCGTTTGTTGTAGAGACTGTCCTTTTCCCTTTTGATATTCTTGCCTCTTTTGTGGAAGATTAATTGGCCACATAATTGTGGATTTATAGCTGAGCTTCTATCCTGTTCCCTTGGTCACTGCGTGTATTTCTGTGCCAGGACCATACTGTTGGGATGAGTACAGCTTTGTAGTATAACTTGAAATCTGTAATTGTGACTCCTCTAGCTTTTTCTTTTCACTTTGCGTTGGCTGTTCAGTGTCTTTGGTGGTTCCATACAGACTTGTAGGAGTGTTTGTTTGAGTTGTTTTTGTTTAACTTAAATTCAATGAGCCAACTTAGAGTACATCATTAGTTTCAGATGTAGTGCTCAGTAATAGATCAGGTGTGTATAACACCCAGTGCTCGTTGTATCCTGCACCCTCCTTAATGCCCATCACCCACTTACCCCATCCCCACCCACCTCCCCTCCAGCAACTCTGTTTCTGTAATGAAGAGTCCCTCGTGGTTTTTCTCCCTCTGATGACTTCCCATTCAGTTTTCCCTCCCTTCCCCTCTGATCCTCTATGCTGTTTCTTCTATTTCACATATGAGTGAGCCCATGTGCCAATTGTCTTCCTCTGATAGATTTATTTTGCTCTGCATAATACCCTCCAGTTCCATCCAGGTGGATGTGATGGTAAGTCTTCATCCTCTCTGATGGCTGAATAATATTCCATTGTATATATGGACCACATCTTCTTTATCCATTCATCTGTCCGCGGACATCTGGGCTCTTTCCATAGTTTGGCTAGAGTGGATATTCCTGCAGTGAACATTGAGGGGCAGGTGCCACTACTTTTCACTCCATCTGTATCTCTGGGGTAAATACACAGTAGCGCAATTGCTGGGTCATAGGGTAGCTCTATTTTGAAGTTCTTGAAGAAACACGATAACATTTTGCAGAGTGGCTGTACGAGCTCGCATTCCCACCAGGAGTATAAGAGTGTTCCCCTTTCACCACTTCCTCGCCAACGTTTGTTCCCTGCCTTGATAATTTTAGCCATGCCAACTGTTGTAAGGTGGTATCTCATTGTGGTTATGATTTGTATTTTCCTGATGACTCTTGACGTGGAGCACTTTTTCGTGTGTCTGTTGGATGCTTCTATGTCCTCTTGGTAGAAAGGTGTGTTCATGTTTACACCCATGTCTTAAGCTAGGATGGGGTAGTCCCAGGAGCATGGAAAGTGTGATCTGCTTAGGTGTGGAGACCTTCACAGAGGTCTGACTTGAGGGTTAGAGTTAAGGAGAGTATCAGGCTCAGGCTTTGCGTTCAGTGTGGTATGAAAGTATAAATAAGCAGGGATTGGTTCAAGATTTCATTCAGATTTCTCCTGCTCTGAATCTTTTCTGGAGTTCTAAAAGGCATGATTTCTGACTTTGTTGTAGGATGAGCCCTCTGCTTTGCTCAGGTGTCCCCATTCCCTGGGATTTGGACCCAGGTGTCTGGGAGTGGTCTTTTAAAAAGTGAACCTAGGATTGAGGATAGGGCCTAAGGTCATGGGAAGCCTAATCTGCCATTGCTGTGGTGAGCTACCCAGGAGGCTGAATAGAGGGTGTGGGTCACAGTGACTGTCGGGCTCCAGGTATGTGTCCAGTGGGCCACAGGATGTGGGGTGGCCTCAGGAGGGCTGCAGATTTCACCTACCATCAATCGTTTCCGGAGTTCAAAAGGCATAATTTCCTCTTGGGTGACAGGCAGAGTCCTCTTGTATTGCACAGGTGTTAGCAATCCCTAAGGCTTGGGAGACAGGCCTCTGGGGACAGAAGACTCAAAGCTAAACCTATTGTTAGGTTTAGGGCCCAGGGGCATGGCAGAGTTCTTCAGGCCTTGAAGCAAGCTTCCGGGGCTGAGTTGAGGGCGTGGATCAGGGGAGTGTCAGGCTCCCTGTTGTGTCCAGGGGCCCCTGAATGTGGGGTGGATTCAAGTGGGAATGCAGATTTCTCCTGCTCTGAATCCTTTCTGGAGTTCGAAGTGGCACGGTTTCCTTCTGGGTAGCAGGTGGGATCCTGTGGCATTGCTCCGGGATTCCCAATGTTTAATGCTTGGGTGCCAGGTCTCTGGGGACAAACATTCAAAGCCCAAGCTAGGGTTAGGTTTAGGGCCTAGGGGCATGGAACACCTGATCTGCTGGCACTGAGGCCATCTTCCTGGGAGGCTGAGTTGAGGGCACGGTCAGGGTGAGTGTCAAGCTCTGGGGTATGTAGCTGTGATGAGGTTTAGAACATAAGAATATGTGTAAGCTGTACACATTGTGGATATCTGAAAAATATCAGGACTCGCCTGGCAGCCAGAAAGAAATCGTGGCATTTGGAACCGCGGAAAGGATTCAGGAGACACGTGCTTATTTCTTAAGTAGTAATTAGCTTCATTCTAAAGTTGACCAATGCCATTGTCCTTTTTGGAGAAGAGAAGTTACTCTTCCTTTATTTGGGGGGGGGGGAACACAAGCAGAGGGAGTGGGAGAGGGAGAAGCAGGCTTCCCGCCGAGCAGGGAGCCTGATGCGGGGCTCGATCCCAGGACCCTGGGATCATGACCCAAGCAGAGGGCAGACACTTAATGACTGAGACACCCAGGTGCCCCGAATTTACTCTTCCAAATGAACACCTCAACTCATCTGTTCCTCATGTGACTTGAGTGGGGTCTGGTTTACTCCAGCGTCCAAGTCCCACCTGGAGAACCCTCCTGCAGGATCCTGACAGCCCATTACCACCATCCCCGGTGGGGGGGTGGGGGACACAGGGCACAATGCTGAAGTTGGGGGATAGCTCTGGGGCTTCTTACTGCCACATCTGTGCCCTGGGGGAGCAGGAAGCTGGAGTACCATCCCACACGATCCTGACAGCCCAGAACCACCATCCCGGGGGACATGGGGCATGATGCTGAATGAAGTCGAGAGACTGCTCTGGGGCTTGTTAGTGCCGCACCTGTGCCTGAGGGAACAGGGGACACCTTGCTGAACTTGGGGTGCTGCTCAAGGTCCATTACCTGCACTGTCTGTGCCAGGGGACAAGGGGGTATCCCACTGAATTAGGGACTGTGTGCAGTCCTTATGTGCACTCTTCCCGAGGAACATGGGAAACCCTGAAATGTCTGCAACCCGTCTCACAAAAGCTTGAGTGAATGGGCACCCTGGAGTTCACGGGTCTGGGGGATACAGCCAGTTGGTGGACATTGGGCAAAAGAGACTTGTCCAAGGGAAAAAGAGAACTTGTCTGAGTCCCCGGGATTAGCGCTTTCCATGCGCCCTTCCAGGACCCCAGCCTCCCACCTGGGCCTGCACCCTACTCCTGGGACCCCCGGTGCTCAGAACACACTTACCTACCCAGGACCTCTGCCCACTGTCTCTCAGAGTGCCCCTTCCCTGCCCCACCTCTGCATCCCGGGGAAGCTCCGGGTGCACCCCCACAGGGTGATTGGTCTGGAAGGGCAGTGTCTATACGGGCACCCTGCCCTCAAGACCTGCACCCTGTGAGTGTAGGTGGTCCTGGAGGCACCTCCTCTTCCCAACACCTGGCTTGGCTGCACAGGCATGTGTGGAGTCGTGGGCACGAACCCCTAAACACACACTGGGGCCCTTCCGAGGATCTCTCTGGCTGCAGACCACCCTCAGAGCCCTGCCCCTGCCTTTCCCGCATCAGCCCTGCCTGCAGAGCTGTTCCTGGCTCCTGGCAAGGTCAGCTGCTCTCAGACCCTCCCAGGCTTGGGCTTTAGGAAATGCAGTGGTTTCCCACATCTCCAAGGCAATTTTAAGACCCAAAAAGTAATGCTCTAAGTGGGAAGAGCTTCACCTTCTGGTCTCACCCGTAGAGTAAATAGTCCTTCTCAGACCTTCAAAACATCCTTGTAGGATGAGCCCATTTGTGCTGGAAAATACATACATAGGCTTGGTTCTGCAGGGAAGCTCCAGGATGAACCGCCGCTCTTCTGTGCTGTTGGGAGTTGTGAACCAGGAACATCTATTTTTCACTTAAAAAAAAAAACTTATTATTGACACTAAATGAATGGAACTTTTTAAACATTTTAGAAAGGAAGAGAGTTTTATTCAAACCCAAGTCAGGACACCAGCCTAGGAGACACAATCTTCACAGAGAAGTGAGTGCTCTGGGGAAGCAACATTGGGCAGTTTTATGTGTTTGGTTTTGTTTTATCAAAACAAAATTTGGTCAGTTACACATCAAAATGGGGAAGAACATTCCAGAAAGTTACACTTTTTCTTATGATTTCAGTATGTGCAAGTCGGTATGACTTTAATCTTATGGGAGCCAAAGAGGTTCTTTTGTTTTTCTTATCTATATGTTTGC
The DNA here is from genome assembly GCA_028534135.1 of Potos flavus. Lineage (NCBI taxonomy): Eukaryota > Metazoa > Chordata > Mammalia > Carnivora > Procyonidae > Potos > Potos flavus. Next base: position 99,451,058 of record CM052897.1, read on the forward strand.
AGTGACCTTTTTTGGTGATCTTTTTCTTCTCGAAGCACATGTACAGTATGTGCTTGGAGCAGAAATAGGGCCCATGCTCTGAGGTTTTGCCCATTTTGAGCTTGGTAAAATCTTAAAGGATAGCTTCCCCAGGAGTCCAGGACCAGGGCCCACAGGTGGTATAAGATAAAAATTTCTTTTATCATTATAATTACTACTAAATTGGAGGAACTTGAGACAAAAGCGCCTTTAACAATAGTATGAAGAAATCAAAATAATGCCTCCAGAAAGTTCCCAGTTCCATGGTCAACATAGGTAACAGAGGTGTTCGCAGAAGCTGGGCTCCTGCCCTTCTCCTGCCCAAATCTCTGAAGCACACAGATAACTTAGTCAGAATTTTAGAAATCCTAGGCATCTTAGAAATGTCTGAAATTGTTCCCTTGGACTACAGAACGAAATAGAGCAGCTCATTGTCACGGCACTAATTGAAACATGCAGTGACCCCTAGATGCACTAAGTTCTTTCCATGCAGATTTTGACTAATGTAATTCATAGTCATACCATGTAAACACTACGATGGTTGGGGAGTAAATAATCATACATAAGGGAATAGTTTAGGAATGTTTATAAGCATTGGCTCACTTTGTAGAAGAGGCTGAGCAGAGTGTTTTTAAATACCATTTCAGACCTGTCTTACAGCACTCTGAACATACCAGAGCCTGAATCAATTTTTTTAAAAATGTTCTTTCAGTAACTTTAATATCAGAAAAATATTAGAATGTCTCAATTCCTAGGGATCTTTCGTATCTTACTCAGAGGTCCTCCACTGAGATAATTATCTTAATGATCATGATGGGCAGAGATTAAAAGCCAGCTGAATCTGTTCCAGTTGGCCACACAAGAAAATCCTGAGACTTGAGATGTTTCCAGATTGGGAAGACCAGATATTTTTCTATCAGATATTGAGAAAGGTGTATTAAAATCTTCAAACAATGCTACTCTATTCAACAGTGCACTGGAGAATCTACCCAGGCAAGAGAAACAAAAAGTGTAAGAATCTAGGGGATAATTGTGACTATTCACAGATAATAAATATGATTGTGTACATAGAAAATCCAAAATAGTCTGTAAATACCCTATTAGAATTAAAAATGGAATTTAGAGATTTGAGATAGATTATCGCCTAACATTGGACAGTTTCTGGAAGAAAATGTAGAACATGTCGATCTTGGGGTAGGAGACAGAGTACACTAACCATTTAAAGGAACTCGGGGACTTCATAAAAATGTGACATTTCTCATGACCATTAAGAAAACGAAAAGGTGAGCCACAGCCTGGGAAGTAAAGATTTGCAATACACACACTGACAAAGACTTGTCAATAAAGAATTCCTATTCATCAACCATAAAAAGTCTATTTAAAAATGAATACTTCACAAAAGATTTACTAATGGCCAATAAGAACAGGAAAGGGTGCTCAACAGTATTATTTTCAGGAACATCCAGGCCCTTCCTGAAACAAATACGTACACACAAACCAGTATTCCCTACATGGATGACATCCTTGTTTCTGAGGACAACTTTGGAGAACAGATCAGCATCACAGTAAAGTGATGGAAATCCTTACATTCAGTGGATGGATAATTAACCTAAGTTAGGGCTGAGGATCTCAAACTATAGTACAATTTCTAGGCATAATTTGGTCCTCTGAAGGCAGACAACTACCACACCATGTCATATAGCACACAGGTTGCTTACCAACCCCCTACCATAGAGGAAGAAGATCAGAAACAGGACTGGTAGGAAATACAGAAATCACTTGTGGGGATTATCCTGAAACACACTGATAACATAACTAGCGTGAGGAAGTGTAGGGAACTGACATGGACAGAGACTGAGGAGGTACTTCTTTGGAAAATGCTGTCCAAAATCGTCACACAGTGGTGCCAGCTAATGAGGACTCTGAGCATACCCTAAAATGCCTGTACTCACAAGGGTTTGCAACACGGTCTGTGAGGACTAAAACTTCAAGATCTCAAAGTTTACTGGATTGACTATTGGACTAAGAGATTCCCATGTTCTGAGAACAGATGCCAACTAATTGAAAGGCTCACCTGGGCTCTCTCGGAGGCCCTACTGAACCATTCACTGAAAATCAATCACGCGCACGCATGCGCGCACACACATACAACCTGTCATTTGTTTAATTCATCAATTATTACATATTCAGGATTCTTCCTACCTTTTTTTTTTCAGATTGATGTTTGAACTCACATGAAATGTCATTTCTAATTAACACTGATGTCTAACACTGATGTCAAAATAGAGACTCATTGACACAATAGTCACAAAATGGAACTTCCCTGTAATTTTCAACATAGCATTTTTAAAAGTTCATACATATTTTAGCTGTTTTAGTAACTCGTACGGGAGAAAATGAGCATTGGCCACAATCACCAAAACTGTGGAAAGAGCCAAGATACCCTTCAACAGACAAATGGATAAAGAAGATATGGTCCATATATACAATGGAATATTATGCCTCCATCAGAAAGGATGAATACTCAACTTTTTTATCAACATGGAAAGGACTGGAAGAGATTATGCTGAGTGAAATAAATCAAGCAGAGAGAGTCAATTATCATATGGTTTCACTTACGTGTGGAGCATAAGGAAAAACATGGAAGACATTAGGAGAAGGAAAGGAAGGGTGAATTGGGGGAAATCGGAGGGGAAGATGAAATATGAGAAACTGTGGACTGTGAGAAACGAACTGAGGGTTTTGGAGGGGAGAGGAGTGGGGGGTTTGGTGAACCCGGTAGTGGGTATTGAGGACATATATTGCATGGAGCACTGGGTGTAGTGCATAATCAATGAATCTTGGAACACTGAAAAAATTTTTTAGGAAATTCTAAATACTGGTAATGAGTTTTAAGCCTGGAGAACAAAATTTGTCAAATTTCATAGATAATAAGGAACCAAAGGGAAAGCATGGAAGTTGTAGTCTAATTTACACATATGCATCTTCTATTATTCTACTACCAAAGGACATATTTTATTACCACTACATATGCATAAATTATTTCCCACATGTGCCTACACAGATATAATGAGTGTACTACAGTAGAATGAAAGGTCTGGGAATGACTTCACAGCATCTACAATGAACAATTAAATTTCATTCTTCTATTTGGTGAACTTCCACTATCTGTTCCTTTAGACAATGCACCATATATATATTTCAAGAACAATCACAACTGAAAAGAAACTAACTTAAAGCAACACACAGACCGAGTTCCATTCCACTCCCCTTTATTCATCTTCTCTATGGGTTCTAAGCTATTTCCCTACCTCCTTTCCCACTGAGCAGGGAGCCCGATGCCCAGGTCGATCCCAGGACCCTGAGCCCCAGGACCCTGGGATCATGACCTGAGGAATCATAGACGCTTAACTGGCTGAGGCACCCAGGAGCCCCACCCATATTTTTCTTCAGCAAAAGGACACTTTCTCATGATGACTTCACATGACTTCACCTGGTACCAGAGATCTGCACTTCGCCTCTAGGAGGTAGGAGATGAAGGCAATTGCAAACTCTGGTGGTGGTTTCCCAAATACAATGACCTGCCTGGTGACAGTGAGACCCTTTATGAGCACAGGAGAGGGTGCTGTGACACTCGGCTGTGGCTGGCTGGCACAGAGAACCAAATTCACCTCCCAGGCTGACTTCTCTGGGGAATAGAGGCCCCACACTGAGCCCCTGTCACTGTGCAGTCCAGAGATGGCCATCCTCAGGGAGAATGACGACCAAGGACAATGCCAAAGGAGATCTCACCTGTCTATCATTTCGTATTTTTGATAGTAGACAAGTAACTGCCTAGAACTCCCCAGGTACCTTAGTCTCATCTGTGAATAACGCAGAGGTTTTACAAAACACTTAAGATTTTGTCCTCACAATTGCCCAATATTTACATATAAATAGATAAGTGCAATCAGTTCCTTAATTTTAAATATAAATATGTGAATACAATTCTTACTTTTTAAAAAAGATGTATTTATTTAGTTTAGAGAGAGAGAGAGAGAGAGAGAGAGAGCCCAAGCAGGAGGGGCAGGAAGAGGGAGAATCTCAGGCTGACTCTGCACTGAGCACCCAGACCTAAGCAGGGCTGGATCTCATGACCCTGAGATCACGACCTCAGGCGAAACCAGGAGAGGGACGCTTAACTGACAACACCATCCTGTGGACCCAATATATTCTCTTAATTTCATTCATAACCAACTTCTATGGGATCACAGAGCTAATTTTTAGGCGCATTCTAATAGCATGAATATAAAGGAGGAGAAACAAATTCTACCAAACTTCTAATGTGGGGAAGGGTAACAAAAATCTCAAATCCTCTAAAACACTCTTCAGGTTATATCCATAGGTTTTAATGATGTACTTGAACAATTTTTAAAAGTTATCTCTTTTCCATAAAACATACATGGTTTACTTAAAGTCAACTAGTCTTTGCATTTAAGTTCCAAATGGTTTTGTCTTTACCGGGATAGTAAAAATCATCACTACAGAAAAACGGAAGGAAGCCGTTGGGTGGTTGTAGCCGTTTCTCATAGACCGGTAAGTTCCAGCTTCACTTATCATATTTAGCCTAAAGGGATTAAGTACTTTCTGCTACAAACCTTACATTTGAATTTTCTCAGTTATTCCCAAACCGGTTTGATTCCATCCTGAGGGTTAGAGGGAGAACTGGCAAAGACACTGGACGCTGGGTGTCCTGAAGAGGGAGGGAATGACAGACCTGCTATCAACGCTTTGCATCCCAGGCCGCGCCCCCTACTGCCACCTCACCTGCTCCAGTCACTTTCATAATAGTGTAGCTTTACCTGGTGACGCTGGCCCGAACTCGCATTCCTCGGTGCAACCTTATCTAGGGTAATGCTCGGTCACCTAGCCCGAGACACACATGTATGAACGCTCCGCAGCAGCGCTGATGGTATTAAGCCAAACCTGGAAAAATCCAAATGCCCATCAACAGTAAAATGGGTAAAGTGTGGCCTCCCTGTAGGAAAGAACACTCTAAAACAATATGAATAAAACTACAGCTGAATGAATTGAAACAATGTTTCTCGCACAAAGTGCTGAGGAAATGATGCAAGTTACAGAGGACTAGATCTCCCTACATATGTTCACACACAGGTCAAACAAATGGTTAATTATGAACTCACATTTGGGTGGTAAGGCTAAAGTTATGGTCAAAAATTATAGCCACAACTAAAAATGATATCAAAATGCGGATTATAACAAAGTCACCATCAAAGGGAAGAGAAAGATAAGGAGTTGGATAGAAGCCAAGTTCCATAATAAGGGTGTCAATATATTGACCCTTCACTTTTTCATGAAGTGAAAAATGTATTTCTTGAGAATGGATTTCTGAAGAAATACATTTGTTTAGATTTACTTGGTCACACAAAGACTGATATGAATATATCTATGGAACAAGTATACATCATATAACTGTCATTTATGTGTCTATGACTGGAAAAACCCAGTACATTGGTTTTACATAGTCTTAGAAGCTAGTCCAGCTTAAGTCCTCACTGAAAGCTTGTTGAGTGGAATAACAGCACCGCCAAATGACTGTCTAGTCCATATTTAAACTTACAATCTCTGATAAGTGTATAGATCCCTTCATGATCTTGAATGTTCACCATCATGGGGTTATGGGATTTGTGTCTCCTCAGTTCCTGTGGTTCTTGCTCCTGCCACTTTGAAGAATGAAGAGGTAGACCAGACAAAGAGTGGTGGGCAGGAAAGGCAAAGCTTACTGAGCGAGAGTACAAAGCTCCTGGAGAGGGAGGGGACCCGAGTGGGTTGTCCCCGGAGTTTCTAAATTTAGGGGGTTTATGAGCTCTTTTGTGGAACTAAAGCAATCGCGGTGTGCTGAGTAGTGCCAATCAGGGCTTTGGTCACATATCTGTCTACCTATTAGGTTCACGTCCACGTGCTGATGGTCTTTTTTTTTTTTTTTTTTTTTTTTTGCTGACATCTGGGGGCTTAGGCCTTAGCTGCCCCTTGTCCACGATATTGACAAATGTTTTTGTGGTTGTCTTATTTTAGGATGTTTGGCAGAAGTCATTTCCACGAAGGCTATGAAGCAGAAGGTAGTGTGGTCCTGTCTAAGCTGCAGAACAGGATGTCAGTGCTATTTTATTTTAACTGTCCTGACTCCATATTTTCTTGTTGGGGACCCTGGCCCTGACTGCCTAGCTGTCCAACCAAGTCCTAACATTCCCCCCTCTGAAGAAGTGACCCTAACTGCCAGTAGGAAAAGGGGCGATGACTGGTCTAACTGCTTCTTACTGGTTGCGGGCCATGACGAAGGACAGCAGTCAGGGTTTCATCCACACAAGTCTAAGGGTCCCCAGTAGAAGTTGGTAGGGGCTGTCTCCATTTGTGGCTGCACAGACAGGACCATCTGTAGCCTGATGGACTCGAAAAGAGAAGAGACAAATCAGATAAGGGCAAGGAAAGAAGAAGGGAGATGAGTAATAGTGGGGCTTCTATACCAACAACATAGGCCAGGTGGTCTGTCGCCTGGATTCCTCAGGTAACCTGGTGGCCCAGATAGATGACCTCTCCTCTTGGTGGATGTCTCTCAGGGCACAGCTGTGAGATAAGACAAAAATAAAATTAGACATGTGGTAGCAGGATAATGGTCTCCCAAAGTGTGCACATCCTAACCCCCAGATTCAGTGACTGTGACCTTACGTGGTAAAAGAGACTCTAAACTTAACAGGAGAGAGAGAGAGAGACAAGACGAAGGAAGAGTAGGGGACCTTGTTTCATCTGGCCACTTGAATTTAGCTGGATATCTATCAGATCATTCTGAAGGCCCACAAATGCAGCCTGAAATGTAAGAAAATACATCTGGAAATCTACAAGTGGAAAAGCAACTGCTTTTTGCAAGATAGAAGGTGTGGAATCATGAATCTGTGGGGAAATATTAGAATATAATTGGAGGGGGAAGGAGCCTGCATAGCTGGCTACTGGAAAGTGATAGAACACTGGATTGCAAAATTGGAATCCTTAGAAATCTGCTCCAGTGAGAGACATCCCTTTCTGAAAGAGGCTTAGGGGATGAAAAGGGCAGAATTCTAGGAGGGTCATTGTGGTCTCAGGACCCCAGGAGACACAGAAAGAACCTGGGTGCCTGAACCGATAGAGTGCCCAGGCAGCAGAGCAGGGAAACTGGTTATGGTCAGAGAGCCCAGGAGGGATTCTCAGCTCTGGTCCCCATAAACCAGGAGATGGGCCAGTCGGGAGACCACTCTTGGCCTAAGCACCCTGTAAAGGATTGGAACTTGCAAGCTGTTTGCTATCCCCTAAGAGGTGCAAAATGGCTGCAGAGCAGGGTGCATGCGGGAGCCCATGAATGCTCACAGTCCCAAAGACACAAAGTGCAGTGACGCTCATGGGTCCCTGGACTCCCCCCGGGGAGACTTCAGTGGAAGAGAACCATGGAAGTCTGTAAACTTTGGCACACACAGAAGTGGAGACTCTGACTTGGAGGGTTTATTGAAAAGGCGAGACCACAAACTTGTGGCTCAGGGCCAGAGATCAGGGCACGGCCATTTTTGCTCTGACCCTCGGGAGGGGCAGAGAAAGCCTCCAGGGAACAAAAGCCACACAGACAACCAGCGTACAGTCAGCGCACCCCCCTGACAAGGGGTGAGGCAACTCTGCCCCGGCAGACATCTGAGAAGCAGCAAAGCAGGCCCCTACCCCAGAGGATGGACTGGAAGAACACGTGAAAGACAAACTTTTAGATCCCACAAGAGTGTAAAACTCCAGCACGAGGGGAAAATAGTATATTGAGCTCCAGCTGTTTCCTCATGACTCCTTTATCAAGTCTAAAATTTTCCATTTCTTTTATTTATATTTTTTACCGTTCTCATTTCAACTAGATTATTTTACCAGCTTAGGTTTTTAAGTCACTTATTTTTTTTTCACATCTACATTTTATAGATATATGCTTCATTTTGCTTTCTTTACAATTTTGGGATGTAGTGTCTTCTAACACAGACCAAAATTCAATCAGGACAAGTGGATCTCCCTGCTTTGTCGACCCTGTGAGATAGTCTCTCTTCCTCTGCCTTTTATTAGTTTTATTTCATTTTGGCTTTGTTTGCTTTTCTGTGGTGTCTTCTGACCACTTCGGATTTTTTCTAGGGTGCATTCTGCTTGGGTCGTGGTTGATATATTAGCCTCTGTTCATTCACTCACCATCCTTCCCTAGGCAGAGTGACTAGAAGGACGAATTCACAACAAAGGAAAGAAACAGAGGCAGTGTTCTCTGCCACAGAGCTAATCAAAATGGATCTAAGTAAGATGTCAGAGATGGAATTCAGGAAAGCAATTATAAAGTTAATAGCCTTGAAAAAAGCATAAATGACAATACAGAATCTCTAAGGGTGGAAATGAGCTCTAATCAGGCCGAACGTAAAAATGCTATGAATGAAGGGTACTAAATGAGAAAAACATGCAGCCAAGAAGACTTTATCCAGCTAGGCTGTCATTGAAAATAGGAGACATAAAAAGCTTCCAGGACAAACAGAAACGAAAAGAATTTGCAATCATCAAACCAGCCCTACAAGAAATATTGAAAAGGGCCCTCTAAGCAAAGAGAGAACCAAAAAGCAACGTAGATCAGAAAGGAATAGAGACAATATACAATAACAGTCACCTTACAAGCAATACAGTGGCACTAGATTCATATCTTTCAATAGTAACCCTGAATGTAAATGGACTAAATGCCCCAAACAAAAGACACAGAGTCTCAGGGTATCAGAAAACCACGGAAGCCCCCGTGTCTACACAGCGCGCCCTTTCTCCGTGGGGTCCTCAGACCACGCACCCGCTCCCCAGTCCCCGCTCAGGGGGCTTCTCCTCACCTTCTCCTCCAGCGGCCGCTCCTGAGGAGGCGGGACTGCTGCCAGTGTGCACGAGGCCCGGGGGCCCCTGCAGCGGGCCTGTCAGTGTGGATGTGGGCCCACCTCCTCCACAGCTTGTCCTGTCAGGGTGGGAGCG
>CM052897.1:99460620-99492162 GCA_028534135.1 Potos flavus
CGCGCTCCCAGCCTGCCCGGCGCTCGCACCGCCGACGCGCGCTCCCCGCCTCGCGCTCGCACCCGCGCCGGCGTCCGCGCCTCCAGCCCGCGCCCGCACCCCCGCCGCGCCCTCCCCCTCCCCAACACGCCGCGCGCCCGCTTCTGCGCGCTGAACCGCCCTGCCGCGCGCCCCCCGCCGGGGCTCAGTCCCCCAAAACACACAGCGCGCGCCCTGGGCATTTAAAGGCACAGCCCTCCCGCCCCACGCCGCTGCGGCCGGGAGACTGCCTCTGGAGGGGGGTCCTCGGTCTCCGCGCGAGGTCTGAGTTGGGGACTCCATCGCTCCCTCCCCGAGTTACATCCGCCGAGAAGAGCAACAGGGGGTTGCGTCTGGAACTCTGAAGGAGACGGGGCTTGGTCCCGCTCACCGCCGCATGGTCGTCAGCTTTGAGAGGTTATATTATATTTAGTGATAATAACTCCCAAATATAGAATTTTTATTACCCTCGGAAAAGGCATTGAACATACCCACTATTTCACGTAACCCTGAGAACAAGCCTCCGATTCTGCGCCCCGTTTTTCACGGAGGGAAACCCGTGGTTCAGAGAGGCGACGAACCTCCTCGCGGAGTTCCTGACCCCACTGCTGGGTCGTGTTTTCTTCTTTTCTCCATCCCAGTGGAAGTGCCGACTGAGGTTAATAGCCGGTTGTGGAAGCCTTTCATCAAGTTGTTGAGAGCTAATGGGACCAGTGTTTCCACCGGGCGGCTCAGCTCGGGAGGGAGGGAGAGAGAAAGCAAGAGTTACGGGGCTTTATTAATTGTAGGGTTTGTTGGGAACTCCGCTGGCAGACATTACAAAACCTATATTCCAAAATGCTATCTGTGGCGTATCCCCATTTTACAGAAAACTGAGGAAGGAAGTGGTTGGAGGCACCGCAGGGCTGAGTCACCGGCGGCGCTCAGGGCTGAGCCCCAATACCTTCGTCCTTAGCTCATTTCTTTGTCCTCCTCAGGAAGACATACCTGATTAAAGGAGAGAGACCTTTTTCACTAATAATACACTGGCCTCATCTAACTCCCTGCATCTTTAATTAATGTTTACAAAGCACTTTAATCTACCCAACATACTAGTTAATTAGGCAAGTATTATTACCCCATCTTTCTGAACCAAATCCAGGAGAGAATCAATACTGTCAGTCCTTAATCCCTGATGAATAAGGGGCCTAATGTTTCTGCTGTTTATGTTTTTTTTTTTTTCCCAAATTGTGTCCCATATTGTGTTAAATACTAACTCATTTAGCATGAATGGGCTTACTAAAAGTTAGAGACTATTAAACACCCGCCGGTGAGAAGTAAAATAGACAACACTTTTCTTTAAGGATTTCAGATAAAGAAAGCATTTCTTTAGCATTTCAGATAAAGCATTTTGTCAAGTGCTTTCCAGAATTTTTTTTCTTTTTATTATTATGCTATTTGCTTGGTTGGGTTTTCATGATGTACAAACATATGTTTGGCTTAATCTTTAAAGTTTATTTAAAATTTCTGATTTATACATTACTTATTAGTAAGTAAGCATTAAATTTTACTAAGTTTCTTTTCTTACAGGTGAAGAAGAGATAAGAAAGAAGAAATTGAATGATGATGAGATTGGGAGGAAGGAGAAAAGAAAAAGGACAAAAAAAAATCCCAAACAACACCACCATCAAAAAAACAGAATGAACAGGGAAGAAGGTGAGACAGGTTTCAACCAGGTGGCCGTGCGGCCATGAGGCAGCCCCTGGTTAGCACACCCCAGAGGTTTGTGGGAGTTACAAACAGGTGGACCTTCCTCTGGGCTGGTGCAGACCTAGCCACGGCCCCAGAGTGACTACCCGAACACAGGCTGGCTTCCGGCCCCCACTGCACCCCTGTCGAGGGACCTTTGTGCCACCGAAAAACACAAAGGGATTAGAACAACATGAGGGGAAGAAAACAAGAAATGGCTTAGAGGAGTAATTGAAAAATAGTTATTCATGAAAGTACTTAGATGACGTCAAGGGAGGAAAAAAGGAACAAAGAAACATCTGGAGGGTCTTTGTATCTACCATTGTTATTCCTTTAAAACCCATGGAATTTACAAAATTTTACTTTATATTCACTTGAGTTTTTAATCAGTGTCTTCCGAGGCTACTCTTCATTAAGAAAATCTTGGCACTACGTGACCCCTAAATAGGAGACAAATAATATCACGAACTTTGTGTAAATTAATTTTAAAGTAAATTTAAAAAATTAAGCTAAATGCACGGAATGTTTTATAAAAATAATTACTGTAGAACATTGGCTTGAGAAACTGCAGTATCTGTTTGGGCCACTAGAGGAGGCACACAGGAAAGGAGAAGGGTTGGTAATTTTCATGTTTCCTTTACCAAAAAACTATAGCATCGCAGAGCTTGAAAGAGGAGATGTCAAAAGAAATGATTTTATTTTATTCCTCTTCCACTCAGATGTGTGTGATTTTGTGCTGCTTATCCTTTTCGAGACTAAGTTCCTCATCTCTACGGTGAGGCTACTAACACCTACCCTTGGAGGCTAAAACGAAATTATTTTAATGTTTATCTGAATAAACAGCAGATGAGAAGAGTTAAGAAAATTGTGAAAATAGAGAAAAATATGGCAAATTGCACTGTTTCTAGTTGAAATATAGTACAAGACTATAATAGTTTAAAAGTATCATGATAGAATAGTAACAGATATTGAGTAATAGAGATAATAGAATAGAATCGATAATCCAGAAAAAGATAGTATTGACATAGTATAGACTTTAAGATGTGATGAGAGAGTAATCTGAAATAAATGAAAAAGGGGATGATAAATAGGCTTGAGAAAACTAGTAATTTGAAAAAAATCTCGATGTAAAGCCCTTACCTTCTATTATGTGCTAAAACAGATTTCAGATACAATAAAGAATTTTAAAACTGGGAGAAAATTTAGGCAAATATTTATGTGACCTCAAGATGAGGGAAGAAAAGAAGTGGAAAAATCATAGATGAAATGACTGTTAGACTAGATTACGTAAAAATTTTAAATCCTGAGAACTAAAAATATTCTGAACAAAATTGGAAAAAAAAGACCCTACAGAAATGTGCATAACAAATCTGACAGTTAATTTTATCCTCAATTCAAGAATACCCATAAGTTGATAAGAAAACTTTAATAACTCAATGGGAAAATTACCTCAAAAAATGGTAATTAGCTCTCTCCCTGTGTTTGTTATATTTTAAAGTGTTTGAACTACCTCGTAATTGAAAAAGTAAAAATTTAAAATAATCCCTAATGTATCTATTAGAAAATATTTTCTTAAATTCTAATATTCAATACTGACAGGAATGCAATGAAATGGGAAATTTTATATACTATCAGTGGGAGTATAAAATGATATAACTTTACTAGAAAACAATTTTATAAAAATATTTCCCAGCTTTAAAAATGTTTATACTCTTTGATCCACTTTGATCCTGTAATTCCATATCTGTGGATTCTATAGAAATAGTCGGAAATGAGCACAAAGATACATGCATAAAGATATATACTGTCTCCCTTTTAAAATGTCAGAAAATTAGAACCAACCAAAACGTCCAAAATTAGAGAGAAATAAACTATCATGCAGCTTTTTGAAATGAGGAATTTTTAGTGGCCACAAGAAAATATCTAAATATATGGTTGGGGGGAGAACATTACAAAATTGTATATAAATTATTATTTCATGGAAATCTATTTCCACATACATGGAAAATGCACGTATGTATGGAAAAACTAGAAGGAAATCTGTCAAATTGGTGGCAGTTTGTGTTTCCAGCTCTGATTATATGATTCTTTTTTTTGGTATTGTATATGTTCCAAATTTTCTATTGTGACTCTGTATTACTTTTATACATCAACAAAAACTAGTAGATATTATATGTCTATATGAGACAGTAAATGCCAATGTGCATAGCACTGAGCCTGGCTTCCATCAAACATTCAATAAATATTTGCTAGACAACAGGAGGAAAAGAAGGACATTGATGTACTTCAAGGATGATTTCCTAGTGAAGTTTCTCGATTCAAAAAAAGAATTATTTTTTACCCCAAAGATGCAGATGCAGTACAAAGAAGGGCCACATGTACCCCAATGTTCATAGCAGCTATGGCCACAATCGCCAAACTGTGGAAAGAGCCAAGATGCCCTTCCAACAGACGAATGGATAAAGAAGATATGGTTCATATATACAATGGAATATTATGCCTCCATCAGAAAGGATGAATACACAACTTTTGTATCAACATGGATGGGACTGGAAGAGATTATGCTGAGTGAAATAAGTCAAGCACAGAGAGTTAATTATCATATGGTTTCACTTACTGTGGAGCATAAGGTAAAACATGGAGGACATTGGGAGAAGGAATGGAGGGGTGAATTGGGGGAAATCGTAGGGGAAGATGAAATATGAGAAACTGTGGACTGTGAGAAACGAACTGAGGGTTTTGGAGGGGAAGGGGATGAGGGGTTGGCTGAGCCTGGTGGTGGGTATTGAGGAGGGCACGTATTGCATGGAGCACTGGGTGTGGTACATGAACAATGAATCTTGGAACAGTGAAAAATAAAATGGGAAAAAAGAAATATTTTTTTAAAAAACAAGAAATAATTTTTTCTACTTCTGCAGATGAAGAATTTATGACCTGGAGGTTTTTTGGTGACACATTTAGAGGAAGACTAGAAAAAATGTAGGGGAATGGTTTCATATTTCCTGAAAGCAAGTACATGATATCTATATTCCAGGGCAGTATTTTGAAGGAGAAACATGTGGAAGAAACAATTATGGAAGAAAATAGTAAACAAGTTATTCCTAAGCTTTAGTGGTAAGCATTCTGAAAGAGAAGCGAGTCTCCAGAAGATGCCTGGTGAACAACAGTGCTCTCAGTCAAGCGTTAGGACCCGCCAGGGAATGAGGTCCAAATACGGAAAGAGGATGTAAGGCGCCCATTCATCCTTCATCTGAAAATTCTTTCTGGTCTCTTCTGTAGCAAGCGCACAGTGGGAAGGTCTAGGAGATACAGCAGTGACCGGCAGAGAGAAACCCCCCACCTACAAGGAATTTATAGTTTAGAAGGACTTGGAGAGACACAGACAAGACTTGGGTGATAAAATGGTTAATCACTAACTGTCTGTTAATCCGCAGGTGATTCTGTAAATAAAACAATAGCCAGCTGAACTACATTTCCCCCCAGAGATAAGCCTGAGGCGTAATTGGTGGTTAAAATTTGACTGAGGAGAGCTTGTTTTGCTGCTGCTGATCTGTGTCCGGCTAGTTTTCAGTTTACGGGTGGAGGACACAAAGCTGACAGGGTTTGGAAATCGCTTGTGTCTGAGGAGACACAAGGGCAGCTGCTGAGGGAAGGGCTTTTCAAGGAGAGTCTTAGGAGGTTTCCTGTGCAAGGTGTCTGCTTACCCTCACCCTCTCCCCACCAAACCTCCACTAACTCCCCGCTTCCTCCTGAGTGCTTTTGGTGTCAGGAGATTTGAATGCGGGCCAACCCCAGGCTCAGGTGAGTATCAGGTAAGAGCAGGACTTGGCAAGACTCAGTCCAGTTCGCGTCACAGATAGAGCAGGTACCACCTCTGGAAGGACAGATGAGTATGGTGGGTGGAGTGCTCTCTGTATGTGGCGTTTGTTCCCCTTCTGCTATGCTGAACTTTCGTAAGCCCATTTCAGTCAAAATATTTCATTATACCAGATTTCTGAGTTTGAGGGCTGACTTTTTTTTTTTTTTTAAAGATTTTATTTATTTATTTGACAGAGAGGAGAGAGATCACAAGCAGGCAGGGGAGGGGGGGGGAAGCAGGCTCCCCGCCGAGCAGAGAGCCCGAAGCGGGGCTCGATCCCAGGACCCTGAGATCATGACCTGAGCCAAAGGCAGAGGCTTTAACCCACTGAGCCACCCAGGCACCCCTGAGGGCTGACTTTTTAAATACAATTCTGCTGTGACCCAAAATAGAACTTCTTCCTGGATCTGACTGTGACCTTGAGGATGTGAATTCCCTGAATTGTGAGTGAGCTCTTTCCTAGTGCTGCAGTCAGAGTGAGGAGGAAGGAATCACCCAGCAGGATACGTGACCACTTAGCGGGGCCGCGAAGTCCTGGTCTGGCCACCAGCTTTGCAGACCTGGGCATCAGGCTGTCAGGCACTGAGTCCCCTTTGCATTTCCCAATTGCAATATTGGTGGAGGGGAGGATGGGGGAAACCTTACCGGCCATCCTTTGATAAGCTTAAAATATTTTCTTTCAATTTCCAGATTGTTAAATAGGATTGTAAAACAACAACAACAACAACTCTTCCTATGGAGAATCACAGCAGGAAAAGAAAAGGGAAATCGCGCCACATGCCACCATTCACCGTGAGTGATAAAATGTTGGGGGGCGTGTTTCTTGTCCTCGAATTGCAATTGAGGGCTGACAGTACTTACCACCTCGTCTGTTCCAAGTTCAAGACCTCACCAGAAACTAACAAGGAACTATCTCCTCAGGATTAGTAAACAGTCAACAAATCCAAACTGGCCCCCCCACCAACACCCCCGCTTCCAAAGTAAGAAGAGCCTTGAGGGTCCTCAGCTTTGTGGGGGTCCAGTTAGTATTCATGGTGAGAGGCTGTTCTCTGCCCTCTGTCAGGGAGGGGAGGGGAGGGGAGATATATTCCTTTTGTATCCACCCAAGGTAATCTCTCTTGTAATTATCTCTAAGTCAGCTCATTAGGGACTTCACATCTATAGAATCCCTTTTGCCACATAATGTGACATAATCACAGAGGTGACTTCCCACCGTGTTCATGGGTTCCACTGATACTTAAGGGGAGAGGATGATACAAGGATGGGACAGGAAGCTGGAGTCTTGGGGTGCTTTATAGAATTCTGCCTAGCACAAAGGAGATGGGGTTCCTCTAATTCCCACAGCCAGGCATGGGGGAGAGTCCTAAGACAATCACTCATCAAGATTGGAATTCAAGGGGCACCTGGGTGGCTCAGTTGGTTAAGCGTCTAACTCTTGGTTTCAGCTCAGGTCATGAGCTCAGGGTCATGAGATTGAACCCCCTGGCGGGCTCTGCACTGAGCATGGAGCCTGCTTAAGATTCACTCTCTATCTCTCTCTCAAAAAAAGAGAAGATTAGAGTTCAGCAAGATGGGGATATGGACTCTTGCTAAGGTGTAGACCCCACATTATCCTCAGGCCACAAGGAGCTGAGTGGCGTGAGGTCTTAACAAGCATGTGAGGAACATGGCACAGTACCTCTTTCCCGCTGAGATTTGGATACAGACTTGGAAGACTCGCGCCCTCTTCCAGGCTGGAGATTTCACAGGAGTGGTCACTGTACTGGGGTTTGAAGGACTGGGAAGCACAGTGAGCCTGGAGGTCAGATGGGGTAGATGGGGCAGCTCCACCCACCCCAGATCTCCAAGACCCTGCAAGTGTACAGGAGGGGACCTCTTGGTTTCTGGGGCTCTACCCGAGGAACACAGAAATGATCTGAGAGGCAGACTCGGAGTAAGCTGCCTGCCCCGGGGCCAGTAAGCCAGGCAACTGAGTTTGAGATGAAGTTTCTAAATGCCTACGACTAAATCTTTAAAAAAAATTTTTTTTATTGTGGTAAAATACACATAACATAAAATTTATCATTTTATTTTTAAATGTATCAATTTAATCATTTTTAAAAGTACAATTTAGCGGCAATAAGTACATTCACAGTGTTGTACAACCATCACCACTATCTATCTTCAGGACTTTTTCATCTTCCCAAGCTGAAACTTTGTCCATTAAACACTAACTCCCTATTCTGCCCTCTCCCAGCCTCTGGCAACCACCATTCTTTCTGTTTCTATGAATTTGCCTATTCTAGGTACTTCATATACATGGAATCATACATTTGTCTTTATCTGGCTTCTTTCCCTTAGCATAATGTTTTCAAGTTCATTCATGTTGAAACATATATTAGAAATTCCTTCCTTCTTAAGGTTGAATAGTATTCCATTGTACGGATACACCACATTTCGTTTACTTATTTGTCTGTCTATAAACACTTGGGCTGCTTCCAACCTTTGGCTATTGTGACTAAGGCTGCAGTGAACACAGGTGCACAAGTATCTGTTCAAGCATCTGCTTTGAATGGTTTTGTGTATTCACCCAGAAGTGGAATTGCTGAATCATACGGTGACACTATGTTTGACGTTTTGAGGAACCGCCATATTGCTTTCCACAGTGGCTGCGCCATGGTCCATTCCCACCAGCTGTGTGTATGTGAGTTCCAGTTTCTTCACATCCTCACCAGCCCTTGTTGTTTTCTGTTTGTTGTTCTTTGTAATAATTGGAACTGAATCTTAAAAATGAGACTGGTTTAATAACCGAAACTGTTAGGGAAGTTACTAAACCTGGCCATTCTGATCCCTAATGTCCTGCTGGTTTGTGGGAATGGGAATTTCACAGAGAACAGCTGGGGGCAGATACTGACAGCAATGAAACTGATTCGTGCTTATGCCCCAACACGTTGAGACTCGTGAATAAACCAATCACAGGAACAAAGAAATAGGTGAAAAATATTTTTCTTCCTCCTTGGCTTTTTCTTAAAATGCGTACTAACTTTGAAAATGATTCACATAAGAATGTTGCAGGCTACACATATGTATGGCCTTCATCGTTTCATGTCCCATTCATTTCTTAAACCTTTACCCTCTGGGTTCTAATCCCACAACCATTCTGAAGCTGTGTCCTCTCGGTTCCCACCCTGGCTTTCAATCTCTGGCAATTGGGATCATCCATTAAATCTATGTATTTTTCCCAAAGTTGAGTCTTCATCAGAGTTCACACTGCTTTCCTTGGGCAAAGACATTCATCAGCCTGACCTTACATATTACTTCTATGACGATGACCTGAAAAACCTCCCCTCTGGGCATTATTCATTCCACTTAACAAGCTGAATGTCTACTCTGGTTTCATTTGGGAGCCTTGCTTTAAACTGTGTGCCGGGCATCTCATTCATTAAATTCATTCACCGTCATCACCCTATCTTGGTTGTGAAAGGCCAACCTCCCTCCTTAGACTACTTGAGCTGGGGGAAGTATAGACACACATACACATAGTTAAGTCATTCAGCATGATATGGAAACAGGAGTAATCCACTGGCATCTCAAGAAGGAGATTGGGATCCTAAAAGAGGAAATGGAAGGGTCGAGAGAGGTGGGAAGCAGGGAGGGCTAGCTAACGACATGATGGAAGAGCAGGGCCTATGGTGAGACACGATATAGAACATTCCGTATGTGGAAATGATGGGACTTTGGGAGAGTGATGTCTGACAGTAAAGTTTGAAGTGTTTACTGATTGCGCGGCATTCCCTCTGCTACTCCCAAACCTCCTAACACCAGTGGTTCTTTGAGGGGAATGAAAAGGGTCTTGGCTCATGATTTTCAGGAAAGCAAAGAGAAGTAAAATAGAACCAGGCATAATGGTTTGGAGTCAGAGGGCAGCAGAGAAGTCAGTTGCAGTGTGGTTAAGAAAGCAAAGCCCCGTGCCATTGAATATGTTAGAGAAATAGAGGAGGGGGTTCTAGACTCTGCCATTATGACAACCTAAGTCATTAATTTTGAGATTAAGTAAAACAGTGCCCTTAAGAAGTGGGAGGCCATGGAGATTCTTGGATTATACAATGTTCACAGACAGGATGTCGACCTGTGGCATCAGGTGCCTATTCTTCATAGAGGCTAGAGCACGCATGGGACCGGCTGCGTGTGTTGCTCTAGCCGCCCTCACCTTTTGGCTTCCTTCTTGGGCTCCTAATCTTCTCTCTCGGACCTAATCTTCTTTCTGAAACCATTCAAAAGTCCTGGAGACCCTCTTTCTCACATTCCAGGGATATAAGTAATAATAATGCTGTATATCTTTATATCATATTCCATAGTTTACAGAACACATTCATGCACGTTTAATTCTCATAACAGTCTTAGAAGGTATTGTTCTTCCCATCTTACAGATGAGGAATCTGAGGCTCAACAGGGTTCTGTGACTTGCTCTAATGTTCTACACTCATGTACTAAGTGTCCCAGAGAGAATTCTGTCTGCTGCACTCTGCTTTTCGTGGGAGCTGCCTTCGTGAGCTCTTCCCATAAGGAAGAGCAGTCCTGGTTGATGCATTTTCTCTCTATAAGGCCAGTGGAGGGATTTGTGCTCCTGCTGTTGACTCTTTTCAAAGTTTCAAATTGGTATTGGGGAAAAGTATGAACTTTATGAGAATTTAAGGAATAGTAAAAAGCATCAGAAATTTGGAAGTCGTACCTTATTCAGTATTCATCTGAGTGGAATCAGCCAAGGAGGTACTAAGAGGGACAACAAAAAGCAGAAGCCACATTTCCCAGCCAAAGAAAGGGTGAGAACCGCGTAAAAATCCACTAAGATTTTGATGGAAAGATTCCAGCGTTTTCCTTAAGGATTCCATAGAGAATTGCTCAATTCTGAATACAAAGTACCATTACATAATTGTGAAAAGATTCTTTGCTTCCGTATATCAAGTAAATCTAAAGCAGAATAATTCCGTGAGTAAAGCTAACATATGGAAAGCATCACGTCTTTCCAGGACAGACTGAAGCCCTGCAATCAGGCAAAACCCCAGAAGCTGCAGAGAGATAAGGCTAAGGAGTCATGCTGCCCAGACTTCATCATCTTGCCCATCTTCACATGTTGCTTCGGTTTTACTTGGAAGCCCTTAGCCAGACTGGCAGGGGTGACACAAAGAGAGTGCTGGTGATGAGGAGAGCTGGCCAGAGAACAGAGTTCGCTTCTGTCTCTGGCTCTCCCGGGAAGAATAGATGGACCATCCTTGCAAAACGTGTATTATGGTGGGAGAATCATTGTCTCAATGGGGTATTTAAATTTGCCGACTTCCAAGCAACTGTTTGAGGATCGAAGGGCTAATGGATTTACAATAGTTCTCCCCTCTCCTTTATCCGCACTCAGAGTGGTCCAAAAGCAGGTGATCCTCCTTCTGACGTAGGGTCAAAAGGTCACTAGTAGTTTCACGGTTCATTCACCTACTTCCTGTCATCATGGAGGCATTTTACCATCTCGCTCCATCACAAGAAGAAAGGTGAGTACAGCACAAGAAGATATTTTGTGAGAGAGAGAGGGACCACATTAACAGAACTTTTATTACAGTATATCATTATAATTGGCCTATTTAATTATTATTGTTGTTAATCTCTTACCTATCTACCTTATAAATGAAACTCTATCATAGTAAAGTATGTATAGGAAAAAACAGAGTATATGTAGAATTTGGTACTATCCCTGATTTCAGGCTTCCACTGGGGGGAATAGGGGGGCCCAGCTGTTCCACAATAGGTTTGAGTTTTGTCTTTCATCATCTTATTTCCCAAGTTTACCAGAAAGAGTGAAATTAAGTCATTTAATTTTCATTGACTTTCCCTTCCCCTTCCTCTCCTGGGAAGAGGTGCTTATGAGCTCCGAAGAGGAACAGGCCTAGTTAGATTCATAAATTGAATAGCTTAAGCAATTAAGATCTGACTTCAGAGCTAAATAGGATATACTAGTAAGGAGAGAGTCATCTAATTTAATAAGTGGAATGACATGATAAAGAATAAGCCATTTTGACTTCCTCTCTGTTAAAAAAAAATTGTGTTAAGAAATTCCAAATGTTTGAAACATTTCTAAGAGGGCCATATAATTTTACATTTAATAAATGCATTTACTAAAAGGTTTCTTTAGGGGTGCCTGGGTGGCTCAGTCTGTTAAGCATCCAACTCTTGATTTCGGCTCAGGTCATGACCTCAGGGTCATGAGATCAAGCCCCACATCCAGCTCCTTGCTGGGTGTGGAGCCTGCTTAGGATTCTCTCTCCCTCTCCCTCTCCCTTTGCCCCTCCCTCCTCTAAAAAAAAGGTATCTTTAAGTCATGAGAGCCTTTGGTGCATGAAGAATATCCAGGTTACATGGGTGCCTGCATGGTTCTGTCGGCTAAGCCTCCCACCCTTAGTTTTGGCTCAGGTCATGATCTCAGGGTCCTGGGATCGAGCCTCATGTCGGGCTCCGTGCTCATCGGGGAGTTGGCTTTATCTCTCTCTCCCTCTGCCCCTCCACCTGCTCACGCACACTCTCTTTCTCTCTCTCTAATAAACAAGTAAAATCTTGGAAAAGAAAAAGAATATCCAAGTGACACACAAGAATACTTCTATTGCTTAAGATGAGTTTCTTGTGTAGCTCTGGGCCTAGAATGGTTTTCATGCCTCAGTCTCAAAGTATTTTTCAGACACTAATTCATGTCTGATATTATGATAGAGATAGATGATAGAGAAACTGAAGCTCCAAGAGAACCAGGAGAAGGACATGGTTTCTGATCCCCAATCTTTAGCCTTCCTAAGACAAAACGAAACAAAACAAAACAACCCTTTGCCAATTCAGGGACACTGCCTGATGAGTAGAGTGGCTGTAAATTTAGGCAATGTGTTACTAAAACAAGGCAGTAAGGTGAAATGCTATGAGTTTTGGCAAAACAGGTTTCAGATAATTAATTGAAAAAAGCCATAAACATCGGATTGGGGCTGGAGGAAAGGCTATTTAAATGTATTTTAAAAATACATAGCCTTTGTCCTCTTGCCCAGCGAAGAGATACCGTGGGGTGGCATCGGCTGGGTATGTTTAAGTAAGTGAAAAAGTATCTAGTAACTGAAACAGGTGGATCGGCGTGTGCCAAGGCCGTGTGACATTTCAGCACCGGCGTGGGGGTGACCAGCCTGCAGGGGTCTGATCGCTATCCCCTGCCGGCGCTGAGGGCCATCTCCAGGGCCTTCCACGTCACCAGTGCTTGTCTTCCAGGAGCGGTGGTAACTGTCCTCGGTGGGGGGCGGGGGGGGCCTTCTTGGCAGCCGCTTCAAGATTGTGACGTGATGACCCACTTCACCTCAGAGTCAGAACGGGTGAGGAAAGGGGTTGAGATGGGAAGGCCCGAGGTCCCCTGGCTTTCAGAGGGGCGGGAGAGGAGTGGGAAGGCAGCCCACCCGTCCCCGAGCTTTGCTAACTCGGCACGTGCTTCTGCTGTTCTCTTGGGCCTCGGGACGAACATGAGGCCACTGAATTCTATTTTTTTTTTTTTTTTTTGGTTTTCGTGAATGGAACAGGACCCAGAAGCTTGACATAAAAAGACGTGGGGATCTTGCAGTTGTGATAATGACTCAGTTCCTTCGTTACGCGTAAGCAGTCGAGTTGGAAGGGAGCCTGAGTGAGTGAGGTGTAAATGCTCATCACCGTGGCTCACCGTGGGTCCTACTCACACACTCAGTAGCTCACCGGGTTCAGCCGGCCTCGGCCTCGTCAGCGCCACATTCCTCTGTCTGACCCCCGAGGCCCCTCTTCCCTCAAATCTCTGGCTTCTTCTGCGGCCCGAATGCCTTCTGTGCTGCCCCTGCTCCCCGCTTTGTAGGGATTGCCCCCATCCTGGCCTGTTCAAGGCCTCAGCTTAAGCGCCGGCCTCCTCTGTGGAGATTTCCTGAGTGTCTCCTCCGACAGCTCTACCTCCTCCTTTCTCCCTCTTTCTCTTTTCCTAGTGCCTGGGATGTTCTGCCCAGTGGTGGGGCTGTTCCTGAGCACCACCCCCCCCCACGGATCTCCCAGCTCTCTGTAGCTAGGGCCCAGCATTCAGTCTCCTTAGCACCTGCCACAAGGAATGAACCCAGGCCGAAACTCACATTGCAAAACTGAAACTGAGGTGGAAACCCAGTGGAAGGAAGTAAGGGGGCCAAGCGTGGGGGCAGAAGGCTGGTGGGCAAACGCAAGGGAGCAGGACGGTGATCGGTATCAGAGGCGGCAAGTCTGATGGGCGCTGGAGGGAAGGACACCCTGGGAAAGTCTAGCAGGATACCCTGAGTTCTGAGTCATTGATGGGTATGGCCCCTAGAAGGGCCCCCAGGAACTTGGGGAATGGGCCAGAGCCCTAGCATCCTCAGAGAATGCCCTGTGACCGTGGGTGACTGGCTGCAAGCAAAGTCCGTTCTTAGAGCAGCTAAATCCCAACAGCACGGGCGCTGAGTGGGGAAGGGTCAGTGTCCGGAGCAGCCCTGACTGAGGGACACGCCTCGGGGTCCAGAGGAGGAGTCCCCCTGGAGATCCACCACTGCCCAGCGGGGGCCCAGATCCAAGGATGACACCGGGCTCCGGGAGACAGGCCACTCCGGAGTCACACGTCCTCCAGCTCCAATGATGAGCCTGTCGCCTACTGTTCAGGGTTTCTGGAAAAGGAGATTTTACTCCTTTCTCTCACAGGGAAGGCTTCTTTCTGGGGTTAGGTAAGGGTGCGTCCGTGAGCTCTGGAGGCCGCCTGGGGCCTGTTGTGGGCGGCCGTGACTCAGGGTCGGCATGTGGGACTGCTCCGGTTTAAACAGGAGAGGACAGCCCTGGTGGTGGTGGCCACCCAGCGGATGGCATCTGCGGAGAACTTACCGCGTACTTTCCGGACTCTGAACCCAGCCCGGTGGCCAGGGTGGAGGGCCGAGGCCTGGGGTCGGGTGAGGGGGGCTGAGGGGGCCGTTTCTCCGAATCAGGGTGTCGTCACACAGCTGCGAAGGGGGCCGGAGAGGCCGAGGCGCTGCTCCTCCAGCGGGCCTGGACCGATGCCAGTCCGCAGATGCCTCCTGTCGGTGCTCAGCACCTCCGGGCCAACCCGACTAAGGGCCATTCCTTTGGAAGGGTGTGCAACCCCGGTGATGAAACCTGAACCAGAGCCGGAGGGACTGCCTCCATCAAAGATCTGGGCTAATGCTGCCAGTTGGAGACCTCGGTAATCCCCAGGATGCAAGCTGGGGAGGAAACAAGGGCCTTTGT
Source organism: Potos flavus (assembly GCA_028534135.1). Taxonomy (NCBI): domain Eukaryota; kingdom Metazoa; phylum Chordata; class Mammalia; order Carnivora; family Procyonidae; genus Potos; species Potos flavus. The sequence continues at coordinate 99,475,490 of CM052897.1, forward strand.
TTTTGTGTCAGCGGTGGGGCCGTTTTCCCCCTTAATTCTGAAATGCTTTCATTCCCGTGAGCTGCGCTGGTTGGCTGCCGTTGGTAGGAGTCAGCTCCCCACCTGGGTCCACGGCTTCCCAGAAATCCTAGTCACCAAAGAGGCCAGGTCCAGACAGGTGTCGCGTGGGGCAGTTAGGGGTACCCCACACAGAACCCGGTTGTGATTCTGACAAAACGAATGACAGACAAACCCACAAGAGGCCTGTGGGTCAGCCTTTAAATTTAAACACACCATGTCCTGCCTGATGTTTTCGGGGGGGTGTGGGGCTGGTGCTTCAGACTAGAAAATCACACCTTAGAGAAACCTGTAATGATAAATTTGAAATGGATTCGGGGGCAGTGTTTCAGGAAAGGAGCTGAGGGACTTCGAGGGGACTCTTTAAAGGCTGATTTGTGTTCCCCCAAATTCCTGTGTGTAGCTCTTTTCCCCAGGACCTCAGAATGTGCCTGAATTTGGAGATGGCCTTTAACAGGGTAATTAAGTAAAAAAGAGGTCATTAGGGGGGCGCCTGGGTGGCTCAATCGGTTAAGCGTCTGCCTTCAGCTCAGGTCATGATCCCAGGGTCCTGAGATCGAGCTCCGTGTTGGGCTCCCTGCTCAGCGAGGAGCCTGCTTCTCCCTCTCCCCCAGCTTGTGTGCGCTCTCTCTCACTCTCAAATAAATAAATAAAATCTTAAAAAAAAAAAAAAGATGAGGGGCACCTGAGTGGCTTAGTCGGTTAAGTGGCTGCCTTCGGCTCGGGTCATGATCCCAGGGTCCTGGGATCAAGTCCCACATCGGGCTCCTTGCTCAGCAGGGAGCCTGCTCTCCCTCTGCCTGCTCTGCCTGCCGCTCCCTCTGCTTGCACTCTCTCTCTCTCTGAAAAATAAATAAATAAGATCTTTGAAAAAAAAAAAAAAGATGAGGTCATTAAGAGGGACCCTCATCCAATGTGCCTGCTGTCCGTATTAGAAGAGATCTGGACCCAGACACAGAGACACCATGTGGAGGGACACAGGGAGCAGGTGCCCGAGGAGAGCCGAGGAGAGCAGCATCAGGAGAAACCGATGTCTGCTGCACCTTGATCTCACACTTGCAGCCTCCAGAACAGTGAGAAAAATAAATGTCTGTGATTTCAGCTTACCAGTGTGTGGGACTTTTTTGTGGTCCCCAGGCAGACTCATATGGGACTGCTGAGGCGTCCTGGGGAGCAGGAACAAGGCCTGGGAAGGCGAGGGAAGGATCGGAGACTGCAGGATTGCTCTGGAGTGACAGCTTAGGTGGAATGTTCCAGACGAGGGAGAAAGACTCAGAGGGGTGGGGAATGAGGGATAACTGTAAGCCTGGATGAAGGCAAAAGTAACAAACCAGTCTGACTCTGCTCTCTCTGCTTGGGTTCCACACACCCTTTCTTTCTCACAGCCCAGCTTGTTTCTCACTGCCCAAGGTCTTAGCGTGTCTCTCAGGGACCCTCGAAAGTAGAACAGTACCCCGTCCCCCCCACGCCAGTGATCTCTACTGGTGGAACTTCACAGAGGTGGTAGGGAATTGTGAGTAATGGCCCTTCCTAAGTGGGGCTCAGAGTGTATCACTTGGGGCACAGCCTGCTATTTCTACTCTTAATTAAGGTTGCCTCATTGAAGAAGTAAAAGATTTAAAGAAAAAAAAAGATTATGGACTGTGGGAGGCCACGCTGAATTTCAAATGGAAAAAAATCCCCAATATGGAGTCCCCACATAGAGTCCTGTCTCTCCATTAGTCTCAGATCTTGATTCCTCTCTCTCTCTCTTTTTATTTATTTTATTATTTTTATTTTTTAAAGATTTTATTTATTTATTTGAGAGAAGGAGAGGCGGGGAGCAGAGAGAGCACAGAGGGAGTGGGAGAGGCAGACTCCCCACTGAGTAGGGAGCCTGATGCGGGGCTTGATCCCAGGAGCCTGAGATCATGACCTGAGTTGAAGACAGATGCTTAACTGACCGAGCCACCCAGGGGCCCCTCTTTTGTTTTTCAGAGTGGGAGAAAGAGAGAGAGAGAGAGAGAGAATCTTAAGTAGGCTCTATGCCCATCGAGGAGTTCAACAGTACTCAGTCTTGACCCTGAGATCATGACCTGAGCCAAAATTAAGAGTCAGGTGTTTAACTGAGTGAGCCACCCAGATGTCCCTATTCCTGTTTCTTATTTTTAGTACCTTAAAACAAAATCACTAGCCCAGCTTTAACTAAGGGCCAGAATTGGAAGTTCTGCCATGAAATGGACACAGAGAGCCCCAGAAGTGAGTTATTTCATTAGTTTGTGTCTTGATTTCTTCATGTGCAAACCAGTGGGCCCTGCTACCCCACTGCCTCCTTGCTCAAAATGCTGTCAAGGCCATTCGAGCTACAGTAAGTTCAGGTTCCCAGTAACTGTTGGGTAAGTACTTAGCTCCAACATACTTCTTACTAGAAGTGAGAAAGACAGTGACCTGAAGGTTAAGTTCCCCCTTTTAAGTTTTGAGTTTGAAAAGGACTATTTCTTGCTTTTTATGAAAAAACAAAAACAAAAAAATATGAAACGAAAAACCCAACCATTCATTTCGCTCATTAAATTGTTAACGATTTTCATTTAATAATAGGTCTGGAATAGGTAGAAATTCCCTAAACCCGTGGAAAGGATGGCTCTCATCTCACTATAATTTCTGATAATTATAGCTAACAGCAGTTCATTTAGTTAGCTTCATCTTGGAGAACTGAAATTTATCTCTCTGAGTGTTCTCCTTGTAATAGTTCTTGTTTTGATAGAATCACTTCCAAATCCATTAAACATCCTTTTCTCTTTCTAGTGATTGTCCACTGAATATAGGGTCTTCATATTACTGTTGCACTAAGGTGTAATTCAGTCCTGTCATCAGTGAGCCACTGTGTGTGTGTGTATGTGTGTGTGTGTATGTGTTTCCCGTGTGGTTAAATGAACATACTTTTAGGAATCTTGTGTCTACTTGGTACCATTGCCTATTTTTGTCAATCTGTGTACCTCGAGCCTCTCCCACTTTCTGTGGCCTGGGAGAGCAGACACCAAGCTTGTTAGAATATGTCTAGATAGAATTGATTCTGAACTCCAGGTGTCAGGAGGTCTCTGGTGAATAGTGGTACAGTGGTTATTCATGAATACTACCCCAGCTTGCATTACTGCCTTTCCAGTAGCCCCTGATTTCTACTTGGGGCTCCAAGGTTGGAGCCCTTGAGCCCAGCTAAGCCAATCAGCACATTGCATTCCCCTAGGCATGTGGTTGGTCCAGAGGTGAGTGATGGGCTCAGGAAGGTCCAATCAGAGTGCTCTCAGCATCTCTAGCTTATGATACCTTGATAAAGGTATCTGCTCTTTCTTGGACACGGAATAAACCATATAGCCTGGATCTATCCACAGTCATCTTGTCTCCATTGCTGAGTTAACTTAGGATGAGGTTGATACCAATGAAGGCAGAATGAAGAAAAGGATTGAAACGACACTGTGATGACATCTTCTAAGCACTGGATTAACCATTGCCTAAAGTTCCCCTTACCTCTGGATATTTTCTTTTTCTTTCTTTTCTTCCTCTTTCCCTCCCTCCCTCCCCGTTCCTTCCTTCCCTTCTTTCTTCCTTTCTCTTTCTTCCTTTCCCTCCCTCCCTTTCTTTCTCTTCCTTCCTTCCTTCCTTCCTTCCTTCCTTCCTTCCTTCCTTCCTTCCTTCCTTCCTTTCTTTCTTTCTTTCTTTCTTTCTTTCTTTCTTTCTTTCTTTCTTTCTTTCTTTCTTTCTCTCGTGTGAGACTTTAAATGATAAATATCCTTATTGTCTAAGCCAGTTTGAGTTGGCTTTTCTGACATTTACATCAAAGGGAGTCCTAGTGGATTCATAATGTGAAAGAATTTTGTACTTGAACTTGGTATAAAATCTATTTTGATACTTCAGAAGATACTGTTGATATACCTCCCAGTAATACATGGGAATCCACTTATTCTTTAAATTGTACATATCCGAGGGCGCCTGTGTGGCTCAGTCGGTTAGGCGTCTGACTCTTGATCTCAGCTCAGGTCTTGATCTCAGGATCATGAGGTTGAACCCTGCATTGGGCTCCACGCTGGGTGTGGAGCCTATTTAAAAATATAAGTAAATAAAATAAAACAAATTGTACATATGCAGTATATGCACTTTTGTATGTATGATATTTCATTATAAAAAAAGAAAATGGTTATTACCATTATGCACCTATTTAGGCAGAATAACCAATAACATTCATTCAAAAAATATTTATTGAATGTCTTTGATATGCCAGACACATTCTTGGTCCTAGAGATATAGTGGGGAAATAAGACAAAAATTCCCACTCAAAAAATTTTTTTTAAAAACAAAAGATATATAGTAATGTTAGGTAACGATATGTTCCATGAAAAAAGTAAAGAATGTTAAGGGAGAAACAAAAATGTGCTGTCATTTTAGGCAGCATGGCAGGGAAGGCATCTCTGATGAAATGACATTTGAGCAGAGATGCGAAGGAAGGTGAGGAGGTGAGCCTTGAAGATATTGAGGGATTTGGGAAGAGCTCTCCAAACAGGCGGAACAGTATGTGCAAAGATCCTGAGGTAGGAGTGAGCTTGGAGTGTTCTGGGAACAGTATGGAGGCTGGTGGCCTGGAGTGCAGGGGGTGAGGGAGAGGGTGTCAGAAAGCAGCTAGGAACACAGCCTCATAGGCTATAGCAAGGACTGACTACATTCAGAGAGAGATGGGATATGTTTGGAGGATTTTGAACAGGAAATGTTAGGATCTGACTTAACATTCAAAGGATCTCTGTTGCCATGTGGAGAATAGTGTGCAGAGAGTAAAGGTGGACCCAGGGAGACCAGTTAGGAGGCCCTTACATTATTCCAAGTGAGACGAACAGTGGCCTGGACTTTGCTATAGCAGTAGGGATAGTGAAAGGTGGTCAGACCCCCCAAAATAGAGCCTAGAATTTGTCAGGGAACGTGGATAGGATGTGGCATGGGAGACAACCAGAGGAATGGAGAGTGCTTCCAAGTTTTTCCCGTAGGAACACTTGGAAGAGGAGCAAGTCTCTTGAGGAGACTCAAGAGTTCTGTGTTGGACGTGTTAAATTTGTGATGCCTGGGACACCTGGGTGGCTCAGTCGGTGAAATGTCTGCCTTTAGCTCAGGTCATGATCTTGGGGACCTGGGATCGAGTCCTCCATCAGGCTCCTTGCTCAGTGGGGAGCCCACTTCTCCTTCTGCCTACCTCTCCCTCTGCTTGTGCACGCGTGCTCTCTCTCTGACAAGAAATAAGTAAAATCTTTAAAAAAAAAGTGTGATGCCTGATTAGACATTCCAGTGAAGCTCAGGTGGGCAGATGGGTGTGCAAATATGTGTTAGGGAGAGTTTTCCAGCCTTATCATGGATTATCCTATCAGGGGCTGGTGGAAAACTGAAAACAAATGAAATGGATGGAAACTTCAGGAACACTGGTGGTCTTTACTACAATATCCACGTGGAGGCTCTGAAACTTCTAAGTGAGCTGCCTAAAATGAACCAATGCTCTGTATCTGATCCACAAATCATGTTATTGGGGGATGGAACAGAGATGACCTGAAAACCGTTAGGGAGCACTCCTGCGAGGCACCACCCACCACTACCAGACCACTCCAGCTGCGCTCAGATGCTGCTTGCTTCGCCAGCCTTCTCAATAGCAAAAGCACAGCCCGGAAGAGGAGAACACACAGGCCCAAAGTCTGTAAGTGGATTCTGTCCTTCTGCATCTGATGCCGTTCTCCCCGCCGAGTGACTAAGGGAACCTGTAAATGCCGCTGTGGCGATGGGAGCAGAGGATGCCAGTATTACCTGGGACTGTGAGAGCCGCTGCCCTGGGCACTTGGTAACTACCCTGACCTTCGACCCTCCAGCTCTGGGCAGCGTGCGCACCATTAAACATGAAACCAACGGGCTCTGCCTCTTCTATTCTCAGCGTAGGTCTCAGTCAGACACATTTACACTTTAGTCCTGGGGCCCGTTTTCTGTTACGTTATCTGATCCAGATTTCAAAATGAACACCAAACATAAATGTTCTAGGAGTTCAAACAAACAAAAAGTGCTTGCTTAACCTAGCAGAATTCTTTCTCCATTTTCCCGAAGGAAAAGGGCCAAGAGAGGAAGCATAATAGAGCCTTAGTGACTCTTCAAATGATCTCTTGAGTACTCTTTCTATGGACGGATTAAAGGTTCCCTTGAGGTAGTCAGCCCAAATACTCCCCCCTGCAGTTTTGCATTCAAATTAACTAATGAGATAAGCCTCCAGTTCCAGTTTCCTGTCTTTGGTTTTAATTGCTGTTGCAGTCTTACTAATCATTTCCTGCAGTTTTTTCCTTCTTTTGTTATGATAAATATTAATGCCTTTAATTTTCCATTCCTCCTTTAGCCTGGGGAGTCTGTTAAGGGAGAGTATTTCTTATCCTCTAGTGTGCCTTTCTCAGCGATGAACAATTTTAATTTTCTAGAGTAGATTTTTCTTTTTTTTTTAAGATTTTATTTATTTATTATTTATTTGTCAGAGAGAGAGAGAACACAAGCAGGGGGAGAGGCAGGCAGAGGAAGAAGCAGACTCCCCGCTGAGCAGGGAACCCGATGTGGGGCTCCATACCAGGACCCTGGGATCATGACCTGAGCTGAAGACAGATGTTCAACCAACTGAGCCACCCAGGTCGCCCTAGAGCAGCTTTTTCTAGGTTAGTTTTTAATTCAGACCTTCACTTTTGTTTTACTTTGTCCTAAAGAATGAGGACAAAGAATTGAATGAGAAGCCTACAACAGCCAGAGTGGAATCCAAGAATTTGAGGCTCTTTGTGGTCTCTTTCTCATTGTTTTCGTTCAGGAGTCCCTAACCTGGGCTTCGAGGGCATATGCAACATTTTGAGCATATATAAGTAATGTTCCTCACCCCACCCCCAGATAAAGAGGTCATAACTTTCATCAGGTTTTCAAAACATTTTACTAAAATAAACTCAAAAGCCTTCAGGAACCCTACTTAATCATTTTGGCGATTATTGCTTTGGGCAAATCTGGTGACTAATCCTTACCATACCTGAGAACAAAGACAAGACCTTCTTCTAGAGACTGTAGGAAAAAGGCTCTTCTTTTTCCTCCGATTCACAGAACATTTGAACTAAAACTTTCCTTTTCCCCACCTCTTCCTCATTCTACAGATGCAGGAACTGATTTCTTAAAATGGTAGATGAGGAGCTCAAAGTCTGACCCCTGAGTAGCTGTGGTGGTAGGACTAGAATCTGAGTCTGGGTCCTGATTCTATTCACCATCCACTCTCCATCACCAACAGCAAGATGACCTCTCGCACGCCGTGATATTCGGCTCTCCAGATGCGTCTTTCTTCATTAGGATGCCCCCATTTATTCTCTCCATCTGAAGCAATTTCAATGCAAGTGCCTAGGTAAAAATGCCTGAGTAATATTTAGTAATTGAAAAGAAACCTTCTGAACCACGTAAAGGGTCTGTATGTCATTAACTTGAGAAATCATTTCTTGTCCTTCCAAGCCTACAGAGAACATTCCTGTGCGTATTGTATACTCCAGGCATTACAAAGTGAGTTATCTCTTGGTGTCGGTGCTCCTCATTTCTCCCAGGATTTTAGGGGCCTTGAGGACAAGACTTTTTATTGAATGCTTTCTCTATCTCAGAGGAGCTAGCACATAGACCTTTTAATAAGGCAGATGTTTGTGGAAGGATTAACACTATTTGTACATTCTATTACACTTTTAGGACATTATCCAGGTGTCACCCCTGAGCACTATAATTCATAATCTTGGATGCCTTCGAGGTCAGGCAGATAATTTAAATTAATAAGGCAAAACAAGTGTAGGACTATAAAGGTGATGGAAACAGTAGACAACAGGGAAATTCATGCCCCATCACATTTAATGTTAAACAAAACAAAACAAAAAAAGTGCTTCAGAGGCCACTCTGGAGGAAAAAAAACCCCAAAACAAAACAGCTATTTCTGGGCGCTGGAAATTGGCCAGAGGCAGATAACAAACTGAGAAGCATTTACTCATGAAAAATAGCTAGAGCTCCGGGAAAGAATAGTGGGGGTTGTAGCCTTTTTGTCTTGTCTGCTACTATCCCTGCCCTCCTCCCCAGTTTTCCCCAGCTTTATCAGCAAGGGGCCAACCAGGAAAAAAAAATTAAAGAAGTTTGCTGCCAAAGGGAGCAAATCAATTTTGGGCAGAGGGCAAAAACCTGCAGTGTGGGCAGTAACAGAGAACTCGGCAGGAAACTAATGGGGAAAACGCACAGATCTGCAGGTGTGAGAATGTGCTCCTGGCTGGAGTAAGCAGCAAGCCATACATAAATTTAACAGAAAATCTTGGAGTGGGAGAGCATGAAAGGGCTGAGATGGGCTCTCACACATCCCTGGCTGCCCGGGAAGCTATGTGCTTGTGCAGCCCAGAGAGACCAGTAGAAAGTGAAAACCAAGGCAACTTAGTACTGGCTAAACACCAGAGGCTGTCCCCAACCCTCACACACATCTGTGTGCAGGGATGGAAGCTTTACAGGCCTGTGGTGTTTGAGAAAAACCTCTGCCCAAATTCACTGGCTGACCGTTAAGCCACGCAGGCACAGGACGGCCCCTAGGAGATCAGGCTAAGAAATAAAAGTAGAAATAAACCTACACACAGACGGCAGTAGCTACACAAATGTGGGGAAGAGAGGTTCTGCCATTCAGGTGCAGACAAGTGTAAAATAAGACCCTCAGGAAGAGAAATCAGGTCACGGAGTTACAAAAATATTACCTAAAACAAATATTACATGAAACATTTGGTTTTCTCACACACACACACACACACACACACACACACACACACACATTGCAAGACATGTAAATGCAGCAAAATGTGACCCATATTCAGAAAAAAATAAAAAAAGCAGTGAATGGACATTGACTCTGAGTGGGCCCAGGTGTTGAATTTAGCAGATAAAGGCTTCAAAACAGCTATTTTGAACAGGTTCAAGGAACTAAAGGAAACTAGACTTTAAAAATTAAAGGAGCAGGTACTTGGGTGGCTAAGTCGGTTAAGTATCTGCCTTCAGCTCAGGTCATGATACCAGGGTCCTGGGATGGAGTCCTACATTGGGCTCCCTGCTCAGTGGGGAGTCTGCTTCTCCCTCTGCCCCTCCCCACTGTGCTTGTGCTTTTTCTCTCACAAAAATAAGTAAAATATTTAAAACTTAAAGGAAAATATGATACAGTGACTCAATAAATATGGAATCTCAACAGAGAAATAAAAACTATAGAAAGGAACCACATGGAAATATTAGAATACTGAAAAGTACAGTAATGAAATGAAAAACTCGCTATTAGGCTCAGGAGCAGATGTGGCATGGCAGAAGAAAGATTCAATGAACATGAGATAAATCAGTAGAAATTACACAGTCTGGACAACACAAAGAAAAAAGATTGAAGAGACAGAGCTTTTGAGATGTGGGACAATATTAAACACAGCAAAATACATGTAATGGGAGTCTCAGATGAGATGAGAAAAGAGTGGAATATAACTGAATAAATATTGACGAAAAATTTCCGAATCTGGGGCACCTGGGTGGTTCAGTTAAATGTCTGCCTTTGGCTCAGGTCACGATCCCAGGGTCCTGGGATAGCGCCCCATATTGGGCTCCCTGCTGAGTGAGGAGTCTGCTTCTCTTTCTCCCTCTGCCCCTCTCCCTGCTTGTGCTCTCTCTCTCTCTGTCAAATAAATAATAAAAAAATAAAATCTTTAAAAAAAATTCCGAATCTGATAAATAATATTAACCCACAGGCCCAAAAGCTCAATGAATTCCCATATAATAAACACAAAGAGAACCACATCTAGACACACCATAAACAAACTGCTTAAAGGCAATGACAAAGAAGTAACTCTGAAAAGAGCAAGAGGAAGACAGTTCATCAAATACAGTCCAAAACTGTTAATGGCTGATTTCTCATTCAAAGGAGACCAAAGGCATTGGAATCACAGCTTCAGAGTGCTCAAATAGAAAACAAATGTCAGTCAAGATCTCTATATCCGGCAAAACTATTAATGACAATGATGGTGAAATAAAGAAATCCCTGGATATTACCCAAAAAAAACCCAAGAGAATTTGTTGCTAGCAGATGTTCCCTATATACATAAGTAAAAGGAGTCCTTTAGGCTGGAATTAAAGTACACCAGGTAGTAATTTGAATCCATAGGAAGAAATGAGGAGCTCCAGAAATTGTGTGTGCAAATAAATATAAAGATTTCATGTCTTTCGTTTCCTACTGTTTCTCCAGCGTCTGACACAGTGCCTGGAACATAGGAAGTGCTCGGTTTGTATTGAATCAATGCCTGCTATTTTGCCATATATAATATATCCACCTAGATGTTGCCTTAACTTAATAAATAAGTTAATTAAAAATTGTATTATTACTGAATAATATACGTTGGAGAGGGTTCAGGAGATAGGAGTTATTATGTACCTGCCAACCCAGGGACACGGGTGCCTGTCTAGTGAGAAGCAGTTGACACGTGATGAACAAAGCATTTAATCACCTGCAAAAGCTCTTTCCCTGACAGCCCTGATTCCTGGTGCTTTTCTCCATGCAGGCTGGGTCCTCTGTGTTATAGAAATCTGTCTTGGGAGGAAAAAAAAATGTTTGCGATGTGCTTCCCACAGTGTTGGCCATGAGAGAACTCTGTGGAAATGTTATTAGGAAGAGTATAATAAGGTCTTCTGATCATTCCTACCTGAGTCCAATTTCATGGCACCACATAATTCTTCCAGAAATTAGAAATACCCAGATGGTAACACACACCCTCCATCTCCAACCCTTGGCCTGTAGTTTCCTTAGGGGAACACAAGTAAAGCCCATTAGGCCAGCAGTTCACTCGGACTTTGGGTGCTAGGTCAGCCTAGATGTTGGGTGGAAGACTGACTCCATGTGTGTTTTGCTGCTCAGGGCAAAGACGAAGAAAACAACTAAGGGAAGTCTTCTCTCGAGGTTGGAACAGGGCCCAGAAGTATGTGAAGAGTGGTACGCTGGGCGAGCATGAGTGACTGATGACACCCAAATACGCACCCTCCTTCCTTCCACAGAGTTCGGTGGCTTCTGTCTCCCAGACCGAATCCCCACAGGCTGAGTATCTGTCGGAGGCGTCCAGGCCCTGGATTCCTGAAGAGCAGTGCTACCCTCTTTCGGGTATCTTCTGGTTCTGGGCAGACTAGGCTGGCCTCTGTGCAAAACCCACAGTTCTGGTCATGTTAGCTATATGATTCTGCTCAGGCTGCCATGACAAAGTACCTCATACTGGGTGTCTTAAACAACAGAATTTTATTTTCCTGCAATTCTGGGAGCTGGAAGTCCCAAGACTGAGGTGTTGACAGCATTTCTTTCTTCTGAGGCCTCTTCTTCTCCTTGGCTTTGGACAGCGGGCTTTTCCCTGTGTCCTTACCCAGTCTTCTCTCTTTTCCTATGTCCTCATCTCCTCTTCTTGTAAGGACACCAGTCTTGTTGGATGAGGACCCACCAGAGGGCCTTATTTTATTATAATTACCTCTTTAAAGGCCCTGTCTCCAAATGCAGGCCCAATCTGAGGTCCTGGGAGCTAGGACGCCAACATACGAATTTGGGATGTTGAGGTACGCAGAAGGGCAGATGCCACTTAAGGTTGTGACTTACTTGGCACGATTGGGAAAAGAGTGTACAAAGAGTTTTTTGAAGAGAAAAGGAGGATTACAGTTATGTATTTAGCATCTCTTATGTGTGGGCAGTGTCCTAGATGTTCTGCTTAGTGAAGCCTCACTTAAACCTCCTTGAACCTCACCCAGACAGCCGCCGTATGAGGAAAGTTCTCTTCACCTTCTTGTGTAGTGTGGTGTCCCTTTCCTCTTTGATTTTTTTTAAGTTTTTATTTATTTATTTATTTGACAGACGGAGAGAACACACAAGTGGCGGGGGCAGCAGAAGGAGAGGGAGAAGCAGGCTCCCCGCCGAGCAGGGAGCCCAACTCGGAACTCCATCCCAGGACCCTGGGAGTCATGACCTGAGCTGGAGGCAGACGCTTAACCGACTGAGCCACCCAGGCGTCCCTCCTCTTTGATTTTGAAATCTTATCCTGATGGTGGTGGTTGAGTCTGTTAAAGAACTTAACTTCCAAATGTTCAAACTTATTTTGAAGTTTGGCTCTTCTCTTGAGTTGCCTGAACCATGGTAAAAAAATGTATAGAAAGGCTCCTGGGTGGCTCAGTTGGTTAAGCAACTGCCTTCGGCTCAGGTCATGATCCCAGAGTCCCGGGATCGAGTTCCGCGTCGGGCTCCCAGCTCCACGGGGAGTCTGCTTCTCCCTCTGACCTTCTCCTCTCTCATGCTCTCTCTCACTGTCTCTCTCTCAAATATATAAATAAAAATCTTTTAAAAAAAATGTATAGAAGCCTGTCAGCTGAGTCCTGAATTATTTCCCTGAAATGCAGTGAAATACCCTGCAGCTTCTTCAAAGGACGGCCTGGCCCCACCTGGACATGATAGAGAATTCTCTGCCTAGTCTTGTCTGATTTAATGACTAGATTAGATATCTGCCGTGTAAGTTGAGACTCTGAGCATTTTGCTGTTGTCTTAACCCCTAGTCCTACATAATCACATGTATGATATACCTGTAGGACCTGCTGCATGATTTGCGGGGCCCAGTGTGAGACAGAAATGAAGGGCCTCTTGTTCAGAAATGATTAACAAGCTCAAGAGGGTGACGGCAGAGCCTAAACCAAATGTGAGGTCCTTCTAAGCGTGGGCCCTGGGGGACTGCTCCCCTCACACGCCCATGAAACCAGCCCTGGGAACGAAGAGGACTTTCAGGTGATTATTCTCCCCCTCCTAGATTAGAAGATCACTTGTCTTCATTTGGAGAATCTGCATCATTCATGTCTAGTTATCATTCAATCTTTCTCAGCTGTGTCGCTCAGGAGACTCCACGCTATCCGGAAAATCTGACCTTCGGCTCCACGGTTACTCCTGTTGGTTTGCTTGGTGCTGGGGAGGCAGGGGTGAGGTTTGGATTCCTGATCGTAGCCAGCGCCTCTCTGTCTCCTTCTGCAGACTGGCTCCTCCTCTCCGAGGCCCACAGCTTGTCTAGAAGCAAAGGGCTAACACCACTGGAATTCTCTCGTTCCTGCAGTAGGAAGCGGGGAGGAGCCCCAGGCGAGACCGCTGAGGCTCGCAGGATGCCTGGTGTGTGTTTTCTGGTCATAGGGTCCTTCTGTTTCTTCTCTAGCCAAGATGTCTTGGGTAAGGGGTTCTGAGTGACAGGTCAAGGGGACTCAGCTGTCAGGCAGTGCCAGGTGCCAGCCCTCCCCTGTCCCTGTGGGCACTGTCTCTCTAGTCCTGGCCTCTCAGGGACTGCCCCATGCTGTCCGTGCAGCTTGCCTCTCCTTCCCTCTTCTGATTCCCTCGTTTGTTGGTTTCTGATCAATATGGTAAATGCACATTTGTACCAGCCCTTGGGTCACTCCCAGGGACTTGACGATATTGGGGTGTTTCATTCCACCGTACTCAGGTCCTAAAAGCTACACCAGAAGATAAGCAGAACTATCGTCATTCCTGGAGGAGGAGTCTACCCCCTAACCCTTTTCAGTGAACCACCAAGATACAAATTGATCCATGGGGCACCCCTCTTCCTTCTGAAGAGTTAGGTAATGTGTGTGTTGGGGGGTATGTAGTACCAGGGATTTATGGGGTGTGCGCAATGGTAAACCACCACTTCAAGAGAAAAATCCTCTGCTCTGTGTAACCCAGCTGCTGTCTCGGAGCCTCAGACATGACCTTGACTCTGAGGAGCCCAGGAGGATAGAGGGGGCAGTGAGGACCTGAGATCTGTAGGGATTCCTAGGCCGGAAGTCAATAGACCAGAGTTCTGGTCCCGTGTGGTAGGCAGAAGAATGGTCCCCCAAAGATATCCGGTTCCCTAAACCTGTGCGTGTTACCTCACGTGGCAAAAGGGACTTTGCATATGCAGTAAAGGATTGTGAGATGGGAAGGGATGCCTAGATTATCCACGTGGGCCCCGTATAATCTCAAGGGTCTTTATAAGGGGGAGTAGAAGGGTCAGAGCCAGAGAAGGAGATATGACGAAGGAAGCAGAGGTTGAAGGGTTGTGGTTGCGGCTGCTTCACAAGCCAAAAAATGTGGGTGGCCTCCACAAGTTGGAAAAGGCAAGGAAATCGGTTCTCCCCTCGAGCTTCCAGAAGGAATGCAGTCTTGCCAACACCTTGATTCTAGCCCAGTGGAACTCATTTTGGACTTCTGACCTCTAGAACTGTGACGTAATGCATTTGAGTTGTTTTGAGTCACTAAGGATGTCGAACTTGTTACCGCAGAACAGGAAATGAATATATCTTACATCTGCCATTAACGAGCTCCTTCATTCTTGGGAAGGTCATTTCTTGGTCTCAGATACCATATACTTTAGGGACAATGGTTTTCAAACATATAATAGAAAATTTAGAGGAAAGGATACTTTTAGCGATTGAAATCATATGTGGAAGGCCAACATAAATCAGATGCGGGTGGAGCTTCTTGGTGAAGTTGGAGACCCACTGCGTAGTGTAGGTTGGAATGGTGCTGGGGTTGGGTCTCAGGCTGTCTAGTGCTATCGACTTTCCCTTGTGGGGAGGTCAGGCATTCTGTATACGGGACTGGTTGCCAACCTCTGACACACACACACCAAAAAAAAAACTCATTGGAATTAAGTAGAATTTAAACTTACTGTTGATATTAGCGAGGCTTTACACATGCATTTTATTTTGGGTGTTGAATACAACTCTGGAGAATAGAGTTCATCTTCAAGGCACTCCCAGTTCTTCCAAGGACCTTATTTTAAATCCCTACCCCTCCAGGAACTTAAGCAGGGAGATGGTGGCCATTCAGAAAGAACCATGCTAGGTTTTCACTGTTATTGAAATAAGCTTCTGCAGCCTGCCAGCATCCTCAAAGTGTCCTTGGGGAAGGTCCTCTTTCCCTGGCATTTCCTTTTGACTTGCTTCCGTTGCTCTTGAAGACTAGCCAGGGTCTCTCGCCCCTCTGTGTGGCTCCTAGTCTCAAATGCCTCACATTGGGGACATCCTAGGACATTGTGCTCAAGCAGTGGAACTGATAAGCAAGGAGAGAAGCAGACACGTTTTCTAACCGACACTAAAGTTCTCTGGGAGGACACCAAGGGCCATATAAACACAGCCTGACCGTGAAATCCAAGCATCATTTAAACAACAAACAAATGGGAGCTCGATGGGCGAGGATTGCTACTCCCTTATTAAAAAGCAACTTCAGGACTTGAGAAAGCAAACACAAAACTGGAGGAGGGTAATTAATGGGAGAAGTTGACTGTGCTCTACAGAAAAATTTTCTACTTGGCCACTTCATGAAGAAATACGTAGAGCAAGATGAAAGGAATGTATATTTATCTCCTTGGGTAGAGATATATATGGAAATGCCTGTGCTCCTCCAAACACAGAGATCCTGTGTCAGTAAGTCTGATGTGACACATTCCTGGTGACTCTAATGGATGATTCAGGAGGAGATTTTGACAACCACCAACAGGGAACGTGCAGACGAGAGGTGCTGCACAGATTTAAGGCCACTCTTGCAAACTCGTTAACAAGGACCCTCACGCGTACTTCTTTTTTATTTCCCCGTACTGCCTTTTCTCTAAAATATTTTATTAGGTGACGGCCTGGTAGTTCTCAGATAAAAGCAGAAGTACCCACCTACCTTCTGTGTTTGTGGCTAAGAGCTCTGTAAAGAAAGAACAATTAACAAGAGAAAATCAGGTTTATGAACATGTAGACCTCAGCTATGGGTGGGAGAAACCCGGGGAGAGGTGAGTATCTCTCCGAGGTGACTTAGAACTCAGGCTCTGATACCATCCGAACAGGGAAAGGGGAGGGCGAGGTAGGCCTCTTAGGGGCGAGGAAGTGATTACCGGGAAGGATGAGGGGTTCTAGGAGAACAGAGGGGAGTGTGACAGTTTGTGACTAAGTCTGGGTGTGGCTTTGACTTCTGGTGCCCCTTGCCGTGATGAGAGCCACTCTTCCTGATGGATGAAACTCCCAGGGAGGGGATCAAGGACTCGGACTTCCCGTTGGAGGATCTGTTTTTGGACAGATAAGGGGAGCTCAGAGAAAGCCTCTCCCTGCCTACACTGTTTTTCAAGTGCCTACAGCTTAAAATAATCCATAGAGCAATGCGGCGTATTTTGGGGTGGCATGTCCTGAATTCCTGTTCGTGTTTTGGGCGGCGTATTCTGCTATCCTTCAGTCTCCATCTCCAAGCCCTGTGTTGGTCTCCGCAGGGGGAGCCCTGTCCACTTCTGTTCCTGCCAAGGTCCTGCAGTGTCTGCAGAGTTAGCCCGGTGGTACGCTGTCCCCCTAGTCCTGACCTCCTGCCTCCAGTGACCTTCACATCCACCCCACTTCCCACTCACGGCGGAATCTTTTTTTTTTTTTTTTTTTTAATTAACGCATAATGTATTATTTGCCCCAGGGTACATGTCTGTGGATCCTCAGGCTTACACATTTCACAGCACTTACCATAGCACATACCCTCCTCAATGTCCATAACCCAGCCACCCTATCCC
>CM052897.1:99492662-99581900 GCA_028534135.1 Potos flavus
AATAAATAAAATATTTTAAAAAAATTTTGTTTAATTCCAGAACAAAACTAAATCTCTAACTCCTAGCACCAACCAACTTTTTTTTTTTTTTTAAGATTTTATCCACTTGACAGAGAGAGAGATCACAAGTAGGCAGAGAGAGAGGGGGAAGCAGGGTCCCCGCCGAGCAGAGAGCCCGATGCGGGGCTCGATCCCAGGACCCTGAGATCATGACCTGAGCCGAAGGCAGAGGCTTTAACCCACTGAGCCACCCAGGTGCCCCACCAACTTCTATCTGAGGAGGACTCTCCTCTCATCTTCGGGGCTGGGGTCCAGTCATAGTTTGCCAGTTGGCTCAGTGAATATTTTTTGGAAGCTCTCTTGTCTTTCCAAGGTTTTTTTCTTGACATTGAGAAAGAGCCCATGCTAAAGAATAGTAACTACATATTTACTTTACTTCAGCTGTTTATTTGTTGGAGGCTTATTTTTAAATTAATCTTGGGTATAGATTACGCCTATAGTTGTACACATGCCTGCATTTATACTGATATTTATTTCATGTTAATATTGGGAAGCATTACTGGTTTGTTGCATCTGATGTATTTATTGGTGCTGACTTTTTAACAGATGATCATTCGTGACACTAAGTGAAGCGTCTCCTCTATGGCTGTAATTTAAAGTCACTTTCCCTGTGTTCCCCATTTGTCTTTGATTGAAATAGATAGGTTGAAAGAGAGTAATTTCATCTAAATCTGACTGCTTTGGTCTTTCAATATGATAGAGGGATAAAGGACGGTCCCCCCAGTGAAGTTACCGTGTTTGGAAGGACTCGTAAGTGTGGAAGCCTTGGACTTAGATCGAAGGTCTGTTTTAAGGATACTCTGACTTAAAAAATAAGAAGAAGATGGTTTTAAAATATGAATGTTGTGAAGTACTGAATAGTAAGTCTCTATTTTGTGACGCATGTTTTCTGAAGTCCTGTGGCTATATTGAAAAAACAAAGAGAGCTCTTTGCCCACAAGAATTTTGTGAAAGCCCTAATTAAGTTGAGTAATAGAAAAGAGAGTATCAGCACTCAGTTTCCCTTTCACGTATGAATTGGGTTAATATAAAACAATAGAAGGGGCGCCCGGCTGCCTCAGTCGGGGAAACGTGCAACTCTTGATCTTGGGGTTGTGAGTTTGAGTCCCACGTCGGGGGTAGAGGTGACTTAGAAATAAAATCTTAAAAAAGAGTTGGTATCATTCAAAGCTCCATCTTCTAGTTAATTTCTTGTTATAAATAACTCATTTTTAACACACCCTCTTTTCATAAAAATAGGAATTGAGACAGAACCAGCAGAAATGATCAAAGTAGGACTCTTGCCTTTTTTGTTCGAGTAAATCAACACAAAGTGCCTATCACATTCGTTGATGTTCACATGAATGAATGTTGTCAGGAGCTACTAGCCTTAAGGCCAACAATGGTTGTTTTGTGTTTACCGCGAATTCCAGTAAAAATGGCTGTTCTCTTTATTTTCGCCCACTGCTTAACCATATGAAAAAGCCCATTCATGATAATGAGCTGTGGTGACTTAAAAACCATTCCCACTGTGAAACTGCTTCGTTTTTAATGTTCTTGAAGGTCAAAAACAAAGCAAAACAAAATAACCCCCCCCCCCCACACACACACATGAAACAAAAAAACCAACAACCCATACCTTTGAAAGCAGCTTGGCTGTTAAATCATCATACTGGGATTTCTCAGACTGTAGCTTTAAAGGTCATTCCTTTCCTAGGGTTGTTTTTCTGCATTTCGGAACAAGTCTTCACAGAATTCCTGTGCATGGAAGCAGGAGAGACGGAGCTGATGGGACAGTAGGACTCGGGTGGGGAGGGATCCTGGCCCAGTTACTCACAGGTGTGCACACTGACCCTCCTGCACAGCCTGGCGTGGGAAAGGGGCCGTTTCTAAGCTGACTTCTTTCTACCCCTTTCCCAGCTCAGCTGTGCTTCTGCCGACTTCATCTTAGCACTGTTGGCTAACGGTGGTATCTAGACAATGTGTGAGGGTCTATAACCACAGGTCCAGGGGTTCAGAATCCTAGGACCCAGCCTGGATCTTTTCTTTCATAAAGAGTTTACCTTGGCAAGGAGCTGGAACAGTTCTCTTTTTAAAGCGTCCTATAGGCGTGCTAAGCAAAAATTAGTTCCACATCACTCGGTTAAGGTGGATAATTTTTCCATTCATGTTCAGAATGAACAAAGGCAGTAATCACCCTTGTGATTTTGTTTAGCCTGTCTGTAGGGCATCTAAGCCTTGTGAGGTATGATTCCCTTCCCCCCACCTTGTAGGTACAAAGCCCAATAGTTGAAGGTGAAGGAACTTCATATATTTGTTCTAGCTTAGATTCTTCAGCAAACTGGGTCAGATCAGCCTTTCTCTGGTTAATTTCAGGCTAAACCGCCTTCCAAGGAAAGTTTATCTTTGTGGTTTCTCCTTCCTTTGAAAGCGCTTCCCTCCTGCATTGCCCTGGGGTTTCTAGATTACATGTCTTCTCTTCCTCCCTCAGAAGTCCGAACTCATCTGTCTGTCCTGCATCATTTCCTTGGATGCTGGACCTTGCAAACTTCCCAGGCGATAAAATGATCTGATACATCGTTACTCTTCAAACCTCGAGGTCGTCTTCCTTTCCTGTTTCCCCCGGCAGTGGGAGGTAGGTGGGTGAAGGAAACCAGAAGGCGTCGCCCAGCCGATGGGGCCACGTCATACCTGTGCATCTCTGCCGCTGGCTTGTGCCCTGGGTATGGATATAAAACACAGTGTTGAGTGTTATATTTATATAAATGGAATTGTGCTAACAATCTGACTATAACTTTTCTTGACTCAAAACATGTTAGAACTATGCATGCCGTTGTCCAGTTGATTGCTTCGGACTGAGGCACAGTATTCCATGGTAAAAGCATTTACCAGGTTTTGACTTATTCTGGGAGTTCGTAGTGGGCGATGAAACTAGATTCACACCAGCTCGACTCCGCTGCAAGCGAAGTTCCCCTGTATTCCTGGAGAATTCCCACGGAGTAGACTGAGCCCTGGGATTTTTGGATCACAGGGCATAGTTTCACTAATGAAGTCCTGTCCATTCCTCCATGGAGAGATCGGATCAATTTCACACTCCCAACAGTGAGTGGTACATGAAGTTTCCTGTTTCCCCACATTCTTGTTGGTGTTTGTTTTTTTTTTCAGTTGTCTAATTTTTGCCAACCCAGTGGGTATAAGCTAATGTCTTATGGTAGTTCTAGGCTTGTATTTCTTCTGTTTCCCAGTAACGTTGAACATCTCTCACATACCTCTTAGTCACTTGGGTTTCCTCTCTGCGAACTGCTTAATCATATTCCTTGTTTATGGTTTTTTTCTGATGAGCTTCCTGTCTTGTTCCTGTCGGTTTACAAGAATTTTTGTATATTCTAGCGATCGGTTCCTTTTATGAGACCGTGAACTTCTCCCGCCGGCCTGCCTCTTCTCTGTTAACGTAGCCTGCAGTGCCTTCCATTTTTACGTAGAATCATTGCCATTTTCACCTTAGGACTTGTAGTTTTTGAGTCCTAAAGAATAGAAATATCAGTGGAGCAGAATAGGAAATTCAGAAATAGAACCTACCACATTACCATTTAGCATAAAATAACATTTAGTACTTCAAAACAGCAGAGAAGATGAGTTTTTCAACACTTGGCATTTGAGTTAACTGCGTAGCCATTTTAGCTGAGGGATGGGGAAATAGCTCTCTCCTTCACACTTCACACTAAGATAAATTCAAGTTGGATCAGATATTTAAATATGAAAAGTGAAACCATAAAAATGCTGAGTAGAAAATATGGGAAGTATTTCATTTATATCCTTAGAATAAGGAAAGGCCTTTTTTTTTTTTTAAATTCAAGTCCCAACATGGGGTTTGAACTCAGGACCCCGAGATCAAGACCCGAGCTGAGACCAAGTGCAAGACGCTTAACCGACTCAGCCACCAGGTGCCCCAAGAAAGGCCTAAGTTTGCAAAACCCATAAGGTATAAACCGAAAGATTGATGAAGTCAACTATATAAAAATTTTTTATATATTAAAATTAAGAAAACAAAATTAAGAAAACATTTTTGCAATTTATATCAAGCAGTTTATATCAAGCAGTTTCTGGGCTTTCTAGTCTGTTCCGTGGGTGTGTTTACTGATCTAGCACCAGCACCTGTGTCTGAATTACTCTTACTTTATAATGACTCTGGAAGCGTGATGAGGCCATTCCTCCAGCTTCTTTAGGAGCTTCCTGGTTGTTCTTGGCTCTTTGTTTTTCCCAACACATTTTTCTCCTTTTGTTAAGCCCCTAATAAGTTTAAAAACCAACCTACTGGATTTCTCCAAAACAACCCTGTTGTGATTTTGATGGCTCTGTTGGCTGTACTGTCCAACAGAACTTTCTAGGTTGATGGAAATTTTCCATTAATTAATGCCTAAAATGTGGCTAGTGCAGCTGAGGAACCGAAGCTTTTAATTTAATTTTAATTAAATTTAAGTAACCACACATGGCTAGAGTTTACTGGATGTCTCTTCCTTCAGAGCAATTCAATTGTAGGAGAGTAGCTCGTCTTAACAATATTGACTCTTCCAGTCCTGAATATGGTCTCTTTATTAGTTCTTCATTGACTTTTAGTAACATTTTATTATTTTTTTCCAAAAAAGTTTGCACATTTTTTGTGCAACTCTAATATAATACATGTATGTATATATATGTATGCATGTATGTTACGCTATTTTATTTTATTTTTTTATTTTATGCTATTTTAAATGTTTTCTTAGTTATTGTTTGTGGCTAGCCTATAGAAATTGATTTTTTTGTATATTGGTTTATATCCAGTGACTTTATAAAAAAGACTTTGATTCTAATAATTTATGAGATTCTTGGTGTTTTCTACGAAGACCATAATTATCTATAAATACTGACATTTTTGTTTCTTCCTTTTCAATCATACAGTTTTTTCCTTGTTTTATATGTGGGGTAGGACTTAAAATATAGTATAGAAGACAGCAGTGGTGGTAATGAGAGGCTTTAATGTTTTGTCACTAAGTGTGATGTTTGCTGTAATTTTTTATGGATATCTTTTATTGGGTTAAAAGAAGTTCTCCCCTCATACTTTGTAAAGTTTATAAAAAGTTGTGCCTAATATTAAATTCACCCAGTGCTTCAGATATTAAATCTCTTTACTCCATCCACTTGAGTTTTTAAATTGCTATTAACTTTTTTTTTAAGTTCAATTTGTTTGATTTTCAAATTACCCTGGTCATTTTTTATAATGAGACATTTTCCTTCTGCGAGGAAGAGAGAGTTGTCAGAGCTATTTTTCATTTAGCATTCAGCATCTGAAACCGTCTCAATAGACCAGCCAAGCTATCTTACCCACCAGACTCTGGAAACGAAGGTTTCTCCATGGGGCTGTTACCTTCTCTTTTCCCCTTAGCTAATCAGTAGGCTTCTCCTCTCCTTAAAAACAAAACAAAATAGGTAAACAAAACCAGTGACCAAAAATACCTTTCTCCAGCCCAGTTGTCCCTGTAGCTACAGATTTTTTAATTTTTTTTTTTTTTTGCTTTCCCTTCACATCTCAACTTTTTTTTTTAAGTTCTTATTTTATTTCATTTTTTGAAAAGTAGGCTCCACGCCCAGCATGGAGCTCAACAGGGAGCTTGAACTCATGACCCTGAGATCAAGACCTGAGCTGAGATCAAGAGTCAGACGCTTAACTAACTGAGCCACCCAGGGCCCCTTAAGTTTTTCTTTTAATTCCAGATAGTTAATATACAGTGTTATATTCGGTTCAGTTGTACAATTTAGTGATTCAGCTGTTCCGTAATCACAACAAGTACACTCCTTCATCCTCATCACCCATGTCACCCATCCCCCCCGGAGAGCACATCCCCCAATGACTCGATGCACACCCCACTTCTCCTGTCCACGCCTTGGCCCACTGTGGGGGGCTTTGGATCATCTCTCTACTGCTCGCTCTTTATAAGGTTAGTCAGTTCAGTGGGCAGTTTTTAGTCCTTACTCTGTTACACCTTTGGCAGCCAGGGTCCCCCTCTCTTTTGTCCTGGAAATACACTCCTGCCCTGCCTGTTAGTCATGAAAATTTCATATCCTTTCTCTCTAACATTTTTTCTTTTCCAACCTTATGGCCATGGTAGTTTCCAAGTCTATCATTTCTTATGCGAACTGGTAAAATAACTTGATAACTGCTTTGATTGCCCCAGAAATAGATTATTTATTGGACAGTGAGTATGTGCAGCATTCGAAAGACGGAAAAGATCATTTGGTGAAAGCATCATCTCCACTCTCACCTCCTGACCATCCCTTTCTCCCTCCTTGCAGACAGCTCCCCTGGGCATCTTTCTGTCTATCCTTCCAGAGAGAGTCTCTGCATAAATATATTTATTTTTTCATTGATTTCCCTATTCAAGTGGAAGTATACACCAAGTCTGTTCTTTCCCTTGGTCTTTCCACACACAAAATGTGTCCTGGAAACCACTCAGCTGCCCCCTCTTTTTTTTTTCCCCAAAGATTTTATTTATTTATTTATTTGAGAGAAGGAGTGAGACAGAGAAGTAGATTCCCTCCTGAGCAGGGAGCCCAACAGACGTGGGGCTCGAACTCAGGACCCTGAGATCATGACCTAAGCTGAAGGCAGATGCTTAACCGACTGAGCCACCCAGGCGCTCCTGCCCCATTTTTTTTTTTTTTTTTTTAAACAGTGTTTGGTATTCAGTTATCGTCATTACCTTTAAGTTCCTCTCCTGGGCTGTCTACCCTTCAGGGTGTTGTCCGAGTTACCTGTGTGTTATGCATGGGATCGTGGCACTCCGCTGGGGCATAAGCCTCCTTGCCCACCACCCCCACCCCTCCCCACTCCCAGTCACCTGTAAGCAAGTCACTTCAAAAGTCAGAGCCTCTTTCCCTCTGGTCACCTTCCCTCTGTCCACACCCTCTGTCCGCACTTCTGTGTGCCTTTCCCAGCTTATCTCGTCCTGTGCTCTAGCCAAGCTCAGTGCTTCTTCACCCTAGCACGCACCACTTCCACAGACCCCGAGTGGGTCCGGGCCTTTGCTGAGTCCTTCTCTCTGTTCGGAATGCCCATCACAGTGTGTATAACCGACGATCTCTTACATCTTCAACATCTCTTAGGGCTTGGCTAGTTGTCACCTTTCTGTGAAGTCTCTGAACCCCGCTGGGCGTAATGGCACCACTTGCCCTGTGTTCCCACATTCCCTGCAATGGCTCTGAGCATAGCCTACACTTGCGTCTTCCGCTGGAGTCAGTGCTGCAGGGCAGAATTGTTTGCCGCAGTTTTAAAAAAAATGCACGTGCTCAGGCTTGACCCCTGTACACGCATTCAGTCGGTCTGATACCTTACGGAGTTAAGAACCAGGGCCTCCGTCAAGTTCCTCTGTGGAAGACGTGGTTCTTACTCATCGGTTATTGCCTGGGACCTGGAGTCTGCTCAGTGTGAGGTCGGAAAACAGCAAATATCTGGAGAATATGCTGCGGCTAGAAGGGAAGATAGGTCTCAAATTGAAGCATGTGTTGATTGGTAGGAACTGAGACAGAGTGGGGTGATGGTGAAGGAGGGCTTCGAGCCTGATGCATCTAGGTCATTCTAGACCTTTCTGGAATGTAGGGGAAGATGAAGAAAAGGAGCTGCCTTCCTCCATTGCCTGCAGTGCACTCACCCAACTCCCACAGCCCCCTCAGACCCACCAGACCCTTCAGCCTGGAGAGCTGCTGTCCTTCCCACCTGCCATGCTTGGCAGATATAGATTTACTAGGACTATAGATCAGTTGTGGCCTGGTCCTCATTCTCTCTACTCAACTGATAAACTAGACCTTTCCGAACAAGGATGCTACTAGTAAATAATGAGAAATAAACACAAGAAGTCTAAGAAAATAAACAGCAAGTGAGCACATCAGGGGCGCCTGGGTGGCTCAGTCGGTTAAGTGTCTGACTCTTGATTTCAGCTCAGATCCTGATCTCAGGGTCATGAGATTGAGCCCCACATTGGGTTCTGCACTGATCATGGAACCTGCTTGAGATTCTCTCTCTCCCTCTGCCCCTCCACCTGTTCTCTCTCTCTTGCAAAAATAAATAAGTTAAAGAAAAAAAAGGAAAGTGAGCACAGTGGCTCAAATTTCTCCTGTGGTGTCGGACTTGCTGGGACATCTCAGCGAGGCTGGTTCTGCTCCTCTGGTGGAAATCAGCTTCTTCACCGATGGGGCTCGCTTAGTCTCATTTGTTCTAAACTATACTGTAAACCCAAAGAGTGCACCCGTGACTGGGCAAGGAGATTAAATATTTTAGGGTGGTAAGGACCCTCCCAGACTCATAGGACGTAGGGAGTCACTCCTGTCAAACCTTTCTGCCCTATTCCCTTCCCAGGGCAGACCAGAGAAGAAGGCTGCTGCTTCCTTGCCCTTCCTTTTCAGAAAACTTTGCTCTCTCCACAGTGGACCACCTTGGAATTCTATATTTTTAGTTCCCAGGGAACCAGGATGAGGGATCCCCTCATTCTTGAGGTCTTAAGAGATCACAGAAGATTCACACCTTGAACCTGTGACGGCTGTTGGACCAAGGTTTTCACTTTCTCCCCCAAAACCTCTGCCTTCTGGAGAATTCTGGTTAGCTTCCTCATATTCTTTCAAGACAATAATTTGTAAAAGTCTAAATGTTATAGTTTTACAGTATCGGAATAGCTTTTAAAATTGTCGTAACACAAGAAAAAGGTGTGTTCTCAAATGATGTGGTAGGTTACTGCCCTCTGGCTATGCTGGGGGTGCCCCAGAGTGCTGTTCTTACTGCACAGACTTGTTGCAAAATTCTGGGCCCTTTCCCACAGACAAGGCACAGCCGCTGGGTTCCTTCCTCGTGTGGGGCTAATGAGCATCTCACTTCCTCATCTTTCACCTCCCTGCTGTGTCGGGGGAAGACTTACTGCCCCGCATCTCCCTCCTTTCCCTGGAGCAGTGACTTACTTAGTTCAGGAATGAGAGTCCATGGGTCCGCCTCACCCAGGCCCCAGTTACTCACCATCCCAGGGATGGGGCATATTATTGGCTATGTAGATGATTAGATAGTTTAGAAGAAGTCTGTGCATTGTTTAGGCTTGCTTACTGTTACACAGATTTGAAAGCCTGTGACATTTTTGGGGGTGCCTGAGTGGCTCAGTCAGTTAAGCGTCCAACTCTTGATTTCGGCTCCAGTTATGATCCCACGGTCCTGGGATCCAGGCCGTGCCAGGTTCCCCGCTCAACAAGGAGTCTGCTTATCTCCCTCTTCCCCTCCCCCTCTCCCTGGTTGTGCTCACGCATGCTCTCTCTCTCTCTCAAATAAATAAATAAATCTTAAAAAAAAAAAGACCTTTAACATTTTCATAAGCCTTTTTTTTTTTAGCCATTTGGAATAATGGCGACTTCCAAAAAGTATGTATGTGTTCAGAATCTTCTGTTCCCTAGCCTTGCTCTTAAATTGCCAGTTAACGTGAGCTAATTCACCTGAAAAATGAAGAGAAACCAGGAGAGGAACAGTGTCCTTTTTAAGCTGTTCTCACACCTTCAGGATTTCCCTAAGAAGATCTCACAGTAATTTTAGAAGTTTTAAATGACGAAGTCCACCCAAAAGTATTCCTTACCGATTGGGTTTTCTCCACAGATAGTCGTGTTTCTATTAAAAATTAATACACATACGAGCATGCACGCACACACACACAGCTGTGCCGATGGTTATCTGAGCTCACGCGCCCCTCAGTATTCTTAAAGGGGCTCGTAAGGCCACCTGGCAGTATTTTCAGTTTAGGAATGAATGACGTGGGCTTGTATCTCTCCACTTGCCCTAAGCCTCCACAAGAGGCTTATTCCCTTATTCCCTATTAATCTTGTTTGGTCTTCTAGAAGGTTTTATTGAACTCCATTGTCCATTGTTCAGAGACTGAGCTGAATTTCCTGCTAAAAGAGTCAGAGTATGAAACTAAGGGACTGGTAGGGGAAATTTTGCTGTTTTTGTTCCTGAAAGTAAAAAATATGAACTTCCTTGTAGTGGTAACTTACAGTACCTTAGAATCTTATGTAGAAATTGCAAGAGTCTCTCGGCCTCCAGAGAGCCTAGAATCTCAGAGATGTCAATCAGACTTTCATTCGCAATTTACTAGCTCTTTTCACTTCACTGAACTCTGAACTGCACGCAGTGAAGCTGGAAAAGGAGCCATAATGTTGTGGCATCTGAGGTAGAAGAGACTAGAATCAATAAGGAGCACAGGGAAATCCTGAATCCACGTGGGAAAGAGCACGGTAGTACAGGTCCTGGGTGCAAAGGAGGGAGCCAGAATATTATCCTATTAAATTTTCAGCAACAAAGTAATTGTTAGTCCATCCATCTTTTCCACATCTTCATGATGGAAAGAGATATAAAGGAGAAGTGAAAATGAGCAGACACTTTTACTTAGGGGCTCCTAATTGCCTTCGTTTTGATGGTCGAGGCTGCAGATCAAAATGACTCTGACCCACGCCCAGGCTTTCATTTTGGGGGATAAGGCATTCACCGTGTGGGCTCTCTAACACTGTCCCCCTGCGCTTGGTTTCTCCAGAGGCAGCTGCTACTTGAGAATGGGACCCTGGCCCCTTCCCCACTCCCTGTGACCAGGCCAGCGGCCGAGGTGTGTGTGGGGATGCCTGTGAACCGCCAGCAGTCAGGCTCTTCGGAGATGGACTCGGATGTGTCCCCCAGCTGCGGGCTCAGCGACCTGAGCGGAGGCGGCAGCCTGGACAGTCGAAGCAGCAGCTCCCGCTCCAGGAGTTTGACTTTGGTGAGTGACCGCTTTCTTTAATGCCCTGGCTGCCTGGTTTTGTGCCAGCCCCCTCCCCTTCGAGGAATATCTTACCTTCTTGGTTCATGAGCTTGACGTCTCAGCATACTTGCTTTGTGAAGTGGCATTTCGTTTGTAATCATCTTAAGGTTTGCACAGATGCAGAGCATTCTGCTCAGCAGCGAAGCAAATCTCACGCTGTGGCTGGTAACCCGGCTGCCTGAGACCCCGAGAGAACCGTGCCCGAAGTCTGTAACCTGCCCGGCAAGGGCTTGCTGCCTTTCAGCTCAAAGGGCTGAAAAGAGGGGCGCCTGGATGGCTCCATTGGTTTGAGCATCCGACTCTTGATTTTGGCTCAGGTCATGGTCTCAGGGTCATGAGATCGAACCCCACCTCAGGCTCCAAGCTCAGTGCAGAGTCTGCCTGAGATTGTCTCTCCCTCTCCCTCTGCCCCTCCCTGCTGCTCATGCTCTCTCTTTCTCTCTAAATAAGCAAATAAATAAAATCTTTTTTATAAAAGGGGTTGAGGGGCGCCTGGGTGGCTCAGTCAGTTAAGTGTCGGCCTAGAAGACTCTGATCCCAGTCCTGGGATTGAGCCCTGCAGCGGGCTCCCTGCTCAGTGGGGAGCCTCCTTCTCCCTCTCCTCCCTGATCTCTCCCTTGCTATCTCTGTGGCTATCTCTGTCTCTCTCTCAAATGAATAAATAAAAATATTTTTAAAAAGCGAGGGAGTTGAAAGAAGAGAAGCACCTCACGGGGCAAAAACGAATTCACTTTGAAACCGATTTTTACCTCCTTTGCAAATATAAATGTTTTTGTATCCCTTTCTCTCAGGATCTGGGCCCTTATACAGCATCAGAAAGCTTTGGCAACATTTACAGAAAGGGTCTTTAGTTTTAAAGGTGACTCTTCTGCACCCCTTGCCCCTCTAAATATCCATCTTTCATGAGAGGGACCTGTATATTCACAGAGGGAAGGACAGGAGGGAGTTAATGTCGGGCCCACTGAGAACGGTTTCGGTTGTTCATCTCAGTCCTTTGGAGTGGGGGCAGAATTTCCTTCAGATACACTGAGTCCTAAAATTAACCCCGATTGTGCTGAATTTAAGACAATTATATATGGCATAGAGGGCAATTACTGGTAATGATAGAGCTTTATAGACTTCTACTTGGATCTTTTCTTAAACCATCACAGTAATATGAAATAAATACTATCTGATTTGATTCACCAAAAAAAAAGCCCCCATATATTATAAATTACTCCCAGAATGTCTCAGAACCTAGAAAGCCTTAATAATGGAGAATTTGGGCCTGCTTTTTAAATTTAAGTACATACAAAGGACCTATTAAAAGAATATGTAGAAAAAACAGATGAATTTGCCAACAATTAGCGGAGTATGTGCTCCAAAGTGTGAGTTAGGAAACAGCCCCCTCGACGTAGATGGTGTTTCTAAAACTTGGGGTGGTGACTTAGGTCCTGCAGTCGACGAGACCAGCTGTGCCAGTGGTGATGGATACAGCCGAGAGTGTTCTCAGGCACCCCTGCTATCTAAGGAAATGGGTGTAGCACGGTAGCAGTGAGGGTATTTGAATTATTTTCTTGTTAAACTAGAGGCAAGTCTCTTAGCTGGCTTCGCAGCATGGTCCCTTTTGATGGAGGGTGAAATAGTCCCCTCTCTCCATCTTCCGCTGGGAGAGACCATGATCCCAAGCATGCCGGGTGCTTTGATTTGCGGGGAGGAACGTTGCCATTTCTGACTCTTCATTCTAGTCATATACGGTCGGTTCTTCATTCTAACCAGTTAATGCCTGCTTTCACCAAATCTCAAGTGCGGCTCGAACTCCCGAGCTCCAGAGACAAACAGGACGTGACGGACCTCTATGAGGTTGTCCAGTGAGGAGCGGCACTCACTGTGCTCCACCACCTTCTGTCTCTGGGGTGTGTGATTTATACATTTGCTCAAATCTCTTGCTCTGGGAGTCGGGGACACAGCAGCAACGCTGACATTCAAGTGACGGTGACTCAGTATGCCACAAGGGGTTGTTGCAAATGTGCTTCCCCAGGTGGCAGATTCTGAGATGTGCGTTAGGAGCACAGAGTGCAAGGGGCTTCGTGGGGGTGCTCCCAGGATCGGCACCTGAAAGGAAGAGGAAGCAGTGGTGGGCGGGGAGATGCTCTTCCCCGGGAGGCCGGGAGCTAGGATGGTCCTTCAGTTGTCCCACATCAGGTTGAGCGTGGAGCCTTTGTACCCACTTGGGATCAGCCAGTGGGTGCAGGACACCTGTGGAAGGACGTGTGACCTTGACGAGAGGGTTTCTTTTAGCTCGAGACGGTCCCCAAAGAGGACTAGCAGCTGAGGGCCACCTTCCAGCAGCACTGCCAACAGATGGGCGCACAGGTCCTTCACCAGCAGGTGATCTGGGCAGGGGGGAGCGATGCATTATACTGACCATCACGAAGGTTTAGGGGAAAGTGAAAAGGAGCCTCATAAAGGGGATCACAGCCAGAATACCCACAAGGTATCTTTCCTAGAAGAAGTAAGTCTGTAAAGTGAACTCAGGGAGTTTACAAGACACTGCCATGGAAAGTACAACTTCCCATAGAATGTATGTATGGGCAGATGGGACATTAAGGTCTGTCATCTGGCAGATTTGGAGAATATGCATCATGTCGACGCTTTGTCAGGATGTCATACACAAGAATACATCTTCAGGGACAAAAGCTCTTGTTTGAAGGGAGGTCTACTAAGTATCAGTTCCAGAGTCACAGAGAGAAGTGACTTATTTTAAAACTTTCTATCAAAGGGGTATCTGAGTGGCTCAGTAGGTTAAGCCTCTGCCTTCAACTTGGGTCATGATTTCAGGGTCCTGGGATCAAGCCCCGGTTTGGGCTCCCTGCTCAGTGGGAAGTCTGCTTCTCCCTCTCCTTCCCCTCGTGCTCTCTCTCAAATAAATAAACACAACCTTAAAAAAAAAAAAAAACACTTGTTATCATGGACACTTTTTAGTAAGATATTAGAAATATCAGGTTCAAAGGTGGAAGAGATTACAAATCTCTTACATTTATAAATATCAGGAGGTCAAGGTGGGTAGAGTGAGAACATTAACTGCCTTTGGGGAAGGATTTCTGAGGCCATCAGTGTTGGTCTGCGTAGTTTTTACAGTGGGGTTGAATAGGTATCAGCAGGACATTCCCCAATAGACTTATAATTTCTCTCAAATCCAAAAAACCCACCTTAGGCATGTTTAAACTTGCTTCCTTTTCACTAAGCAGTCTGTATCCTAAAAATCAGCTCAGCATAGTAATAAACACAGCATATTAGTGATAGGCCCGAGTTCAAATTCAAATTTGTCGCCTTTGGAACCTGGGAAAGGTTAGTCACTGTGTCCCTTAATTGTTTTCCTCCCGAGTTATAAACGGGGGCGCCGGGATAATAATTCTTTCCCCAGGGTGACTGTGAGGACGCGCCGGCCAGCCTCCTTGGCGAGCGCCCTCTTAGCTTGCAGGTTGCGTGTGATTCTGCCTCATCCCGCCCCAGCTTCTAGTGGGATCCGTGCTCTCCGTGTTATGTCTCATGCCTCATCAGTCGTCTTCTGAGTTTTTCCTTCGGCCACTAACGATGAGACGGGAAAGGGAGAACCCTTCTCCCCCCACCCAGCATCTCACACTCTTCCTAATTCTGCCCATCGCATTCCGGGGCATCCCTTTGGAGTGAACGTCCAGAATGCCTATCCTTCGTGGTGCTTTCCTCGCCGGCACCATCCTGCAGTAGGACTGCGACGTGCCTGATTCTTCTGTTCCCCCCGCAGCGGCCGGCGCTGTACCCAGTGGAGCATAATCGTGGCAGCGGCATGGCAGATTCTGCTTTCAGGAAGTGCACGATGAAATGATATTCTCAGGATACGTGTGTGGGTGTGTGTGACCATGTATTCCTGCCACGTGCCCCACTTGGCTCCCTGTTTCTCGCTGTCTGTAGGAGGACACGTCCCAGTCCTGTTCCAGCACCTTCTAGGCAGACCTCTGTTTGCTTGCAAGCATTTTCCTTTCTGGAAGATCTTCGAGCCGACTTGAGCTGCCATGTGTGTCATCTCACAGTTGTGTTTTCTCCTTAGAAAGGGGCGGCACGCTGAGAAAATTTGGCATTTTGATTAGGACCGGACTTTGACGAAGCACTGTCTTGGCAGCTGGCCCCTTTCACCGGCGGACTAGCCGCACCATTACAAAAACGGGTGATCTTTTGGGGAGTCTGTGGAGAGGAGCTCTGTATATGTTGATTCTACGTCATTCTAGGTCTTTTTAGGACTCGTCTTTCCGGAATGAGACTCAACCATAATAGTTTTGCAAACTCTTGCCTCCCTGACCCCCCGACCTCATGAAAGACTAGTCGAGGACCGTGCTTTGAGGTCTCTACACTGTTTGGTGTTCAATGTGCCTCTTGGAAGGCTCTTAAATAAGAGATAACCTAGTTCTGCCTTAGGAAAACATTTCTTTTAAGCAAGGGTTATTTTTTAAAAGAAGGTAGAACACGAATGCCTGATGTTAAATGAGAGTATCCTAATGTTCTCAAACACTCGTGGAAGAGTTGCCTGGGGTGTAACAGATTTTTATGCAATGGAAACTTTTCTTCTGAGCCAGTGCAAGCTAAAAATGAACATAGCTGCTTCAGTAGGCTTGTTCTGGCTGCCACATGGCCGCCACGATGACCGGGGCTGTTCCAAGAGGGCAAAGGATGGGGTCTTCATCACCAAGAGGCTGGCTATATTTGTATACGTACTTTGTTTCCCTTGTAAGGAATCCTGCCTCTGAACACTTTTTAATGAAAGGCAGAGCTAGAATGGGAACAAATTGGCCAAATCTTGAAATACTTGAGTAAGAGGATACCTTTCGAATGTGTTTTTTTTCCCCCTCTGGAACTTGAGAAGGATGGCTAAATGCAACACAAGGCAGCACGTATTTACGAAGCTGGGAGGGTGGTTCCGGAAATTATCACCTCAGTCGGTGATGCGGATTCAGGATAAAAGTTTCGAGAAGAATCTGGAGACATTCATAAATGATAGCTGTTTAAGGGGACAAAGGAGCTTTGGGTGTAGGGTTCCCTATATTCTTAACCCCTTCAGGCTGGGATCTGGAGCACGCATCTCACAAAACACCCAGGGACAGACGGCTGCCTCCTGCTGGCATGCTTGGGTACCACTTCTGCGTGTGGCCCTGCAACCTGCAGGCCTCCTGGGGCTTCCTCTAGAAGAGAAAGTGACCACCTGCTTGAAAAGAGTGGGGAACCCTAGCTCTGAAGGGACTTGGCAATGCACACGCTTCTTTGAGGGCGGATTAGTAGCACCCCGAATCCCCAGGCATACCTCCTGTTCATTTTTATCTCTAACGTGGGGCCAAACAATGATCCAGATTCATTACTGAGTGTTTGGAGATCTATTGCTCAGTGCACTGTCCTGCAACCCTCCCTTCTCCCAGAGCTAACAAACGTCAGGGCCCTGCAGTCACATAACAAGCCTGTGGTCAGACAGCCGTTGTCAGCTCCTGATTACCCTCTTCCTTCTCCGAAGCCTTTGATTGCCTTTTGGCCTCACCCGTTTGTCATGGAATAAGAAGGTAGAGCAAGCAGTGGTGAACACTGCCTGCGTGGCCACGTTAGGTGAAGTCCGGGTCATACACAGCAATGGGACACAGAAGGGGCTGGGTGATTCCAAGGAGAGGAAACAGAACCTAGGCTGGAACGAAGAAGCGGGGGCGCCTGGCTGGCTCAGTCAGTTAAGCGTCTACCTTCGGCTCAGGTCGTGATCTCAGGGTCCCGGGATGGGAGTCCCACGTGGTGCTCCCTGCTCGGTTGGAAGTCTCCTTCTCCCTTTCTCCCTTCCCCTGCTCTTGTGCTCTCTCTCTCTCTTTCTCTCTCTGTCTCTCAAATAAATAAAATCTTAAAAAAAAAAAAGAGCAGACCGGTCAGCAGTGACCCCATCTCGCTTTCCACTCTGGCTCCACGTGTCTGCAGCCTTTCAGGAACTCACAATTGGGCGGCGCGGGAAGCTCCGGGTCGGCGCGGCGGGCTCATGAGGGGGTCTTGGGGGGCGCTCGAGGGCAGGCCCACGCCGGTGGCTCCCATCTTCGCCACGACTCCTTCCTGACACTGCAGGCGGAGGGAAGTTGCAGGCTGCAGGGAGCCTGGCGGTGATCCTTGGAAGCCATGAGTCTTCAGATCTGTAATCAAAACTGGGCGCACATCTGGTCCCTCACTGGCCGGTGTGTGTCTTTCCGGCCAGAAGTACAGGGTTCAGTTAGCCCTGGGGAAACCTCACCGAGGGGACGGCTAGGCCATAATGAAGCCCTTACTCCCAGCTGTGGGGCGCTTTACGCTCTGGGGCGGGGGGGGGGGGCGGGGGCGACGGGGAGGGCCAAGGTCAGCCCAGCACGGGGAGCCTCGTGGGGCACTGCACGGAGGCCGAGGCTGACGTGCTTCTCTCGGCCCCTGTCCACCTTCAGCTGCGGGGCTGGGGGCTTCTCTCCTCAGCTTAGGTCAGTGAAGCCCTGCCCAAGGGTCTAGAAGGTCATTTTGGTGTGTGGAAAAAGCAAATGCAAGGCTCAGTTGTTAGACGTCTGCCTTTGGCTCAGGTCATGATCCCAGGGTGCTGGGATCATCCCCACACTGGGCTCCCTACTCAGCAGGAAGCCTGCTTCTCCCTCTCCCACTCCCCCTGCTTGTGTTCCCTCTCTCACTGTCTCTCTCTGTCAAATAAGTAAATAAAATCTTAAAAAAAAAAAAAAAAAAGAAAGAAAGAAATTGGGGTTGGGGCACCTGGGTGACTCGGTCTGTTGAGGGACTAATTCTTGGTTTCCATTCAGGTCATGATCTCAGGGTCCTGGGATTGAGCCCCAGGGCGGGCTCTATGCTCAGCACAGGGTCTGCTTGTCTCTCTCCCTCTGCTTCCCTCCCCCCACCCCTTGCACTTGCTCATGCTCTCTCTCTCTTAAATAAACAAATAAAATTTAAAAAAAAACAAAACAAAGAAATTTGCCTTAACTGCAGATTAAGACAATGTGGCAACTCCTTGTGAGGGAGAAAAAACCTATAGAACCCATCTGTATTCTAGGAAAAAAAAATCATAAACAAGAGTATGATGTCTAAAAATATTCTTGAGATGATCTCTCAACTGCCAGTCTCTTAGGTAGGCAGCCTAGAGTATTTGTTTTGGCAGAGTGTGATTTGATGTTCATATTTGCTTTTTTTTTTTTTTTTTTAAGATTTTATTTATTTGTCAGAGAGAGTGAGAGAGGGCATGAGAGAGAAGGAGAGCAGAGCAGGGTGAGGAAGTGGACAGAGGGAGAAGCAGGCTCCCTGCTGAGCAGGAAGCCTGATGCAGGGCTCGATCCCAGAACCCCAAGATCACGACCTGAGCTGAAGGCAGACGCTTAATCGACTGAGCCACTCAGGCACCCCGCAATCCCAATTTCTTTGTTTAAACAAAAAACAAAACAAGGGGCGCCCGGGTGGCTCAGTCAGTTAAGCTTCTGACTCTTGGTTTTAGCTCAGGTCATGATCTCGGGGTCCTGAGATGGAGCCCCACATTGGGCTCCGTGCTGAGCATAGAACCTGCTTGAGATTCTCCCTCTTCCTCTGTCCCTCTCCCCACCCACTGCTTGCACTCTCTCTCTCTCTAAAATAATAAATAAATATAAAAAAATAAAAATAAAAAAGCTTCAAAACTTAACGAGTTCAGTACTTTTTTAGGTAGGCATTTAGTATGAGTATTATTTATGAGTATTTTATCCTCGACTCTTTTGTTTAGCCATAGATTTTTTTTTGTCTCTACATTTTCCCTTGAAGTGAAACTCCTGTCCCAAATCTGCACTCCCATAGGCGTGTCTAGGACTGTTGACAACAGTCAACTGCTGGTAACATTTGCTGTAAGAATCTGTCATCCAGGGGCCCCTGGATGGCTCTGTGGGTGGAGCGTCGACTCTTGATTTGGGCTCATGGTCAGTTTGAGCTCCATGTCGAGCTCCAAGCTCAGTGCAGAGTCTGCTTGAGATTTTCTCTCTCTCTCTCCTTGTGCCCCTCCCCCTGCTCATGCTCTCTCTCTCTCAAATAAATAGATAAAATGTTTTTAAAAATTTAAAAAGAAAATCTTAAAAGTGTGTCATCCAACTGATCAGGATATTCATCTCAGAGCTCCGCTGGGATTAGGTAGACATTTCTTCTGTCACCTTCGTGTAGGAGTGGACAGACATCCACAAGCGCAGGCCTTTGTCCTCCTCGTGGGAGCCACGTATAGCATCCGTTACGATTACTTTAGTAGATTTAGTGTTTTGAATTTTCTGGTTTGGATATGATAGAAATTATTTCTTCACAATTATACATATTAGGGTCGAAATGTAGGTATTCTCACATTCTTGAAACAAAGTGGTGTTTCCCTTGGAGACTTCCAGACACTGCCTGGAGTCAGCATGGCGGGGTAGAATCTCGGGGGGAGGTATGGTGTTCTAGAGAGTTCTTACTGATCTGGATATTGGTAGCCCAAATTGGTACATTAAAAACACCATTTATAGAAAGGGGATTTAAAAAAAAATGTTCTGCTGTCAGCCTACTTCCTTCCAAATACTAAGTTCCTTAGTACAGTTCCTAAGTACTTAGGAACTTAGTACTTAGTTCAGTACTTAGACAGTTCCTCAATTCCCTTCTTCCAAAGAAAGCTGCTGTTTTCGTTTATCTTCATGTCCTATGTACTTAGCTCTTTGGAACTAAGTTAGCAAATGCCGCTTCCGAAAACCCCAGGAGCAAAGCGGGGACCGCCGCCGCCAGGGCTCCCTCCCGCCTCCCGCGGCCCCGAGGCCCCTGCCTTCCTTGCTGTTGTTTTCACTACATGACAGCTCTGTGGAGACAGGCCCACACCAGATAGTTCGCCCGTTTACAGTGTGCCAGTCAGTGGTGTTTAGCAGATTCCCAGAGTTGGGCAACCATCCTCACCATCGCATTTAGAACATCGTCACTGCCCCCAAAGAAGAAACCCCACGCCCATTAGCAGTCATTTCCATTTTCCCCAGCTCCCACAGCCCTGAGCAAACACTCACCTACTTCCTGGCTCTATGGATTTGCCTATTCCCCCTGCCCTGCTTTCCATGCTCTGCCTCTTCCCCAAGGCCCGTGTCTTCCTCTTGCATCCCTGTCTGAGGGAGGCAGCGCAGGCATCTCCCGGAACGGGAGGAGGAGATAGGAACCCTCTCGCACAAGGGCATGTGCCCCTTTTCTGGCCCTGAATACCCTACTCCTTGGCACTGAGGCTTTTCTGGGTTTCTGCCTTCTTTCCTCTCTC
Organism: Potos flavus; assembly: GCA_028534135.1. Lineage (NCBI taxonomy): Eukaryota > Metazoa > Chordata > Mammalia > Carnivora > Procyonidae > Potos > Potos flavus. The sequence continues at coordinate 99,512,829 of CM052897.1, forward strand.
AGGTTTAGGCAGAGGGGGGTTCGTGTGGAGGGCAGCTTCTTGTTTGGGGAATTAGGCAGCAGACTGAGCCCACAGCTGTTTTTGGCTCTGCCCTGAGGTCAGCGCTCAAGGCCACGCTGGGCACAGAGACGGTACATGGGGACCCACGCCAGCCTCCCGGCCTATATGTACTCCAGCCTCTAACTTCGGGGAGAGACCTCAGATGGGTTGGGGATGCAAGAATCTGAGTCTTCCAGGACCCTGGCCTCTGATCTTGAATAAGTATGTGATTAAAAACAGAAATGAATAGGATAAAACAAAAAAGCAAGAACAGACTAGTTCTGGTCTTGGCCACTCTACTGAGTAGTTGTATGACCCTTGGGGTCATTTCATTGGCCCCAAGCCCAGCGTTCACATCTTCCAGTGAGGGAGCTGGGCTGATTGATCTGTGTGTTGTGTCTTTCAGCCTGCGGGTCCCGTAATCTGTCCTAGAATGGTTGTGTAGGAGCTGCCCTTTCTAAGCCCATTTTTCAAATGAAAACTTACACTGGGATTTCTTGCTCTGAGGTTGGATTAGACCCATGAAGGTTATTGGGCCACCTGGGTGGCTCAGTCCTTAAGTGTCTGCCTTCAGCTCAGGTCATGGTCCCAGGGTCCTGGGATCGAGCCCCGCATCGAGCCCTACATCGAGCCACGAATGGGGCTCCCTTGCTCAGCATGGAGCCTGCTTCTCCCCCTCACTCTGCCTGCTTCCCTCTCTCTCTCTCTCTCTCTCTCTCTGTGTGTCAAATAAAGAAATAAAATATTTTTTTTAAAAAAGACCCATGGGGGTTATATACTCTGGTCATAGTTTCCGCCCCTCGCTCTGTGTGGAAAATTGGCATGTGTCTTAAGCTGAAGGTGTGTTGCAGGCCAGTGCCCACTTAACTCTGCTGTCTGTACACCTAACCAAAATAGATTACCTAAAAATCTTGTGCATAGCCGTCCTCAAACACTGAGTTGGGAAAGGCAAAGTAGGAGGAAGAGGGTAGAGAGCATTAATTTACTTCCGTAGACATTTTGTTTGGTTATGGTTGTTATCATCATCACGTCATCCTAACAATATCTGTGATGGTTGTAATTATTAACTACGGGGACCTTTGTTATGCTAAGAGCCCTAATGATTTTTAGACTTGCAAGTTTTTTTCCATTGAATCACTGAGCTGTAAACCACTCTGCATGGATAGCAGAAACATTTGAAATGTCTACGAGTGAGTCTGGGAAAGCAGGAGAGTTTAGAGCCAGTGTGCTGAATGGTTGGGGGACAGGATGGTCTGGCAAGAATAAGGTGTGTAGAGAAAAGATGAGGCAGGAATGCCCTACACCATCCATGGTGACCCTCCAGATGATCCCACCAGTCTTCAAGAAACTCTAGAAAAATCACAAAATGAACGGTGTCGCTGGATTTCATAGGAAGCTTTCCTGGTCTGGTTGCCAGAGGGACAAAGCAGTCAGACGTGGTAGAGAGACAGCTGACACTTTGTTCACAGTGACAAGACAGCCTGTAAGCTCTGTGGGTGGTCCGGGAAGGGGGGCATCGGATATGTGAGGCTCCTCTTTAAGTGTGACATTTAGTAGCGCTGGGAAGCTGGATGATGAACAACTGTAGTAGAGAATTTAAATGAGGAGCCGATTCTACATTTTCATTCTCTCTGAAATCCCACCTCCTCCTCTCTCTTCCCATTACCCTTGCTCTAGTTTAGGTGACCTTGAAGTCTCATCCAGATTGCTTCCCACATTCGGTATTTCCCGCATGTAGCCAACATGATCTCTCAAACACAGATCTACCTACCCCATGTCCCTTCGTGTTTCAATCTCACCCACTTCTTTCACATTATTAGCAGATATTATTTCCTCGCCAAAGTGTTGCAGATCAGACCCCTTCCCCAAATGCGTGGATTGACACCCATTTCCCTAACAGGAAAGTCACCTCATTGGAACCATTTCCAGACTCTGAAGTAACTACCTCTCTTCTTATCTAAAGCCCTCATTAGATGGTCAGGTAGATTTTTGTTATATTTACATCGCCTGATGCTTAGTAGATGCTCAAATATTTGAATGTATGATTCAGTAGGTGCTATGGAGAAGGCTGGAGGTGTGGTGGCATCGGAGGTGTGGTGACCGTGGATAGGTAAGATGTGACTATGCAGAGACGGGCACTGCTGACATGAAAACAGGCGTAGGCGACGGCAGGTGGTTTGATGTGTACAGAGCAAGACTTGGCAGAGCACAGCCTATAGGTCAACTCTGGCCCCCACTTGTTTTTGTAAATAAAGATTTATTGTAACAAGGTAGGCTTGTTCGTTAACACACTGCCTGTAACTTACACACTACATGGACAGAGTTGAGTAGTTGTCACCATAAAGTCTGCGAAGCCCAAAAATATTTACTCCCTGCCCTTACAGAAAAAGTTACCACCCCTGAATAGAGTAGAAAGGGGAGAGTAGTAGAAGATGAAATGTGAAAAGTAGGTAGGGCCAGATCCTGAAATTCTCAGAATAAAGTGTAAATTCCTTAGTCACATGTTATGTAGATGATTGTATTGGGGTTTTTATTTTTATTTTTTAAGATTTTACTTATTTGTCAGAGAGAAGAGAGCACAAGCAGGGGCAGTGGCAGGCAGAGGGATAAGCAGGCTCCCCACTGAGCAAGGAGCCCAAAGTGGGACTTGATCCAAGAACCCTGGGATCATGACCTGAGCCAGAGGCAGACGCTTAACTGACTAAGCCATCCAGGCATCCCCGGGGGTACTGGGTTTTTAAAAACCCATTTCTCTTTCCCTTGGTCCAGCGCTCAATAGAAAGTACTCAGTCAGGAACACTTGGTTCCCATTTTCCCTCACAGTACCCTGCCCCTCTTCTAATGCCCCTCATCCTGACCATGTTCTTAGAGGAAATATTGAGGCTCTCAGGGACTGTCCACTGCTAGGTATGCAGACAGATAAAATTATACAGACGTAGTTAATATGAACCTGCTCTCATTTCAGCTGGAGAAAAAGTATTATTTTTTTTTAAAGATTTTATTTATTTATTTGACAGAGAGAGAGAGATCACAAGTAAGCAGAGAGGCAGGCAGAGAGAGGGGAAAGCAGGCTCCCTGCCAAGCAGACAGCCCGATGTGGGGCTCGATCCCAGGACCCTGAGACCATGACCTGAGCCGAAGGCAGAGGTTTTAACCCACTGAGCCACCCAGGCGCCCCGAAAAAAAGTATTCTTAAATTCAGTCTTTCCTCCCCCGCCCCCCAAAAAAACCTCAGGAAAGGTGGAGCAAAAAGATAAGCTAGGAACTAAAATTAAAATCTTAGGGCACATTGTTTTAAAAGTTGACATTTTAAAAAGAAAGGTAGGGGTGCCTGGGTGGCTCAGTTGGTTAAGTGGGTGCCTTCAGCTCAGCTCATGATTCCCGAGTCCTGGGATCGAGGCCCGCATTGGGCTTCCTGCTCAGCAGAGAGCCTGCTTCTCTCTCTCTCCCTCTGTCTGCTGCCCTGCTTAATTGTGCTCTCTATCTCTCTGTCAAATAAATAAATAAAATCTTTAAAAAAATAAATAAAAATATAAATAAATAAATAAAAATAAAAAGGAGGGTATACAAAACCTGATCACAAAGAAAGGAAAATGACAACCCAGTTTGTCTTATGAATACACAGATGCCAAAATTCTAAACAAAATACTAGCAAATTAAATTCAGTAATGTATAAAAAAGATAACATCACAACCAGATTGGACTTGTTCCAAGAATGCAGGGTCGGTTTAATATTTGAAAATCAATCATTGTAATTCAGTTCATTAACAGAAAAAAGAGGAAAAGCGTACGATTCTGTGTCCTCAGCCTCCTCAGCCAGATCATTCTTTCTGTGGGGAGCTGTCCGGTGCCCTGTAGGCCATAGAGCCCTCCACCCACTAGATGCCAGTGACACCCACCCAGCTGTGACAACCAAAAGTGTCTCCAGACATTGCCAAATGCCCTGTGAAGGGTAACATCACCCTCCAGCTGAGTATCACTCTAATACATAAAGAAAATGATTTGACAAAATTCAAAACCCATTCATTATATTAAAACCAACATGCTCAGCGAACTAGGAATAGAAGAAAACTTTCTTAATCTGATGAAAATAATTTAATAAAAAAAATCTATACCAGGGGTGCCTGACTGGCTCAGTTGGTGGAGTGTGGGACTCTTGATCTCAGGGTTGTGAGTTTGAGCCCCACTTTGGGGATAGACTGTACTTAAGAATAAATAAATAAATAAACAATGAAACTTAAAAAAAAAGAAAACCCTATGGCAAAATTATACTTAATGGAGAAATATTGAAAGCTTTCTCTCTGATATTGGGACCAAGACAAAGATGCCACTTCTATTCAGCCGACTTGAGAACCCAGCCAGTACGATAAGGCAAATGAAAAAAATGGGGGCGCCTAGGTGGCTCAGTGGGTTAAAGCCTCTGCCTCCTCTTCGGCTCGGGTCATGATCTCAGGGTCCTGGGATGGAGCCCCGCATCGGGCTCTCTGCTCAGCAGGCAGCCTGCTTCCCCTCTCTCTCTACCTGCCTCTCTGCCTACTTGTGATCTCTCTCTCTCTGTCAAATAATTCAATAAAATCTTTTAAAAAAAAATGAACAGGACGCAAAAAGAATGGGAAGGAGGAAATAAAAACCTCTCATTTGCAGACACCATTGTGTGTGTAGAAAATTGAAAAGAATCTACAAATAAACTTCCAGGATTACACAACAAATTGGTTGAATTTGCTTATTATAAGATCAGTGTACTTTATATTTCTATATACCAACAGCAATGAGAAAAATTTTGAGTAACACCATTTAGGGGTGCCTGGCTGACTTAGTCGATGGAGCATTCAACTCTTGATCTCCAGGTCATGAGTTTGAGCCCCACATTGGATGTAACATTTACTTAAAAAAAAAAAAAAAAGAAACCTAAAAATTAAAAAAAATTTTTTTAAGTGAACACATTTATATTAGCATCAAAAAAACATCAAATACCTAAGAAGACATATAATGACAACTGCATAAAATCTCACACTGAAAACCCCAAGACATTCTTGAGGAAAGTTAAAGAACCAAATCAGTGCCTAGCCAATGTTAGTGTATCAGTATTTCCCAGAGTGTATGTTAACACACAGACCCGAGGCCCTTAATGCTTTTGATTCAGCCCATCTGAGGTAGAGCCCAAGAATTTGTAGTTCTAGGTGCTGTGCTGAGTTGCCACGGTTGCTTGTGAAGGCCCACAGCTCGAGAGCCACTAATCTAAATAAGTGAGGGTATACCATATTTGAGGATTCAAAAAACATTGGAAAATTCAGTTCTCCTCATTTGAGGAACTTCTGTGTAGTTCCAAAGTCCCAGCAGAGGTGTGTGTGTATCTGGGTGTATGGAAACTGACAAGCTGAATCTAAAATTTGCATGGACGTAAAAAGGGCCAAAAGAGCTAGCACAGACTTAGAGAAAAACAGCAAACTTGGAAGGCTTTTAAACTGCCAGATAATGAGACTTATAATTAAAACAGTGTTTAAGGGGCATCTGGGTGGCTCAGTCGGTTAAGCATCTGACTCCTGGTTTCAGCTCAGGTAATGATCTCAGGGTCATGAGATCAAGCCCTGCGTTGGGCCCCATGCTCAGCATGGAGTCTGCTTGATATTCTCTCCCTCTGCCCCCACCCCCGCTCTCTTTCTCCCTAAAATAAATAAATACAACTTTAAAACTAAATAAATAAAAATTAAAAATGGGCAGTGGATTTGAATAGACATTTTCCCAAAGAAGATATCCAGATGGCCAGCAGACACATGAAACGATGGTCAACATCACGATTATCAGGGAAATGCAAATCAGAACCACGATGAGGTATCACCTCACCCCTGTCAGAATGAGTAGTACCAAAAAGACGAGAGATAATAAGTGTTGGCGAGGATGTGCAGAAAAGGGAACCCTCATGCACTTCGGGTGAATGTGTAATTGTTGCAGTATTAATTACAATAGTCAAGATATGGAAGCAACCTGGGCTCCTGGGTGGGTCGGTCAGGTTAAGTATCTGCCTTCAGTTCAGATCATGATCCCGGAGTCCTGGGATCGAGCCCCACGTCAGGCTCCCTGCTCAGCGGGGGGCCTGCTTCTCCCTTTCCTCTGCCCCTCAACCCCACCCCACCCCTTCTCATGCTCTCTCTCGCTCACTGTCTTTCTCTCTCTCAAATAAATAAAATCTTTTAAAAAAATAGAACTGTTTAATTGGTATATGAATACACAAGTAGACAGACAGATAAGAGAATTGATAAACAGACCCAGCACGTGTACTGTCACCTGACGTACAACCAAGGGGACCTGTAGGGGAGAAAGGACGGTCTTTCCAAGGCCTAGTGCTGAAACAATTGGGTATCAATTTAGAAAACAATGAATCTTGACCACACCATACACAGAGGTTCATTCCAGATTCATTGTAGCACTGAATAGCAGAAGCCTAGCCAACCAGAATGCCCATCCAATGTTAGGGTAGTGAATAGCAGCGAACAGGCAGCGAATAGCAGAAGATATTTGCAACAAATATATCCGACAAATGATACCTATCTAGTACGTGTCCTGTATTTTTTAAAAGACAACTTGATAGGAACAGGAACAGGCGGCACTTCATAAGAGGATCTCCAAATAGCCAATTAAGTATTATGGAAAAAAAAAAAGTGCAACACTGTCTTCTTGGGAGTGGATGGAAAATCACAATGGGATGCTGGCCCGCGCCTGCCACGGAGGGAGAATCAGAGGCCTGCGGGCGGGAGCGTACCAGGGACGAGCACTTGGGACAGCTGTCTGTCTGTCTGTGTCTACCAAAGCCGACGCATGTCTGTGACCCAGCCCATGCCATTCTGTCTGTGCACTGAACACAGCTACAGATAGTCGCCTTGTCCGGAGTCCTGTTTTCAGGATTAAACTAATATAGCCAAGCCAGCTTGAGAAATTTGCATGTCTTCCTAGGTTAATCATACCAAAAACAAACGAAAGCCTTAAACCGTCTCTAAATTTGTGAAGCCTGCAGGCCCTTCCGTGGACCTGGGAATCAGGGGCTTTGGGTGGGCAGGCATTCATCATAACCTCTCAGATCCCAGTGTGAAAAGCATTCTCCTGCACCACCTGGGTCAACAGTTTTTTTTTTTTTTTTTCTTTTTTTTTTCTTTTCTTTTAAGCCCAACGTGGGGCTTGAACTCACAACCCTGAGATCAAGACCTGAACTGAGATCAAGAGTCAGATGCTTAACGGATGGAGCCAGCCAGCCACCCCACCCTGGTCAGCTCTTTATCACGTTTGCTTCCACCACTTTTTTTGTTGTTTTATCAAAGTTTGCATTCATAGAGGGTCAAGCAGTTCATAGGGTTATGAAAACATCCTCCTTCCATTTCCTACTCACTAGAAGATGTGACTTTTTTCTTTAAGATTTTATTTATTTGAGAGAGGGAGCAAGCTAGAGAGAGAGAGAGAGAGAGCGTGAGCACAAGTGGGGGCAGGGGCAGAGGGAGAAGCAGACTCCCCTGAGTGGGGAGCAGAGGTGGCACTCCCAGGACCTTGAGATCATGATCTGAGCCAAAGGTAGCCGCTTAATCCACTGAACCACTCAGGCGCCCCTAAGGACACAATCTTTAACTCACCCTGTTTCTTTGCTACTTGCCTTCACCCCCGTTCTACTGCCACTATCTACCTTTTACTATATATCCTGTCAGTATTTCTTTTGTGGGGGTAAATATTAAATATGCATCTATTTAAGTCAAATTGGGACAGCTCCATTTTTCTATCTGCATCTCTTTTCACTTAGCTTTATATTCTTTTGAAAACACCGTTTATAACATTCCATCTGTGAATGTGCCTCGATGTGTTACTACACTCTTATTGTTGGACATTTTGTGGTTTCTTGTTTTGCTTGTTTTCTTGCTACTATAAATACAAATATAATTCATGTATCTGTGTGTATGGGTGCTTATTACTACAGGCAAATGAATTCCTAGATATATGGCTTTTCTCATAACTTCAGTTTTCTGTGGCTAATAACTGTCCGAGTTTTATTTGCTGGCTTCGTGTTCTTCGTCCTCTAGTGTGCTCTGAAGTAGACTGATTGTTCACTGCACCGCTGACATCCCGGGGATGTCACCGGTGTCCTGGGATTCCCTTTGGCTTTCTCTCATTCTCTCCTGGTCCCCAGCTCCCATGTCTTTTCTTGGTTTCCTCCCTTGTCTAGGGGAGCAGCGGCACTCCCCCACCATCCTGCAGAAGCCTTGTGAGAAAGGCATACGTGGGAGATCCATTGTGTAGTCCTCACATGTCTTAAAAGCATCTTTATTTTATCATCACCCTAATCTGGTTAGGCATAAAATTCTGGTTCTCAATTCACTCAGAATTTTGAAGGAATCCTGACATTGTCTTCTGGCTCCCGAAGATATCACTGCCGAGAAGTCTGTTGCTATTTCAGTTCTTGGTCCTTTGTTTTGTGACCTGCCTGCTTTTCACTCTGGGAAGCTTTTAGGATCTTGGTCTGCGGCATCCTGAGATTTCAGTCTGTTTCATTCTTGTTCACTAGGTTGTTCTAATAGTGACTTTCCATCTGGAAACTCAGAGCCTTTAGTTCAGTGACCTCTCCTTGAATTCTTTTATTTATTTTGATACTTTCTCCTCTACTTTTCTGATTTATCTTTCAGGAGCCTCATTATCAGATGTTGGCCCTCCCATACTTATTCTCTAATTTTCTTGTCTTCCCGGTTTGTTTTTTTTTAATGTCTATTTGGTTTACTTTACTCATTTCTCTACTTTCTCTTGTAGGCTTTGATTTCATTTTTCAGTTCTGCCGTCCTAGTGTTAATTTATAAGAGCTGTTTTTGGTCCTCTGGGCTTTTTTTTTTTTTTTTTAAGAGCATCATATTCTTGATGGATTCAGTATCTCCTCATCTCTCTGAGGGCAGTCATAGTCATTTTTTAGAAATTGTCATCAGTTCTGCACTGTTTGTTTTTGTTAAGTTGCTTTCTTTTCCTTTTTGTTTGTTCAGGTATGTCTTTCATGGTAAAGGTTTTTCTCAGCTGCTCGGTGATCCTTCTGCATGTGCACATATTTAAGAAAGGACGTTGAGAAGCTGATTGGAAATTCTGTGTGGGGGTTTGTTGACTGTGGTCTTCATCTGTAGGGGGACTGTGCTCAGCTGCTCCATTGGGGAACCCGTGGGGCCGGCCCCTCTGGGCCCTTGGATGTTCGGATGCCCCGGGGAAGACTTGCGGGTTTCTGTCCATAGAGCATCTGTTTGGCTTCATTTATTCCCTGTTTCCATCCCGATCAGCTCTGCTGGCAATCCTTCTCTTACCAGAACTGCTCTGCAACCCCAGTGCCTGGGCAGGGGAGTGGGGGAGGGACTCCCCTGTCCTCAGCAGGCTGGTCACTGGCTTCCCACGGCTGCTGGCTGAAACTCAGCTTCCCTGGATCTTCATAGTAGATTGCACCTGTCCCACCGTTGCCTAACTTCCCATATTACGTGGCTGCCGTCTCCTTTCCTATTATCTTTGTCTTTGTGCTTTGTGCCTTTAAAACAAATAATAAATCCCGTTGTTTCAGCGAGGTTTCCGGAGGAAGAGGACATAAATATGTGCATTCACGTCACTCTCTTTCACCAGAGATGTCCCCCGCTGCTCTTAGGGGAAGACGTGTGAGAGCAGTCAGTTGAGAACAGTGGTCCAAGGAGGTTTGCAGAAGAATTATTTTTCTCATCATTGACTCACCAGGAACCATAAGGCTAGAGCTGGTAATAGGTTCTAAGATGCTTTCTTGGCTGTAGCTTCTTGGCAGCGTTCTTTCTCACGCAGGTACAACAGGGAGGGACGCATTTGTCCGTGGGGCCCCCCAAATGGCAGACTCTCCCCAACGAGAGGGGAGAACTCCGAGGGGGCCACGGATCCTACCTGGTGCTCAGCGCAGATCCCGACTTTGCCTTATTTTCTCTCTGGAGCGAAACGACTATTTGTTTTTTCCCTTCTATTCCCAATCCCCACACCCGTCATGTAGGATGATGAGAGTCTGAAGTACCTGACACATGAGGAAAAGGATGTCATCCTGTTTTTTGAAGAGACCATTGATTCCCTGGAAGACGACTTTGAGGAGCAAGTTCTGTGTGACGGCCACTCTCCCGGGTCTCTGGAAGAGTGTGTTTCTGGTAACTCTGAGCCGGGAGAGGTCATTGATTTAGTGCAGCCAGCGCTAGAGGCAGGGGAACCAGAGGGCCTTCCGGCTGGGACATCAACAGCAGGTGAGGACGTCCCCTGTGTGTGGCCGGAAAGGAAGTGGTGGGGGCTCCTCGGGTTTTTGCAGGGGAGAAGTATGGTCTCACTAGTTTGAGTGTCCAGCCAAGCAGATGCTTTTGTGGCATATTAGGAGACAGCCCATGAAGGGAGTTTCCAAAAGGGCCAAAATAAAGAATGAGACTAGCTGGCCAAAGGAATCAGTTCTTATGTGAAGGAAGGAAGGGAGGGAGGGAGGAAGGGAGGCAGGGAAAGAAAGAAAGAAAGAGAAAGAGAGAGAGAGAAGGAAGGAAGGAAAAGGAAGGGAAGGGAGGAAGGATGGAAGGAAGGGAAAGAGGAAGGAAGGAAGAGAAAGAACGAAAGAATGAAAGAGAAAGAGGAGGGCAGGAGAAAGAAAGAAAATTGGAAATGACTTTGAGGTGTAATAATCCATTCTACGAAGAAAACAGACAAGGTACTTATGTTTTAGACCTTGGGTTCGGTCTCAGATTTTGAGAATCTTATACCCCTGTTTCTCTAGCATGACTTTTCAAAGTGGAAGTATTTGGACTGAAAAGTCCGCTGGTTCAGGAAAACAGGAAAAGAGCAGACAAGAGTTTGGCTTGGCATCTAGTAGGTTGAGGGCTTGTAGGTTTGCTTCATTCCAGGCGGCCTCCAAGGAGAGGCATGCTTTTTGTCTTTTGAATCCTGCGAGAAGACCAGACGGGATGGACAAGGTGGGATTGTCTGGCACTGTTTTTTCTGATTGAAAAAGATCCTGGAAATAAATTTGGGCAAGGGGATGAGGATTGGAGGGATGAGGGAGAAACAGAAGGGAAAATATTTTGGCTCTTACTACAAAATACTGCCGTTTGTCCCAAGCCTCTAGAAATATATTTTCTTCCGTGTGTGTGTGTGTGTGTGTGTGCGCGTGTACACGTGTGCGCGTGCGCCAGGCCGGGTGTTACATTGGGTTTCACAGACTGGGGTTCTTGACTCCGATGTGGAGCTTTGCGTGCAGCCATGTTGGCCAAGAAGAGACTGAATAAGAATTTCCCGTTCTTATCACACTTCTTTGAAGTGTGCTTCTTAAAGTTAACTTGAACCTGCTGATCCTTTAAAAATGCCAGATCATCTACTTGGGCCAAGGGAAACACAGGCCGAGAGAAAGCCACCCTGCCCATCCGTGTCTGCTGCGACATTTTCAGAGCAGCGGCCGGTGCCTGCTCCGGCAGGCGCTGTGTGAGAGTCTGAGGCTAGGGACAAGGAAGATGTGGCTTGCGGTTCCGCAGACAGGGACAGGTGCGTGCATGTAGGTGCCCACAGCGTTGGGTGGCCTGCGATCGGTATCTGTTAAGGACATTGTAAAGGCCCAGAGGTGTATTGAGTTCAACCCAGGGCGTCGGACACAACCAGCTAATCTTCATCTAGAAAAACCTGATGCAGGGGCGCCCCCCAGCCTTCCTGCCTCCATTTCCCCTCAGCAACACCCCCTCCTAAGGTGGGTTTTTACTCCTTCCTGGTCCACACCTCCTTAGAAGCCTGCATGCTCAGTGTGCGTCCCAGGGGCTGAGCCTTCAGACTGGAGTCTTCCGCCATCACCGACCGGTGCCTTCTCATCACGTGGGGGTGAGACTCACGGAGGAGGTTGTCCTTCGCTGGGCCAGGGAGTTTAGCCGACAGGATGCTGACATTGCCGCTGACGTTGGCTTTATGTCCCTTGGAGACCCTCGTAAATCCAGTGGGAAGGCAAGGGGATGTGTTTATTTTTACCTAACGTGGTAGCTGATGAGGATTCTGCCTCCTTTGCAGGGGCCGGCCCTGTCGGGAAGGAAGACATTCCTGTCCTTGAAGGCAGGAAACCAGAAGCCGGGGGTCCGCCCTCGCCAGACTCAGCAGCTCCAGAGGCCCCCCCTGTGCTGCCCTCCCAGCCTGTGGCCACTGCGGCCGCACCCCCCAGGAAAGAGCTGCCGGCCCCCGCTCCCCCCGCAGAGCACCCCAAACTGCCCCGCTCCGTTCCCACCCCCCTGGTAATCGCTCAGAAAATGTCCGAGAAGGTGGCAGGGAATGAAGTGCTTTCGCCCGCATCCCCCTCCAAGGAGGGCAAGCCTGGGGACTGGAGGACACTGCCTTCGGGGGCCCCTCGGCACGGGGACCCCTTCCTGTGGCACAGACACACGGCCCAGCCCGCGCCCAAGATCCACCGCTTCCCGAGCAACATCAGCGTGACCAACAGCGCGGGGAAGGAATTCAACAAGACCATCTCCAAAGCAGCCGTCAACGTGCAGGAGCGGAAGGCCCAGGTCTTGGCCAACATCAATGGCGTCTCTTTCCTGGCTGCCGGGGAGGCAGAAGACCGGGCCCCCAGGGCTGAGGTCACCCAGCTGGGGACACGCAGCCAGAGCAAGCCAGGCCCTGTCCACGACGCCGCATCCACGCGGGCCAGCGGCCACACCGGCACTCTGCAGTCTAGAGGCGTGCAGACGGAACAGTGCCCGCCGTTGCCCAACGGCTTCCAGAGCATCCACGACGTCCTGAAGAGTGAGCCCAGTCCCTTCGTCTCGACCGGGAAAACTGTCACCTTCTGTCCAGACCCAGCGCTGGCTGGCAAACTTGCACGGCAGAACGCCAGCAGGAGCCTTTACGAGCACCGGCAGCCAGACTGCGGCCAGGATGCCAGGAAGCGGTCAGGGTCGCTGCCCAGGGCTGTTGGGTTCAGGCCCCAGGGCATCACTGTCCAATTCTCCGGCCGCGGCTCCACGGAGGAGGCCCGCCGAGAGGCCCTGCGCAAGCTCGGCCTTCTGAAGGAGAACTTGTGATGGAGGGTGGAGTGGGGCTGGAGAGGCAGGATGGCCAGGCCCGTGTGGCCTAACACAGATGTGCCCACGTGAGCAGCAATGGCCGCAGTTCCAGGGCTGTGCCCTGTGGAGGACGAGAGATGACAGGTGCCAGGACTCGCGGTCCCTGCGGAGGGAGTGGGGACAGGAAGTGCCGCCCGACTTCACTGCCACGTTCGAGCCAGGCAATCCTGGGAGAGTCCAGACTACTCTCTCGTCTTCCTTTTTCCAGGAGCTCAGAGAACCCTGAAAACCCTAAATGCCATATCTTTTTTGGGGGATTTAGAAGGAAGGGGATCGGATCTGATCTGTTATTCTTCAGTCTCTCATCTAGACTCTTATCCCAAGGAGGGGACACCCAAGCCATTTAGATCTCTTACACTCAGTTATCCATGAAGGGGATTGTCTCTTCCTTTCCTGAAAAAATAAAACAAATGCCCATTCGATTTTTATAACATCTCAAAGCATCTCCTTTGGTCTTTCTGTTTGTTTCTCAAACAAACAAATTTGTTACGTTGGTAATGTTGTCGTAAATGGGTAAATGTTGGTGTGTGGGCCCTAGATGTGCCATTGTTTCTGGATATAATTTGGTTTGCCCATTTGTTGTTTTGGGTTTTTTTTAATTGAAAATTTAAATGAACCTTTCAGAGTATGATTTACTGTAATTTTGAGTTACGGGAGTGGAATGGAAAGGTTGGATTTGGAAAAGGTGGTAATTTTCAGAAAGCAAGTCCCATCAGACTATGGGGGCTTTATCACTGGGAGGTACATGGGTGAGCGTGTATGGTGTATATACCTATATGTAATGTGTGTTTATGGAAACGTGTTCACACGCACATACCTTCATGAGTCCACATCCACAAACGTCTTAAGCCCTATCAAGTAACTACGGGATGCAAGCCCTTCCTACTCTCTCGATGGATGCAGCCGTCCCAGCTACAACAGGGGACATAGAGACTGGAACCTTTAAGGGCACATCTCCATCATCTCCATAATCAGAGTGCTTCTTACTCACCCTTGGGTCACTCTCTACCCAAGGAAGGTAATATTTCAAGTAGGCTTCCAGAGAAGCAAGATAGTTCCTTTTTTTTTTTAGTGAAGAACATTTTTAAGGATGTATCCCCTAATTTTAACCTGATTTCAATTTATCACCCAGTTTTACTTGTGCACTTTGCAAGGTAGCTAGTAAACAGAAGGAAACGAAAACATTCTTGAGATCCCTCATGTTCTGTGAGCAGGATCTCAGGATTAGTTTTAAAAGGGAAAAAAACCCAGCAAGCTAGGTTCCACATCTGAGAACTGCTTTTCTCCCAGACTGTGTGTTACATGCTGAGTTGTAGCCACAAGCATGATTATTAAAACTATTTAAGGCTGGAGTCTTAAGCCTCTAAAAATAGACTGGGAAGGGCCCCAAGTGCAAGTCACACCCTTTTGTTATTATGTCTGGGCGAGTGTCACAGACTTGGTTTCCTCCTGTTGAGTATTATTTAAATTAAAACTTTTAAATGCGCTGTAAAGCACATCTTTTGTAGTATTCAATTTGCCTTGTGAGTTACATAAAATGATTGTCATTTTTTTCCTTAGAACTACGGTATTTAGTGTCTCATCCAGCCCGTGTCCTCCTGAAATAATCTTATAGATTCTCTATGGTCTTAATTTAAATAGGTGCTTTGATTTTACAGGTTTTTAAAATAGTTTTTATTGTATTCCTATTTATGTTGGATTTTGTTTGAAGAATTGTTGAGGGCTGTATTACCCTTTCACAAAGCGAGATGCCATATACAGTGTTTAAAAATAGAGGGTCTTGATATGGCTAACATTTTAAATATCCTTTAAATATGAGAATTATCTCTTTTATGCTATCCTATGACTTCACTGTGATTAAGGTCAACGTGACTATATATTAGTATATTTGTTCTCATAGTGACGTTTTTGAAAAATAAATTTAGAGATTTATCTTAAGTATAAACAGCTTTGTTTTCGCATTTTATACTTGCACTCAATAATTTTCTTTTAAATGGTTATATCCTTCCCTTGTATTTATTCATAATTATACTGGCTATTACTCTGGCCATTTCTTATGCCCAAGACCCTAGTAATTAAAGGCATGTGTTTTGTACGAGGTTCAAATGATAGCTGTTAATGCTGTAACCTGTATACGTATCATGTTAATAAAAACGTCTAGTTTGGGGGCACCTGGGTGGCTCAGCTAGTTAAACATCTGCCTTCAGCTCTGGTCATGATCCTGAGGTCCTGGGGTCGAGCCCCACGTCGGGCTCCCTGCTCAGCAGGGAGTCTGTTTCTCCCTCTGCCCCTCACCCTGCTCGTGCTCTCTCTCAAATAAATAAATTAAATTAACCTCTAGTTTGCAGAGAGGGTACTAATTCCCTTGCCGTAACTATGTGATAGGACATTCGCAAAGGCTTATCCTCAAGGGAATGTTAAGGACCACATTTCAAAGCAAAATTGTAATGAAAAGAAAAGATGAATCTCAAGTGCCCAGGTTTTTTTTTTTTTCTTTTCAAAGTGATACCTGTAAATCACTTTCCATTTTTATGAAACTCTTTATCTTAATACTTAAAATCAGGGAAAAAGAATTCTTGCTTTTAGGAAGGTATGTACACATGCCACTGAAGTCTCCTCCGCACACAGTACTACTTCACGGATACCAGAGCAACAATCCGCACACAGTGCTACTTCACGGATACCAGAGCAACAATCCGCACACAGTGCTACTTCACGGATACCAGAGCAACAATCCGCACACAGTGCTACTTCACGGATACCAGAGCAACAATCCGCACACAGTGCTACTTCACGGATACCAGAGAAACAATCCCCACACAGTACTACTTCGCGGATTCCAGAGAAACAATCCATATACAGCACTACTTCCCAAATTCCAGAGAAACACTCTGCACACAGCACTACTTTGGGGATACCAGAGTAACAGTGCACACGCAGTACTACTTCTCGGATTTCAGAGTAACAATCCACACCCAGCACTACTTTCCGGATTCCAGAGAAACAGTCCACACACATTAATACTTTGCAGATACCAGAGCAACCATGTCTTTTTCCGGGCCCTCCTCCCCGCTCCGCCCTGTGTCTCCTTTGTGCTCCCTAATCTGTACAAAACTGGAAGAAAGTCTGATCTCTGCTTTTGTCCCCCAGCTGGCATTGTTCTCTTACAAGGCCCATTGAGGAGAAAGACAAGGGGTGTCCTGAGTCTGTCGAGGCACACACGGCGGGGTCCGGGCCTGAGCCCGCTCCTGCTCTTTCCTCCCTGCGCGGCACACACGGTCGTGGACAGTATAGGATTCTTCACACAAAATTCCTCTTGGGGAGCTCCTAAGGTCAGCTCCCCGTTTTCATGACGAGCTTAGTGGAGTTGGTAAGTGAGGCCTCAGGACACCCTCAGGATTGGCCTTTTATTTGTAAAAAAAAATCAGAAAGGTGGTCTCTTCCTTAAATTCCCACAGCTCTGGCTATGAGGCCTTTGACCCTTCAGAGGATTTGGTGGTGATGTTTTTGATACAGGTGATCTAAGAAATCAGTTCTTGATGTGTATTCAAGAGGAACGAAGAGAGAGAAATAAGATAAATATGAAAACAATACACTCTTATCAAGGAAGGCGTCCCTGCTGGGCCGGGTCCCTAATGGAGGCGGCAGAATGAGGCATTGTTTCCCTAGGAGTGGTTTTGACCCCCTGGAAAAGGATTAATACACTTTTCTCCCTCAGCTGTCCCTTGAGATCTTAAATGTTTGTCATCAAACCCTGGTGTTCCCTGAAGGCTCGGAGCTGGTTTGGGGTGTTTTTCCCTGAGCCGGCCTGTGACCCCCGCTGCCTGCCCGGGAGGCAGGAAGAAGGGGAGGTGTGTGAGGAATGCTCACCTGTGAAAGGTTCGTGTTGTCATTGAAATGACAAGCCACCAAACAGGTTCTGTTTGTTCTCTTCACAGCAAGGCTTTCTCCCGGCTTTCAGGTATGGGAACAAGTTGGCATATCCTTTTCTAATCTACTCGCTGGACAAGCCCTGCTTTCAGATACCTGAGAAAAGAGAAGGCAGGGCTGTAAGCCGCCGAGTCCTGGGAAGATGGGGACTGGAACTGCATTGGGGGGGGGGGGGGGCTGGGCCAGGAATGCGGCCACCTGCCGCCTTGGCTGACCAGTCCAGTCCAGCCCTTGCTTCCCCGCCCCTCGCCAGGTTCTCCCTCTTCCCCAAGGGCAGCGGCACTGCTGGGGGAAAAAACCATTTGTCGCATGAGAAAAGGCAGGATAATGACCTAAAGGCACTTCCCAGCCCACACTTTTCAGCACAAAAATGGTCGACCTTTGTGTGTGAGGTTTGTGGTCCTTCTAAAATGTCTCTTTATTTAAAAATGATAATCAAACTCTTCCCTCCGAATTCCAAATTCATGAGAATTAAGAAATGCCAACCACTGAGGTCACCAGCAGGCTCACTCGCTGTCCTGGCTACTGTCCTTCTAGGGGAGGCCACTGACAACCCCGGGAGCCAGGCAGAGCCCGCCCCATGTGAGACCATCGCCGCACCAACCCGGCCATCCCGGCTCTGTAAAGATCTCCTTCAGGCCCGCTTATCATCTGAACCGTAGGAACTTTCTATTCAACAATGAGCTAAAGGCGGGGAAACAGGGTGATTTCCAGAAATGGCCCAGAAAGCCAAAATAGCAAACACGTGTTCTCTAAGCTGGGTGGGGCAAACCACAAATGGCCCTAAGGTAGGGGAGGGTCCACCACCTCCCCCCACCCCAGAACGGGGCGATCCTGGGACGCCTCCCAGTGTTGCTTTCTGCCTTTCGATTCCCCCAGTGCCCAGACCTGTTTGCCATGGGCCCCCAAGGGCCCTTCTGCTCTGGGGGCACACCACGATCTAGAGCAAAGCCGAGTCAGAAGGAATCTCCCCGCCTCCATGGCTGAGTTCAGTGTAGGTTTTCCTGATTCCCACGGCTTCTTCAAGATCCTTAAGCCAGCCATTTCCCCAGCTAACCATGTTTCTGAGGTTCAGAGAATATTTCCAAAGGGGAAACCCACCCTCATTTTGTGGAGGGCGTTGGGGGTCTACTTTCTGGGCGCTGGAGCTCCTAGCGTGGCCGCTTAGGTTCAGGATTCAGCTGTCACACACCCCACTGGCCCCCCGACAGCCCCTGCCTGCAGTCAAGGCGGGAGCTGGGCCGGTCCGGCCTGGGGCCAGAGGTAGGAATTCACATTCAGAAGCAGAGATTAATGGAACTTAGTCCTTGATAAACATGTCACACTTCATAAACCAGCCTCCCTGTATTTGTGGGTGAAGCGCAGCTGCCAAGGGTAACAACCGCAGTTCTGGAAATAACCTTTAAGGGGTGGGGTGAGTGAGAAAGGAGTCCGCCTGTCAGGCAGAGAGGCTCCAGGGCACAGGGGCCCTGTGTGCACACACGTGTGTGCGCTGGCATGAGCGTGCACACGCGCTTCTAGGTGACTGGTGGGATCGGTGTGCGGGATTTGCTGATTGTCGCTGAGTGGTGGGTACTCCTCGATCGGGGGACATGCAGCGGGAGGCTGGTCTTGTTACCCCAGATGCGCTCCTGTCTTTGTGGTCTTTGTACAATCACATCACGCCTCATAGAACTTACACCGCGACGTTATTGGGGTGGTAAAGACAGAAGATTCTCTCCTGCTTCCAGCGGGTCCTCCTGTGGTACGTGGCTTCCCGGTCCATGAGATAGGACAGAATTTAACCTGTCACTTAGACATCCTTTGGTGTCTAAGCATTTTGAAATTGAGGGGAGATAATCTTTGCTTTGTGAAGACAATGTCAAAGAGGAAGAAGGTTCAGGAAGGGCCTCCCCGGCCAGACTTGCCGTGCCGGCTGGAGAGCCTCACCTCCCTGGGGCTCGCTTTCTAAACCCAGCCCGGGGCACCTCGGCCAGGCTCTTTCCAACTCACCGTCCATGGGTTTGTGATGTTTCTTGTGAGGCCCTTTATTCTCCAGCCCGATCGTAAAGACCAAAGGAACTCAACTGAAGTATTAATCATGGAAAGCAGTTGTCCAAAACTAGTCATTCCTGCAGCTCAGGAGAACCAAGTGCTGCTGAATAGGACCACGTTCGCCGATTCGTTCAGCAAGTCTTTGTGTCCCTCCATGTGCCCCGCACGTGAGTGGGGCTAAATGTCACCGCCTGTTCCTCATGACGACCTGTCAGGTGGGGTGTGAGGACCGCATTCACAGATGAGAAAATGCAGACTCCTCTCCACAAGGGACTCCCGGTGGGGGTGGGGAGTTAGTGGGTCCATACCCTGGTAGCTCGGAGTGCAAACTCCCTGCTTCCCGCACCTTCTGTGAAGCTGCCCGAGCCTCGCCAGGCTGATGCCTTCCAGCCGTCCCTTCTCCCAAGTGTGGAGAGGGCTGACCCTCCTCAGTGTCACCGAGAGAGGCCACCATCCCGTGTCTCCCCTCCAGAGCCCTTCTTGTCTCCCGTGGAGCCCCTTCCTGTGGTGTTCTGTCTGCCCCCCACTCGCTAGGGCCCATCCCCAGTTTACAGCTGTGCCTCAGCTTACAGGGACCGGAGGACAGGGCATCGCTAGGGAAGGAAGGGAAGGCAGGTGAGGACTGTCATTTCTGCAGTCTGGCTTGGTGGAAAGAGCGGTCCAGTGGGCCGCACAGAGCTGGAAAGAGGAAAGGGAAGCAGGTTGTGTTCCCGGGCCTGAGAAGGGCCCTTCGGCCAGGCGGGGGTTGCTTGAACCTGCTGCTGCATGTGACCTCTGCCTCGGGGAAGCCGGTTCAAAGCAGGTCCTTTGGCTCTATGCCACCACTCCCTCCTTCAGGGCTTGCTTCTGGAATCCGGAATTGCCAGTCGTGGTTTCCAACACCCCCGTGTGCAAGACTCCCAAGCACACACTGCACACCCAGCTAGCCAAGTTCACCGGGGACATTGCCCAGGCTGCTCCTTGGCAGTCCTTTGAAGTTGTAGTTGTAACTGGAAAGGCAGTCAGGCTTCAGTGGAAAGTCTGGGACCCGGTTGCCTCAAGCATCAGGGCTCAAAGCAGGGCAAGGCCGAGTGGAGGCTCACGCCCGGCCTCAGCCTCGCCCTCTGCCGGAGGCCACCCAGCTCTCCGGAACCCCTCCGGAGGCTGCTGGGGCTAGACTTGGCCTCACCATTTTAAACCTCTTGCCACGGTCCACTCAGAACATGACTGCAGCACAAACTGGTGGTCCTTCCCCGATTGTGTTGGGAATTATTGCAAGTCTGCCAACATTTGTAGGTGGCATTGTTGAGGTTTTGTTGACATTCTATTGGGATGTACCAGCTCTCAGAGAACTGGGCATCTCCTTGCCTTGAAAGGCTCTACACTTCCTCTAATAATGAATGTTGCCGGTGTTTATTTTTTTAATTATTTTTAAGATTTTTTATTTGAGAGAGAGAACTAGCAGGCGGAGCAGACAGAGGGAGAGGGAGAAGCAGGCTCCCCGCCAAGCAGGGAGCCCCACACGGGGCTCGATCCCAGAACCCTGGGATCATGACCTGAGCCAAAGGCAGATGCTTAGCAGACTGAGCCACCCAGGTACCCTGTTGTTGGTGTTTCAATTATGTTTTGGTACATTTCTTCCAGGAGTAACTTCTTTCAGTGCTAGTTTGGGCCAGATTTAAAAATCACTCAATTTTATCTTTAAACCAGCTTTTTTCTCAGCTGAATCATCCCCGGGCACAGTAATTCCAAACAACCGCTTGCTATTTCTAGAAATCAGATCCACCTTCAAAGGTGTATTTTGCCCTAGGTGCACTCTGCCTGATTCCAGACTCCACACTGAAACCCAAAGGGCTTCATGGGGAGCAGAGACCGCTGAGAGGACCGAGCGCGTCCAAATAGCAGAGAGAAAAGACTTGAGAAGCGATGAGAGCTGCCTCCAGAGGCTTACAGGGTGGTCAGAGCAGAGAATCCTGCGCAGCCACAGAGATTACACAGGGCAGATTTCTGGTCCATACAGAAAGCTTTAGGGGCTTTGAGCTGAGTGAAAGGGAGAGAACTGTTTGTGGGAGTATGAGTCCCATCTCCATGGAGGTGTGCGAGCAGAGACTGTGCAAGCACTCTGGGACAGGAAGGTGACAGGAATTGTACTCACTGTCGCCCCTTCCTAATCTGAGATCTTGTGATGTGTTCATATAGAGCAGGCTTTGTTGCTACTCTGACCTGACTTTGAATCCCAGCCCTATGATTGTTGGCTGTGTGACTTAACTTCTCTGTGCCTCACTTTCTTCACCTGACAAAATGGGGGTGACCCATACTCCTCTCATAAGGTTGTTATGGGACTGAATGAAATCACATATGCTAAGTGTGGGCCTGGCACATGCCATTGCCATCACCACCATCACTACCATCATTGCCATCACCATTATCACCATCATCATCACCACCACCATCACCACCATCAGTATCACCACCATCACCACCACCATTGTCACCATCACCACCACCATCACCATCATCACCATCACCACTATCATCACCACCACCATCAGTGTCACCACCATCACCACCACCATTGTCACCATCACCACCATCACCATTACCACCATCACTACCATCATACCATCACCATTATCTTGATCACCATCATCTGCACCGTCTCCCACCTCCATCATCATTACCACCACTCAGTTTGTGCCAGAATGCCTATAGAGTCTTCTGGAATGGCCCTGGGCAAGTCCAGCAGCAGGAAAGGTGAGCAGGCACCAGCCTAACAGCCTCACCCACCCAGCTCACCATGGTCCCATTCCTACATGTAGTCGAGTGGTTACTTCGGCAATGAAGCAAGTTTTAGATTTAAATTCCACTGCCTACTGAGAAACAGAATTTTGCGACTTTCTAAAAATAGGTCTCCAGAGTTTATTTTCCTTCCCCAGAACTGGGTAGGTCTGGCTTCCTGCTTAGATACACAACATCAGAGGACTCCCTCTTCCAAGTTCACACTTTTCCATGTCTCCTTTCCTCTCCCCATGGGACTCACAGAGCTCCTCTCAGAGCTGGGCTCTCCCGCCACCTCCCAGGGCCTCCTCCCAGATGAGGAAGTGCCCAGCCCAGCCTCGCGCCCGAAAGGCTCCAAGGAACACTGGGGGATTGTCCAGTCAGAGCCCCTTGGCCGCCTCGCTGCCCAGGAGGAAATGCTTATTTTGAGCTGCTGGGCTGGCCAGACTGCAGCCCTCAGACTTTCCACCCTACACAGCACACTCCCAGCCAGTCCTGGCATAGGGAGGTGCTAGGGCAGAATGCAAGGAGGGGGGCCTCTTCAGCCAGAGCCTCCAGAGCCGGGCCACTGGGAAGCAGGTGGAGTGATCCAGGCCCCAGTCACACCTGCCTCAGGTCAGGAGGCCCCTGGGCCAGTTCCCTTCCTTTGTAGCACTCCCTCTGCCTTGCTCTGCATTCCAGGGGGTGGAGTCCAATGGCTAGCTCTTGCGCCCACTCACTGCTCAGCCCATTGTGACCCAAGCCAGGTCTCCTTCCAGAGTGCGGCGCTAGACCCTGCATCCCTCCTTCCAAGAAATGTCCTCCTGGAACCTTCTTCTGCAACTCAACGCCCTCTCACTCCAAACGGACCCATCATAGCTTTCTCAGCACTCATATGGCAGTGGGGATGGCAGGTGACCCTGGTGTCAGGAAGAGAGGCCAGCGTCCCAGGAAGACCTGGGCTTAAGGGTCCACTACAGTGCTCACTAGCCGTGTGCACTTAATGTACTCGGGTGAGAGATTCTGAAAGACTGAACAAGGTAACAGATGTGCCTAACTTCTGAAAACTGCAAGAGTGCTGTCGTCTTGGGCAGTGGTTCTCCAACTGTGTTTCCCCTGGCCAGCAGAATGAACACTATCAGGCAGTTTGTTAGCTCCTGGAAGGTAGGGACCGTGTCCTACCATGTGCCTCCCCACTGCCGGGTATGGCAGCTGGCACATAGCAGGTGCTCATTTAATAGCTCTTACATAGGATAGGTGTGTGAACACTGAAAAAGAAGAGTAGCTCAGAAGTCTTACAATGAATGTACGTTATTTTTATCATTGAGAAAGCAGATAACCTCATTTGAGGAAGGGAGGGGAGTGAGGAGAGACAGAAAAAATAGTAGACAAGGGCCATTCTCTTGGGCCTGCCCGTGATGGCTACAGGGGAGAGGATCAGTGGAAAACTTCATCCAGAAAAGGGGCCTACATTCCCCACTGCATCTCTAGGTCTCCCTGGAATGGACCAAGAGGTCACATGTTGGCTGTGATCAGCATCCATTGGTTCATCGTCTGATTATTTGAGCACTTGTGATGTGCCGTCTTAGGGGCTAAGGATAGTGCGGTGAGCAGGGCACACACAGTCCTGTGCTCCCAAGCGGGCAGTCCAGGGAGAAGACAGGCGAATAAACACAGTCACTGCAAGAAGGTAGAACAGTACTGTAACAGGGAAAGTATGGGGACTAGGGGACAGAGGATGGGGCAGCAGGCAGGAAAGGGCTCTGGTTGGGGAAGGTGGCCAGACTGACTTGAAGGGCATGCAGGAGTTAACGGGACTACGATGAGTAGTGTCCCAGGCAGAGGGCACAGCCAGTACAAAGGTCAGAGGGAAGTGGGGATGAAAGCAGCCAGAGGGGAGGGCTGTCAGTCCCCCGGTCCTGGCATAAGATATGGTGTGAGGCAAGGGTGCAGTCCCTGCCGCTCAGCAAACACTGTCCAGATGCCGGGAGACAGCAGAACAGAGACAGAGCCCCAAATAACACCCTTGGGGGCTTACATCCTAGTGGCCGAGACAGAAACAAACCATAAGGCCAAGAGCAGTGCTTCAGGGCGAGGGGTAAGCAGAAGTCCTAGAGGGAATGCCTGCCCAGGGAGAGTGGGTGGGGCTGGGGAAGGTGACGGTGGTGTCATGGCAGGTAGGTAGAGTCAGGAACGTGCCAGCTCCCCCCTCACATCACCCCACCACTCGGGGCTCTGCGATTTCAACCAGGTGGTTCCAGAATGCTGGTTTGCAATCAAAGAAAGGAAAAATTGCCAGGCTTTCAGGGGAGAAAGGAAAAAAGACAAAAAGAGTACTATATGGGGCGCCTGGGTGGCTCAGTTGGTTAAGCGTCTGCCTTCGGCTCAGGTCATGATCTCAGGGTCCTGGGATCAAGCCCGGCATCGGGCTCCCTGCTCAGGAGGGAGTCTGCTTCTCCCTCTCCCTCTGCCTCTCCCCCACCGCTTGTGCTCTCTCTCTCTCTCCCTCGCTATTGCTTTCTCTCACTTTCTCTCAAATAAATAAATAAAATCTTTTTTTAAAAAAACAGAGTAGTATGCCATGCTATGCTATGGTAATAATATACATATTGTACATACTATACCATATATACTACACAATGCTATATTAATGCTATACATACCATACTATGCTCTACATATTACACTATACATACTTTACTATATAGTAAATTGTATATAGTATAGTATAGATACTATAGTATGTATATTATAGCATGGTTTACTACAAATTACACTATATATATTACACTTTACATACTTTACCGTACTAGTGCTGTAGCATAGTGTAGTATGTATAATATAGCATATTGTACTCTATGTAGTATACTAAGCTATACTGTGCTACATATATACTATACATACTATAGCATTCATACTATACTATGCTATACTAAGACTGTACTACACCATACACAATATACTATATTAGTATACTAATATACAATATGTTATACTACTAATAATATACTAATATGCTATACTATATCATACCATGCCATTATACCATAAAGACCATACTATGCTACTAATGCTATACTATGCTATACATATACTATATATGGTATGCTAATACTGCACTATACCTGTTAAGCTATACATACTATACTATGCTATATTAAGCTCATATTATTCACATTATACTATAGTTTGGCCTACTGCCTGACACATAATCCATGCTTCATAAATGTTTGTAAGACTGAGCTGAGGCTGCTCTAGCTGAGATTTGGGGAGGGGGTCCTCTTTTTCCTTCTTGCCTTTGGGACTCAAGTTCTATGCCCTGAGAGTATCACTTCCAAAACTGGCTCTCACTCCCTTCAAGTCTCAGACCTGTTCGGATACGCTCAGAGGGAAGTGGGGAATGACGGGAGCAGGGAGGGGTGCTTGTGGCTGAAACGTCAGTCAGGCTAATGACAGTTAATGGGAGACTGAATCTCACACACCAGCCATACCTGTTGATCCTCTGATGAAGGGGGATGTTTGGTGGGCGTGCCTGCTGGGCTGGCGGCCTCAGGAGGCCTCACCACGAGTGGGTCCTAATCAGTTATCCTCTGAAATGGGGCTTTGAACAAAAGCCACCTTGGATTCAGACTTTATTCTACACTTCCAGAAAAGTGTTGGGAGGCAGTCTGCATAGGGAAAATGAAGACAGTCTCTTGGCCTGGCCCTGCCACTAACATGCTATGCAAGCTGGTCCCAGGCCACTGCTGCATCTCAGCTGCCTGGTCCCAGTCCACCGGGTCCCAGTCCACCTGGTCCTAGTCTACTTGCCTGTGTTAGTCAGGATAGGTTAACCTCTGGAGTGGTAACAAGTGAACCCCGGGATCTTAGTGGCTGAACAAATAAAAGTTTCTTTTACTCAGTCACCTTGCGGGTCAGACAGCCCTCCTCTGTCATGTCCTACCCGATCAAGAAGACTTGGCCTCCAAGTCTTCCCCCTTAGCAGGGAAGGAAGAGGCTTCTGGAGGGTCTTATCTAAAAGGGGCTGGCATCCCTCCTACCACACACACATCAGCCAGCTGAACTCATCCCACAGCCACACCCCGGTGTAAGAGGGCCTGGAATGCGGTCCCTCCCCAGGAAGAGAAAAATGCATGGCGAGTGCACAGCGTCACCTTTGCTCGCTCAACTATTAAATCCAGAAATTACTTAACTACGTTTTGGGAGGGGTATCTAATACGTGCCATAGAATTAAGTGTTAGAGCTACAGAGATGTCCTTGTGCTTAAGAAGTTCAGTGGGTGAGACAGACTGCGCAGTTTATTGTGGGAGCAGCAAAAAGAGGCACCCAGCCCAGCCTGGGCCAAGGGGTGGGCCACGGTGCATGCATAAGAAGACTTGTGTGTGCCTATGGAGACGTACACATGTTTATCATGACCTTTCCTGACATAAAGGATATGTAGCGTGCAATTTATAAACAACGCTGAATGGGGTGCCTGGGTGGCTCAGTGGGTTAAAGCCTCTGCCTTCGGCTCCGGTCATGATCTCAGGGTTCTGGGATCAGGCCTCGCATCAGGCTCTCTGCTCAGCAGGGAGCCTGCTTCCCCCTCTCTCTCTGCCTGACTCTCTCTCTACTTGTGCTCTCTCTCTGTCAAATAAATAAATAAAATCTTTTTTAAAAAATGCCGAAATTTACAATATTCTACACTATGCATAGCCAACTGATTCTCATAGAATGCCTTCATTGATTTTTGCCAAACCTTCGCGTTCAGCCCTGAGTTGAAAAGCAGACTTGCATCCCAATCAGCTCTCTCCCCAATAAATTTATTGTCCTTAAACCTGATGTGTGATCTGCTCATAAACTATCTCTCCCTTTCATACTAATTGTATCTATTAAATGGAAACATTTTTAAAAAAAAAGATTTATTATCTATTAGAGAGAGAGAAAGACAACGAGTGGGAAGGGCAAAGTGAGAGCAAACTCCAAGCAGACTCCACGCTGAGCGTGCAGCCCAATATGGGGCTCAATCTCACGACCCTGAGATCACAACCTGAGCCAAATGGAGTCAGAGGTTTCACCGACTGCGCCACCCAGGCGCCCCTAACTCTTTTAATATGAGCAACTTCTTTGCTAAATTAGTTAAGTTTTCAAATGCCGAGAAACGTCCCCTCCATTTTTTTGTATTATTCACCACATAATGGCTAGGGACCTCAAATATGCTTTTGAGTTTAATCTGCATTACTAACATTTTATGTTAGTAAATCTTGCATCACTTTCTGAAGTATGGACATCACTTTCTGAAGTATGGACAATCCACCAATCAAGGGCTGGTTTCTAGCATTCGGTATTTCAGTGGTGTGACTACTCTTATTGCGGTCACTTCCCAGCTGTGGAGCTGACATTGCTGAAGACAGAGTTGGAAAGCAAAGCGTGGCAGGAAGCCAGGCCAGGGTATTTCCACCGGACGGAGAGAGAGGACATCAATCATATCAAGAGCCTAGGATATAACAATGTAATTAAAGAAGTGATGAATTTAGGGTATTTATTGCCTTATTGAATGGTGAGTTCATACCATTTAATTTTAAGGATGATGGCTGTGTTTAACAGTTGGCCTGTAAAAGTCCCCAAAACTTCACAGTCTGTCCAGCCGGGCAAGCTGTTTCTTGCTGACACCCAGAGGCAGGTCCAAGGAGGCAGGAGCTCTGCCTGAGCTGAGTGGAGGCAAGCATGGTGCTCATTCGAGAAGGAAGAAGGACCGTGCAGTCTGGTGGGAGCACCAGCTAAGCCAGGGAAGGATGGAATGACTAGAGTTGGAACAGGGGTGACCACCTAGCCTAGCTTGACCGGGATGGTTTCTGCCTGTGCTCATCGTCCCACGGTCCCCTTTTATTTTCAGAAGTGCTTGGGTCGGGACAAAAATGATACAGCTTCCCTGTACTAAGTGAAGAGCTGCAGCCCTTCTGGGACCCCAGGATCTCAGTATGCAGGGGAAGAGGGGAGGAAAGGCTGGTTGGTGGGCAGGGAAGATAGGTAGCAGGGTGGGGAAGAGGAGCGGGGAAGGAAATAGTGGTGCGGGCCAGGGAGGTCATGTTCTGGGAAGTCAGGATAGAAAGGGAAGGCTCTGGGAGGGCAGGCGGGCACCTAGAGAGGGTTTCTTTATGGGAGGAGCCGAGCTCCGAGGCCCAGCCAGGGCCCAGGCAGAACGGCCTCATCTAGAACTAGTGGCCATGCTGTCTGTTGTCCACTGTAGCCTCACACATCTGGCCAGGGGAGAAGCAAGAAATGTATGTGAAATTCCAGGGTCTAGCACCCGGCTTCCTGACAATGAGGGAGGAGGTGGGTGGGACAGTGGTGAGCGGGGTCATAATTCCCTACATGGTCGATCTCCTGTGGGAGGCTTGAAATTCCCAGGACAGGGGAGCCTGGGTGGCTCAGTCAGTTAAGTGTCTCCCTTCGGCTCAGGTCATGATCCTGGGGGTCCTGGAATCGAGTTCCACATTGGGCTCCTTGCTCGGCGGGAGCCTGCTTCTCCCCCTGCCTGCTGCTCCCCCTGCTTCTGCTCTCTCTCAGACGAATAGATAAATAAAATCTTAAAAAGAAAAAAAAGAAAAGAAAGAAATTCCCAGGACAAAGCAAGATCACCTCCCTCTGAGGCTAGTATTGGGGTTTTTCCCCACAAAACTGGTTCATATCCTCCTCACTTTTGCAACCATCAACCCCCCTGAATGCTCCGAAGCCT
This sequence comes from Potos flavus, assembly GCA_028534135.1. Taxonomy (NCBI): domain Eukaryota; kingdom Metazoa; phylum Chordata; class Mammalia; order Carnivora; family Procyonidae; genus Potos; species Potos flavus. The sequence goes on from CM052897.1 coordinate 99,541,368, forward strand.
AATCCTTCCTAAGCACCCCAGTCCTCTCATTGTCTCCCTCTTTGAGACAGGGGACAACAGGCCCTTCCCTGGGGGACAGAGCCGGGAGGCAGCATAGCCCAGCCATTTAGCCTTCTGCCTCCCGGGCTGCCGAGCTGTGCACACGATCCCACGTGTCAGGGCAAGGCCACACTGCTCTCCGGCAAAGCCTCCCAGGACCATACTCCCAAACTCTAAATGTCCTGAAGCCTTTATGAATCTTTCAAATCTTCCATAAATAAGGCAAAGAAATTAAGAAACATTCTTTGGCCGTGAAAAACGAGGGGAAGACTGAGGGCTCTCCAAGCTGCGTGCCGTGTCGCCATGTACCTTTCATGGCCGTGTTTCATAAAGAGCTGAACGGAGGGATGACATGTGTAAGCACTTTTCTGGGGACTCCTTCTGTCTGTGTGTTTCAGATGACAGGTAGGTAGGTAGGTAGATAGATGATAAAGTTCACATACACAGACGAATGTACTGATCCTCACATTAGTCCTCGGAGGTGACTTCCAGAATCCCACAGCTAGCTGGCAAATGTCAGAGCTGAGATTTGAACCAGGGCAATGTTGCTCTTGACTGCGACACTAAGCCACTTTCCCATGCCCCGGAGTGGGGGGAGTGTCCTGTCACTGGGCCTTTCCCACCCCTCTGGGACACACAGGAGCAGGGACTCACATCCCAGGTGGCATGGGACCCAGGGTAGGCCCAGGTTGTGGGTCCCACAGCTTAGACAATTTGGGGGGTCCTTCTTAAAGACAAAGACTACAGAAGTGTGACTGCGAATCACACAGGCTGTAGAGGAGGCCGAGCAGGGGAGGTCCCTGCATTGTCAGCCTCGTTGGCCTCGCAGTGGATGGGCCCTGCCCCGCAGCCCCTCGGGCTGTTAATCCCCAGTGATCTATGCTAAGGCTTCCTGAAGTCTCTTCTGTCCCCCAACACCTCGTCTGTCTACCCCCATCCCAGAAGGGGAATCTGCAAGGGGGTCTGAGGGAAACCCCAAAATAGCCTGTGCCCCTCTCAGCCCACTGTTGGGAGGAGCGCCGGAGGCTGGGAGCCCTGGCTGTGCTCGGAGAGAGGCAGACCAGAAGCTGCGGGCACCGGGCCTGCTTCCTGAAAGCATGAACAGCCAGGAGGGAGATGTGGAAAATTTTCTGACCAGCCCCGAAGCTGGTGGGATCATTAAAATGCAACCCATCCAAGGTCACTCATGTGGCCTGAAGCTCATGTGGAAGCACAGAAGGAAAAAAAAAGCTCTGTTCTCTCTTGACTGCCACCAACGGCCCTTCTTTTTAAGAGGTGCGGACAGGGTCACGGATGACCCAAGCCAGAAAGCCTCAGTCTCTAGGGAACGGTCCGTGTGAGCATTGCCGCGGGTTGTCTTTGGTTCCTAAGCTTCACAGACTATCACCACTGACTGGAAGATTCCACTGTCAAAGGCTCTCATAGGCTCTTCCTCCCTCTGCCTTCCCTAACAACAAGGACAGGCAAAAGCCATGAAGGGGGCGGGGAGGGGAAGGGGAGGCTCTGTGGGGGAAGGGCCACACTGCAGGGGAGGCGGGGGAGGGGAGGCTGTTGAGGATAGGTGGCCCAGCACAAGGTCCCAGAGCCGGGGAGGGTCGGGGGATGGCATCCTCGTGGAGGAGGGGACAGCGTGACAGGAGGTGAGTCACACACAGCGGGAGTCGAAATGTTAAGGACAGTGGGAGCCAGCTTTGTCCACGTCGAAGAAGGGGCTACCCTCCCAGAAACGAGAAAACTAGAGGGAACCCTGTGATGTTGGGCTGGAATCAGAGATGCTGGATGTTTCCAGTCAACATCGAGAGAAGTAGAAATAGACTGGCCGTAAGTGTGTGTGGACACAGACTCATGCGTGTGGGCTCCTGTGTTCTGTCCACAACACAGCGACACCCGCAGCCACGAGTGGCGCCCCGATGCCGATTTATGAACACCAGTGAAAGAGAAGACTAGTTCGCACCCGCATTAGGGTGGGATGGTGGGTGACTCGGGGGTCTGTGGTAGGGAGAGTGATCAGACTGGACCCCACCCAACACAGGGAAGTCAGGGGTGAGGGCCATTCCCGCTCGACGACCCACAGAACTCCTGCCGAGCGGGAGTCAGGGAGGCTAAGTGGTCCAGGTTGGGGACAAGGAATTCGACCAGACCGCCAGGGTGGTTGGTGCAGGCCAGAGAGGTGGCGATAAACTGACTTAACACGGTTCTCACTCAGAGCGGATTCCCCAAGGAAGAGAGGGAGCCCACGCTGGGCCCAGCAGAGCAGAGTTCGGGGGGGCCCAAGTAAAGTTAGATCAAGGAAAGTCTCTGTCACCATCTGCTGTCACCCAGAAAGACTCGGGGCTTCTGAGAGGAATGGCCAGCTCCAGACTTGGGGCAGGAAACTGCAAGATCAGCCTAAAACGTACTTTTGTGCCAGAGAATCCGGAAGTGCTCAGAGAATGACGGGGACACACTGGAAGGACACAGAAGCTGTCTGGAATGGGCTCCCGCTGACCACACTGGGGACAACCGGAGCATCAAGACATGATAATAATAATGAGTCAGAACCCACGGGACCGACTGGGAAACCACAAGTCCACAGGTATGCCAATTAATCAATTATATCAATTAGTTATCATAATTGTATTGAGGAGTAAATGGATATTTCCATGGTTTAAAAGTGCCTCCCCACAAAAATACTGCATAATCACAAATGCAAACCGGCTTCCAGCAAGGACCTGGCAGATGGACCCTAATCAGGGAATCAATGTTCCATCTGTGTCGAGCAAGGGAAGACCATGCGGCAGTGGATGGGACGCGATGACCCAAATCCCCGAGGGACATCCCACACACAACAGAGTCTGCGGTGCTTGAAAGTCTAGACACCAGGCAAGCGCCCGAGACCCTTACGGACAGTAGGAGATGGAAGAGAGCTCACAGCCAAATGCGACGCGTGATTCTCCGCTGGATACATCTGGTCAGAGGCCATTACTGGGGACAGTGGGGGGATCTGAGGGGGCCAGGATGCTTGGGCAGTAGGAATGGAGGGGACACATCTCCTGATTTAACGGGTGTGTCGTGATCATGTAGCAGAATGTCCTTGGGGTGAAGATGACAACGCCGAAATGTCCAGGGACGAATGGGGCACTATGTCAGCCGTTTATTCCCACGTGGATCTGGACAAATATTTATACCATGTTTGTAACTTTTCTGTAAAAGTTTGAGGTCACTTCTAAATGCGTCAGTCAGTCTTCCGTAAAATTCCGGTTCCCGGGGATGGCAGGGAGCTCGATAGATCGATTAGTCGGGCCCCCTGTCTTGGGGCCTGGATGGGTTTTATTATCCCCATTTCACAGAAGAGATAGTTGAGACCGAGCAGAAAGCACAAGGGGACTTTGGCCCCTTGTTTTGTAAGTGGGGCTGAAGGAGGGGATGGGGGCAGACATAAAACAGTGCAGGCTGCCCCTGCCCCTTTTCGGGAGGTCGCCCCTTCCACCGCGACCCTGTATTACACCATGGGGTCCTCTCCTGGGCAGGAAGTTTCCACACTGAAATCAGAAGAGGAAAATGTAATAGAATTAAGTGTGGACTTGACAATCAGGGCTAAACTCGGATGGTCGGGGACCTTCCATCGATCTGTAAGTTCCTCTCAAGAAGAGAAGCTGCCTCTGTGGCCCATTTAAGTGCCGGGGGCCCGTGAGGGGGAGGGGGTCGGGCGGAGAAGGAGTTCAGGAGAAGCCTTCTCCAGGAGAGAGGTAGAGAGCGCTCATGAAAAGACATTTTTAGGGGAGACAAGGGCGTGTACTTTAGGGGAGGGAAGAGCTAGAAGGTGAGGCCGTGTGTTCGGTGGAAAGCAGCAGGAGACACGTGGTTCTCCCAGGGAGACTGCCTGCGCCGCTCAGCCTCTTGACCATGAGATGGTTTCCTCTGTGCCAAGCATGACCCATGAGACCACAGAGCGGGACGCTGGAATGCCACACTCATGATTTAAAATGGAACACAGAGGTTGCTGAGGTCCTGTGGCTGCTGTGCGACAGGCAGGATTGAGGACGCAGCAGGGGCAACGGGCTGGAAATCCTTACATCAACATGCAGAGGGGGCTTTCCCCCTTAAGTCAAACTCCATGAGACATCAAATCAAAGATGGCAGTCATCTTTTTAAAAACACAACGTGCCATAGACTTGGATAGAAAGAGTGCTCCCAGGTTCCTGAGGGACACACCAGCGTGTGGAGGCCCTGTGAAGAGCAGCCACTGTCATTCCTGTTTTTACATATAAAGAAACTGGTCCAGGGCCACTCGGCAACCTGGTCAGGACTAGAATACAATCCTTCCCCCTGCCCTTGGGGTTTTTCTTTTCCTACCAGCTATTTTCACCAAAATAACCTCAGTTTGAGGGGCACCTGGGTGGCCGAGTTGGTTAAACATCCGACTCTTGATTTCCACTCAGGTCATGATCTCAGGGTCATGAGATCGAGCCCTGCCTCAGGCTCTGCACCGTGCAGGGAGCCTGCTCGAGATTCTCTCTGTCCCGCTGCCCCTCGCCCCCACCTCGTGCTCTCTCTCTTTCTCTAGAAAAATGATAACAATACTAAAAATAACCTCAGTTTGAATGAAACAGAACCAGGTCTGGTCTCACTTTTCTAAGAGCACTGACAGCCTGCCTGAAAGTGGTCACAGGCTTGCAGGGAAGGAGGCTGCCTGGAATGGTCTTCTCTTCTGTCTTCCTACAAACTCATTCCAAAATTCTCTCCCTTTGAGACCAGGCAGATGAGGTCCGGCGTGTGTGGAGCCCTTCCAGTATGGTGTTTCATATATAGGAGAAAAGACAAAACCATCACACCCAAAGGACACCTGGGGAGCCTATCTGAGCTTTGAGCTGCGTGAGTGGGACATCGGCTTGCCTGCTGTAACAAAGAGACCCAAATAATATTGGCTTAAGACAGAAATCTGTACCTCTGTCCTGTGAAAGTTCAAATGAGCAGACAGAGCTGGTACAGCAGCCGCACGACTGTCAGGATCCAGGATCCTTTAACTATCTGCTCTGCCATCCTCAACATGTGCTTCCATCTTGTGGCCCAAAATCACTGCTCTGGTTCCTGCCATCATGTTTGCATTCCAGCTATGAGGAAGGTGGCCTGGCAAAAGGCAAGGGCATACCACTTCCTTTTAAGGACATGACCCTGAAGTTGCACACACCTCATTCCCAAGCACACTGCATTTGCCAGAACTTTGTCCCACGGTCATAGCCAGCTAAAGGCAAAGGTAAGAACTTAATAACTCTAGTACTACGTACTATGTAATAATAATAGTAGTATGCAATATAGTACTATGTAATAAATGTATACTGGGGTATTTACTAGCAATTCTGCCACATGGATAATACATTTTAGCAACTCGGAACTGAGAAGTCTTTTTCTCCAGTGCTCGCTCTTTCAGGCCTAAGCTGGACCCAATTTTCTCTGCTCAGAAGAGCACACTTGGGTCTGAGCCAGACTAAACCTGCGTGAGTGCCTCGCCTCTCTCAGGAATCTGTCCTAACATTCCTTTCTCTCTCTCTCTCTCTCTCATCTCATTCACATGCTTTCTGCTTTGGACTCAGCCTGGGCCTCCTGCTCTGTCATCGGGGGAAGCTGATGGGCAAGACTTCGCCTGCCTTCATCTGGCCAGGGAGGGATGATCCTCAGCCCACACCCCCCCCTCACCTCACCCCCACTGCCCCAGGAGAAGCAAGCCTCCCTTGGCCAAGGGGGGACTTCTCCAGCTCATCCAGTAGCCCCCGTGCAGCCTGTGCTGTGGGCGGGAGTCAGAGCCAACCCTGCCGGCACATAGGGAAAGGGAACAAATCACCATCCCCTGCGTGTGTGTCCTGTGTCAGTGGCGGATATGCCCAAGAACCGCAGAGACCCCTGTCCTCAGTGGCCAGGCTGAGGACTCAGCTGCACACGTGGCTGGCAGCTACATCCCCGCATTTCTTCTGCAACTGAGCAATTTTGGAGCATCCCTGTGTACTGAGGGAGGTGCCATTTGGCCTCAGACACTAGGCATTCGGGATGGCTTCCACAGAGCGCAGAGATATGGGAACTCAGAGTCCCGTGTTTAGCAACTCTGTGACCTGAAGGGCAGTGCAGCATGGGGAAATACACAGGCTTTGGAACCAGAATTTCTAGACGCTGGTCCTGGCTCCAGTGTTTATTACCTTGGGACTATGGGTAAGATACCTGGTGAATCTAGGTCTTGGTTTCCCATGTGTAAAACGGAGATCTTTGTGCGTACGTGGTCAGATTGGTGAGTAATAAATGGGTAACACAGATCGGTGTCTGGCCTGTAGTAAGCCTTCGATGACAATCAGCCACTCCTAGGCCTTAATCTCTTTGAGCCTCAGTTTCCCCTTGCACATAAATGAGTAGACTATTTATACACTCAGAGTGGGACATTCAGGGTGAAAATGTCTTGCATCTCTAGGTTTTCAATATCTATGTTTCTTTCTCTGCTTTCCCGGGTCTGGCTTCTCTATAAAGAGCAGGAAGAAAACGATTATCCCCTCCTCCCCCATGGAGCATTCACAATGGTGCTCAATCTGGAGGGGGGTCCTGCAAGTGCATTGTTCATCTGTGTAGCTTTCCGGCACTTTGTGCTGTGTTCTGGCCAACCCATGACCCCCATGACCGCTAGAGCGCTACCACCACCAGAAGAGAGAGGGAGGCGGGCAGGGTGCCCCAGTGTATCCCAGTGGCCTGGGAAGCCTTCTAGCGTCTCAGGAAATGTCTTCCCCCGGAGCCCACGGGGGCTGAGGGGCCACTGGATGGAGGCACGCCAGGATGCCTGGGGATCTCAGGAGGAAAGGGGAAGGTTCCCAAAAGGAAGATGCCAGTTCCAGGAACAGACCCCCATGAGAAGTGGGATAGGATGGAGTCCTTAACAAAACAATGCATTCTGCTTATTTTTTCACCTGCCTCACCATAAAGGCAACTAATCTCATTCTTCTCAACATACATTTACTAATTACGATACTGGAAGCCTCGAGAACAGCACCATTGGAGCGAACGTCATCAGAGAGTGAATATAAGCGTGGGGAAATAGAAGCAGATACTGTCACAAGTCAGTCTCTGTGGCTTTGACTATGCGCCAGCTAGACACTAGGGAACCTTCTCCCTGGAAAGATTCAAGGCATGTTGAGGACAGGGTCCCGGGTTGCTCCTCATGGCCTTGATTACGGCTTCCCGAATCTCCCTGTTCAGCTCCTGTTTGACAGGTCTGGTGCTACCCCTCCCCCCTGCTCTCCAAGCATCAGCTGTCCTTGGAGCCTGTGCTCTCTACCAAGATTTCATTAAAAGTTTTCTCCTGTGATTTTGCAGTTTTACAGCTAGTTCAATCATGTTTGCCCTTCTGAAAATATGTAAGCCTTTAAGTAAACACACGATCAGAAAAGCAGTACATTCTTGTGAATTCCCTTTAAGCTCTGTGTTAGGTTCGGAATAGGTAATATGGGCTTATGCTGATAGGAAAGTCTAACCTTAATTTCAAAAACATTTTGTAAATGTTAAGAAAAGAATGTAAATATTGTATACCAGGGGTAAACCAGGTATCACTAGAGATTCATGATTCAGAAGCCAAGACTAACACCATGTCAAGCCTGTTAAAAAGACAGAGACAGGGGATGGCAGAGTGCTGCTAGTCATTTACACTATAGTCTAAGTGCTAGAGTCTAAAGTCTACTTTTCCTGAGAAGTTTTCAAGTCAGGAGAGGAGAGAAAGAAAGAGGACAGGGATGCAAAGGGGCAGCCAAAGGGGTGGAGAAGGAGGGAAGCTGGGATTAGCAAAGTCAGCCTTCACCTCTCTGCATCTGGGTCAGTCCTGATCCTCTGACATCATGGATCAGGCATTTGTAGCATGTGTAACATACCTGCTGGTCCCAGAACATTCCATTCTGAGGCTCCTTGCCAAGAGAGGGCTGTGTGGAAGCCCCAGGGAGAGCAGGACCTGGCTGGGACCTGGTTGGAAGTTCAGGTCACTATAATTATCAAGCTGGGCAGCTTCCTCGGGAGATCCTTTCAACTTCTCATTCAGCTCCTCATTCCTTCTTGGCTCCTGGGCTGCCTGGGCCCCACCCTTGTGGAGGAGGAGGCCCCGAATGGTGTGGCCAGGCCCACCCGAAGGTGATTAACAGGCCAGACCAGAAATGATATCATGCCTCCCCCAACCCCCACCCCATCCCCAGGGCCCAGAAGGACGGTTTGCTGGAATGTCTTCACTACAGGCTGCCAGCCACATACCCTTTCCTTGGGGGTCTTGGGAAGGGGATTGAGTCAGACTCCTCTGGGTTACTACAGCCTGTCCAGTGAGTCACTGGGCCCCAGGAGCCCTTTCAGCTTGGGATGACTTTAGACCTGTCGAGTCTTATGAATGGCCCTGGGCCTCGGTGTGCTCCAGGGGGTCAGCAAGGAATTCACATATTTAAGCTGAGTTTGTAAATTAGGGCCAACAAAGCCCGTCTGAGGTAAGGCTGTTTCAAAGCCAAGTGCCTAGCACTCAGTTTGATGAAGCCCCGTGGACTCTCTCACGTCCAGATGACCCCTGGCTCGCTGTTCTCCCACAGCAGACATCTCGGACTCAGTCCTTGAGCCCCTCAGCCAGGAGCGCTCATGACTGACGGCCCCCTGGGGGCCACATGGCCAGTGCGTGTTTCTGTGCCTCGCACCGTGCTAAGGGCTCTATGTGGATTGCCGTGATGCCGCCTCGTGACAAACTCGTGAAGGAGCTTCCCTTATAACTTCTCCTGAAGGATGAGGAAGCTGAAGGTTAGAGAGACCAAAGTCCAAGGTCACAGGGCCAGCAAGTGACCAAAGAGACTGGGCACCACACCAGCTGTCTGACGCCTGCCACCTCACCCCACCCAGCGTCCTGTGTGTGGGATGAGATCGCTCCAGGGAACACAACAGGCTGGTTAGGCCGCATCCACATGTCTGAGCTCAAGCGGCTAGGTCAGGGGCACCATCCAAATATCCTGTCCAGCTGGGTAGGATGTTGGTCAAGGGCACTCAAGAGCTCATCAGAGGAGGTGACGTTCTCCACGCCTGCAGCCCTGAGATCTCAGTCACACATGGGACAGGATCTGGAGGCGGGGCAGCTCACACCCACACTCGCAGGGGCCCACAGGCCTAAAGACTCACACTGACCCTGGGTCAACAAGGCGAGCGCTAAGAACAGAAACAAATTCTGCCGCATCAGCAGGAAGTCTTGCCTTCCTTGGCAGAGGCCATTCGAGTCTTAAATGCACTCATTTCTTTGGTAAACCAAACACTGTGGAATGAAGGCTATGTGCCCACTGACCACATTTCCCAAATCACCAGTCTCCCCCACAGAGCTGCCTCGAGGGCTAGTGTGGCCAGTGTCCGAAATCGGGATTGAACCACAACTGGGTCCTGTGGCCACTGGACATTCTGCCTCCTTCCTTTGCCCACGCCCCTCCGCGTGCCCACTAAGGGGCAGGGGGTGCCACGGCCATAAGACATGGAGCAAACTGCCAGCCGGGCGTTTCCTCCTTCAGCCTGGTGGGATAGAAGCGTCCAGCATAGTTGTGGAGAGGGGCTGAGCATGGGGTCCCACAGAGCGTGACCTTCTCCCAGCCCGAAGGCGAGGTCCAAGAGAAGGGATCTGTGTTCTGTATAGAATTTTTGGAATCGCTTTATAAGGAGAGGATGCTATTTATGTTAGCTGTGGCCTCCCAGGCTTGAGGGTGGGTGGGGACCTCAGCAGCTGGCAGCCACCCAGTGAGGCCCTTCCTGCCTCTTCCTTTCTTTCCTGGTCTTCTGAAGAGGGGGCAATGGCTTCATTACACTGAGCCAGAAAACACTGAACGCAGGTCATGATCAGGCTGTAGTAAGAATAGACTGATTCATTCTTGTGTCTTCATGTGGTCTCTCCAAAGACTATGCTCTCCCACTGCCAATGGGAGTGACGCTGCTCAGAGCGCCAAGCGCTCATGTGACCTGACCGGGCAGATCTTAGAATGTTCCTATTTTCCCAAAGATGGCATTCGTGGATCTGAAAGGGATTGCAAAAATTCATTTTTCAATGGAAACATCATTTTCCCAAAAAAAAAAAAAAAAAAAAAGTCTTTTGGGCCTGGGTCAGTGCAGAACTTTGCTATCAGGGGTGTGTGGTGGTGAGAGAGACACAGACAGAGGAGAGAGAGAGAAGAAACATCAGAGCTAAGGCCGTCTCTGCTGGAAGAAGTCCAGCAGAGCACAGAATAGACAGAGGGATACCTGCAGGGGAGCGGAGGCCTCTCAGTGGGGCTGCAGCCGCCCGGCCCTCCCCACCCCCAGCCCTTACATGGGCCCCCGCCCTGGGAGCCAGCTGCCCACAGCTTCCCCTGCCTGCTCTGACCTGACCTTGCCCACCCAAACATTGGCCCCCGCCTGCAAACACAAACAGGCAGACTTATCTGCATTGCCTAACCAAGGTAAACAGCCCTGCACAGGCCTGGTCCCTGCCCTGCTCCCCCACCCCTCCACCCCAAGGTCAGGCTCCTGGGCCAAAGTTTTGCTCGGGGAGATTTTTTCAGGGACTATTTCCTGCTGGCAAGATTTCTGGATTCAGGAAGTTTCAGTGGACTAGTTTCCTATTCAGTGTAGAAACCTAAGTCTAGAAGGATCTTCACAGTTATGAAGTCCGTACCCCGGCCCTTTGCCAAACTTTCTGCCATTTTCTGAGAAAGAAAGAAAGAAAAACCATAATTGCCATTGGACACACTTGGCGGAGACTCAACTTTTTCAAACAGAAAGTCTTCCTGAGGTCTGAACTAAACCCTTCAGGTTTCAGGGTGGGCCTGTTCCCTTCTGCTCTTGTCTCTTACATAAACAGAGAATTGCTGGTGAAGGTGCCTATGGCAGGCCTCGCCACACACAGCCACAATAGCTAGAAGACGCTGTCCTTTCCGGCATGTCTCTGGGAAATGTCAGGCCCGGCTTCCAATTCTGGCTGTGACGCTAGCTAGCTGTGTGACCTTCAGCAAACTCCTCAACCTCTCTGAGCCTCGATTTCCTCATCGAGAAATAAGGGGGCTGGACTAGACAGTCTCTTAGGCTCTGCTATGGACCAAATTATGTCCCCTCACAAATTCGTACGCTGAGGCCCTGTCAATGGGACTGCATTTGAAGAAAGGGGCTCTAACCATTTGCAACGACGTAGATGGAACTAGAGGGTGTTATGCTAGGCGAAATAAGTCAATCGGAGAAATATAATTATCAAATGACTTCACTTATATGTGGAATTTAAGAAACGAAACAGAGAATCACAGGGGAAGAGAGGAAAAAATAAAACGAGATGAAATCAGAGAGAGAGACAAACCAGAAGAGACTCTTTCTTAATCATAGGAAATAAACTGAGGGTTGCTGGAGGGGAGGGGGGTGGGAGGATGGGGTAAGTGGGTGAGGGACATTAAGAGGGCAGGTGATGTAATGATGTTATGGGTGTTACATACAACTGATGAATCACTAAACTCTACCTCTGAAACTAATGCACTCTATGTTAATTAATTGGATTTAAATTTTTTAAAAATGGAGATAGGGCTCAAGGGCTTCTAATTAAGGTTAAATCAGGCTGTAAGGGTGGGGCCCTAATCCAATAGGGGTGGAGTCCTTAAAAGAAAAGAGACACCAGAGAGCATGCATGCTCTTTCTCTCCCTCCCTCCCTTTCTCCCCCCTCTCTCCTCCCCCTCTCCCTCTCCTGTAAATGACAGAGGAAAGGCCATGTGAGGACACAGGAAGAAGGTGGCCTTCTGCAAGCCAAGGAGAGAGGCCTCCCCAGCCCTGCTGATACCTTGATCTGGACTTCCAGCCTCCAGAGCTGCGAGAACTAAATGTCCCTGGGACTTGGTCATGGCAGCCCAGGCAAACAGGCTCTTCTCCCTCTGTCATCCTGGGTCTCTAAGTGGATCTGCTCTTCTGTGCTGTGGAGTTTGGTTGGACTGAGACCTAGGCCAGGTCTGCGGCCACTCTCACCTTTGAGACACATTAAGATGGCCTGAACCCTGGTGGGAAAACCAGCGACCGCCAGGCTCTCCAAATATTCTTAGCAGGGGATCTGTTTCTGATACCCTCTCTGGCAGAGAATGTCTGCTTCTGAGGGGCTCTTTCAGATATAGATCATCCTTCACTGGTCCCCCATACACCACCCCATTCTCTTCACTGGCAAAGGGCCCCTGACCCGAGAGGAGCCCGGGAGGAGCTGAAGGCACAGGGACCAGAAAGAGGAGAGAGAGAAGAGACTCTGTGTGTGTGTGTGCAAGTGTGTGCATGTGCGAGTGTGTCCCAGTTTGTGAACAGGTATGCAACTATACCTCTTGAGCCCTTGTCAACCCAAACGTCCAGCAGCAACCCACGTGCATCGCACTGCTGTGGCTGACTTTTGCCCAGGCAGTGCCCTCTAATGGGACTCTTCTTTATCCAAGTATCTCCCACTGCTCTTTGAAAGCTCTCAAGGGTCCCCTCCTTCAGGAAGCCCCTGGTCCACCCCTTTCTGTGCTCACATGGAACGTGCACACATACTATGGGTTCATTAATCACACTAGACTCTGGGATCCGTGGGAGGAAAGCCTGGGTCTTCTTCATCCTCCCCGAGGGTCTAGAGCGTAATAGGCATCTAACGAATGTTAGTGGATGGCAGACAGATGATGGATGGGTAGGTGGGTGTGTGGATGGATGGGCGAATAGGTGGCTGAATGGGTGGGTGGGTTGGAAGCTACCAGCTTCAGAAAGTCAGGACAAACTCACAGTGGGTGGGTGAATGGGTGGCTGAATGGGTGGGTGGGTTGGAGGATGGATGAATAGAAAAATCACTCTGCCTCTAGTTGCCCGGCTCTCTCTGTTGAGTGATTTACAGGCTAATCTTCCTAACGTCTGGATTGGCTCTCTTCATGACCCAAATACCTTCAGAGGTTGTGCGCTGCCTGCCAAATACAGTGTAAACTCCTCAGGCTAGAATCTGGCCCTACGTATTTGTCCAGCTCTTCTGTCCTTCTCTCCCACTAGCCTCCAGCCAAATCACAGCAGATGTTCTCTGCACCCTGGCTACTCAGAGCCACCCTCTGATCTACAGCATCAGCTTCACCTGGGAGCTTGTCGGAACTCTCAAGCTCTCTCCAAGACCTACCAAATTAGAATCTGCATTTTAACAAGATCTCAAGTGGGTCACTCCCACGTGAGTGTTTGATGACCTACTCCAAGCTCCTGCCAGTTATCTGTCAAAATCCTGTGCATCTTTTAAGGCCTCGCCTGCGCCTTCCTACATGCAACTGCCCTGCTCCCACTTACCTTAACCTACCCCCCTACACACACACACACGCACACAACACACAGACATGCTCTTTGCTTTCTCAGAATGACCACAACAGTTGTTTTATGCCTCTTGTGTCTCAGAGCTCACATTGTTCCTGAGGTGTATTTGAGACTCATGTGTCTGTTGTAAATGACAAATGTCTGGTGAATAACGACCTTGTTAGTCTATTTCACCCCACACTATGTCTCAAAAGATACCTTGCATCTAGCTGGTGCTGGACAAATGTGTTCAGTAAGGGCAGGGATTGTTGGAGGAAGGAACACATGAAGGTCAGTTTCCTACTACAGGAAGAAGGTTCATGGGTGCCTATTGTTGGCAGCGCCCCTAGGACAAGAGTTCCGTGTGCTGGCTTCCGGCTTTCTTACCTGGAACAGTGGGGAGCATCCCAGTTTGCCCGCCCAGCCCCAACTCTGCTCCATACTCTGGAGTGATGGGAAATGAGACGTCCCCTGTGGTGGCACAGGCCCCTCTCGAGGTTGTCTGGCGTCTCCTCCATGACTATGGCAGGAGGGAGAGATCTTCCTTGTTGGGAAAGCACAGTGATGCCTGATACAGCATCAGCAGTCCTGAGTCCAACCTCTTCAGCTACCAGCTTCAGAAAGTCAGGACAAACTCACAGACTTCCTGACCTCGGTGAGCTCATCCTCCCAATTCATCTCCTTGGGAAGCTTTTCCGGATGCTCTTGCCCAACCCACCCACCCCCTTTGTCAAGAGGCTAGTTCTTGGTCAGTATATGGTTTTCTCTGCATTAGACAACATGGTAAAAAGTAGAATGCTTCCTTCTAAGATCAAGAGCAAGGCAAGGATGCCTACTCCCAACATTTCTACTGACTATGGTACTGGAGATTCTAGCCAACACAATCAGGTAAGAGAGGGAAACAAAAGATTCAGATTGGAAAGCAACAAGTAAAACCGTATTTATGGAATGACATAATCCTATATGATGAAAATCCTAAGGAATCCACAAAACAACCACTAGAGCTAATTAAAGGGTCAATGTCATAAGATACAAGACCAATGTAAAAAAAAAAAAATCAACTGCATTTCTAGATATGAGCAATGAACAATCTGAAAATAAAGTTAAGAAAATAATTCCTTGGGGCGCCTGGGTGGCTCAGTCGTTAAGCGTCTGCCTTCGGCTCAGGTCATGATCCCAGGGTGCTGGGATCGAGCTCCGCATCAGGCTCCCTGCTCCGTGGGAAGCCTGCTTCTCCCTCTCCCACCCCCCTGCTTGTGTTCCCTCTCTCGTTGTGTCTCTCTCTGTCAAATAAATAAATAAAATCTTAAAAAAAAAAGAAACTAATTCCTTCACAATAGCTAAAAAACAATTATGCAATTCTGACCATCAAAATCTCGGCAAAATATTTTGTAGACACAGACAAGCTTATTCTAACATTTGTATGGAAAGACAAAGGAACTAGATGAGCTAAAACAATCTTGACAAAGAAAAATCAAATGAGAGGAACCACTCTACGTGATATGGAGGCTTACTACAGAGCTACCGTAATCAAGACAGTGTGGTATTCACAGAGGGAGAGACACAGATCAAAAGGAACAAAAAAAGAAACCAAAAATACACCCACACAGTATGTTCTTTGGTTGGTTTTTGTTTTGTTTTGTTTTTTTTCTGACAAAGATGCAAAAGCAATCCAATGGAAGAATGATAGCCTTTTCATTGTAACATGTAATAGAACATCCTTAAGCAAAAAAATCCTTGCCCTAAATCTCACACCTTACACCAAAATAAACTCAAAATGGATTACAGACTTAAATGTAAAATGTAAAAACCATCAAGTTATTTAAGGAGGGAAGGGTGGCAGAAAATCCTTGAGAGTTAGGACTGGGCATGAAATAATTTATGGGGAGAAAAAAGGCAAGTTGAACTTCATCAAAATTAAAAATTTTTGCTAATAAAAAACCCTATTAGGAAGATGAAAGACAAGCTACAGATTGGGAAAAATACTTGAAAACTATGTATTGGACTTGGTATCCAGAATCTATACAAAGAAATCTCAAAACTCAAATACACAAATGCAGCAAAAACACCAATGCAAGCCTGCTGATAATCAAATTAGAAAGGCCAAAGACATGAACAGACATTTCACCAAAGAGGGGATATGATTAGCAAATGGACATATAGAAAAATATTTAACATCATTAGCCACTGGGGAAGTGCAAATTAGAACTAAGGTGATACCACTCCACACCTAATAATAGTAGCTAAAATAAAAAACAGTGGTTAAGACCAGATGCTGGCAACAACATAGAGAAACTCGAGCTCTCATACATTCCTGGTACCATCACTCATTTCTTATGAAACCAAACATGTATTAACCACAGGATCCAGCAAGTGCATTTTTGGACACCTATCTCAAAGAAATGAAAGCTTACATTCACACAAAAACCTCAACATAGACTAAGCTGTGCACTTAAAAGTGGTTAAAACGGTAAATTTTGTGCAAATATTTTGCCACAACAAAAAAAGAACCTGTACACAAATATTCATAGCAGTTTTATTTAGAACAGCCCCCAACCAGGGACAGTCTAAATGTCCTTCAGTGGGTAAATGGTTAGACAAACTCTGGTACATCCACACAACGGGACACTGCTCAGCAAGAAAAAGGAATCAACTATTGACACATGCACCAACTTGGATGAATTTCTAGGGAATCATAGGTCCATGGTGTATATGACATTCTCAAAATGGCAAAACTACAGAGACAAAACCAGATTAGTAGTTTCTAGGCGTGATAGTTAATTGTATGTGTCAACTTGACTGGGCTAAGAGATGCCCAGATCCACCAGCAAACATTATTTCTGGATCTGTGTAGGAGAGTGTTTCTGGAAGACATTAGTAACTGAATCGATTGACTGAGTAAAGACTATCTTCCTCCCCAATGTCAGTGGGCTTCATCAAATTCACTGAGAGCCTGAATAGAACAACAGGTGGAGGAAGGGTAAATGTGCTCTCCTTGCTCCATCTGGGACATCCATCTTCTCCTGCCCCCAGACACAAGGGCTGGTAGACATTGGGCCTTCAGACTCAAACTGAATTACACCACTTGCTGTCCTGCTTCTCCAGCTTGCAGAAGGCAGACTGTGGGACTTCCCAGCCTCCAGACCCCCAAAAACCAATTCCTGTACTAAATATCTTCATATATGTCTACAAATAGCCTACTGGTTCAGTTTCTCCAGAGAACTCAACTTGATCCGGCGACAAGGGCTAGCTCATGAGTTCCTTTGTGGCGATGGAACTGTATCTTGATTGTGGAGGGGTTACATGAATCTATACATGGAATTGCATTGTTCACAACCACCGACACGAACGCATAAGTAAAAACCAGTGGAAACTGGACAGTCCATAGTCTATCAGTATTGACCTAAGGTCAGTTTCCTGGTTTTGATACCATATTATCGTCATCTAAGATGCCACCACTGGATGAAGGGTTTGCAGGACCCTGTACTGTTTTTTGCAACCTCTCCTGAGTTTATGATTATTTCCAGCTAAAAAGTTTTAAAAGTCAAATGGAATTAGGGATTCTGTATCTATTTTCGGTTTCCTCCCCAGTAACACAAGGCGGTTGCCCACCACTCGTGCATTTGTTCTCCGGCCGGAGCCATCAGGAACTGAAAGTGCAGAAACACTGGTTGACTAGGGAAGGGGCAGAGTCACACAGGGCTGGCACTAGAAACCTAAACACTTCTTGCCAGCCACAGATCTTCTCTCTCACCTTCTGCCTCTCTCCCAACAGGCTCTGAGTAGGCAGAAGACTTTCTCCCATGGGGGCTGTGCCTGCCGGTCCGATGGCACCTTCCCCTGGTTCCTACTGCAGTGAGAAGGGGAGGCGGTGGGAAGGGACAAAGGCGGTGGTGGTTTGCCTGGTGCCCGAACCTTTAGGAAGCCCAGGCTTTGCTGCTGAGCACTGGCCTCAGAGAGGAACACCTGCAGGCTGTGTCTAGGGGACCTCCGGCCTGATCCAGGTGTGCAACGATACCGCCAGCCCGGCCGCCTGTTATGTCTCCTGAGTCGCTCAGAGACAATGCAAAGCAAACAAACAAAAGTCAAATTAAAAGGAAAGGAAAATCCAGGTCACACAGAACAGAGAGAGAGAGAGAGATCAGTTTGCAGTCAGCCCTGTTCTCACGCGTCTGCACAGGCCTGCAGGGAGCATTCCCTCACTCACCAAGCCCCGGGACCAGCGCCAGGGCCCAAGGGTCCCAAGGGTCCCAGAGGACAAGCAGAGCCTGAGCTCTAAAAGTTTCATGTGGAGCAGTTCTGGAGAAGAGGCTCCGGGTGCCTCCTTTCCCTTTTCCAGGGCAATGTGATCTCAGCTCTCTGGCCAAGACCTTTGCCTACCCACCCGCAGACTAGGAAGTCTCCAGGAACCAGGTCCATTTGGCAGTGCCCATTTTCACTGGCAGCCTGCAAAAACATGAGGTGTGGGGCCAGGCCCTGCAGACTAGTCGAGCAGAGGAAGCAGGAGCCTCTGCGTAGCTCCCTTTCCCCAGGAATGACACCCCCTGGGCACTGTCTACTGTAGCACCCCACCACCCAACTGCTCAGGTGGGGACCCAGTGGTTTTTCCCCCGCCCTCCTCCATGGAACCCACCAGCTGGTCCTTAGGAAATAGGTCTGAAATCTGATCCTTCTTACCACCATCACCCCCATTGTCTCTCATCCTCTCCTCTGGGCTCCTGCCTTCCAGGTCTCTCCAGAACCCCCATCATCTTACGCTCAACTCGGCAGTGAGTGACCCATGAAAATCAGATCAAATCAATGCTGTCACACCTAGAAGGAAATCCAAATTTCTCTTACAAATCCTCTCCAGTATGGGCCCTGCCTCCTGCTGGTTTTTCCCTGAGTTCCTTTATGGGCCATGCTTTCCTTTTTCTCCAATCTCCTGTGGAATGTGTGTCCCCCATCTCCAAGGGCTGGTCCTTGTCATTCACGTCTTGGCTGAGCCCACTCTCCTTACGGGGAGCACCCCTTCTCTACAGGTCCAGTCTCAAGGAGCCGGCTGACCACAGCACATCAGCCAGCCCAGTACGTGCCTTACAGTGTAGTCTCAGGAGGGCAGACTCTGAGGAGGAGTTTAGAGCACAGAATGTTTATCAGGAAGGACTCTTGGGATCACCACTGCGGAAGGGGAGGAAAGACGCATGAGTAGAGGGGCAAGTCAGCTGGGACGCAGGCCCAACGATACTCCCATGGGGAGCGCTGCAGTTGGAAAGGCCCTAGAGTTATCCTGACCAGGGCCGAGGATGGTCGGGCCTTCATACTCCCCAGGTCATGTCCAGCAACATCTGCAGCCCAGCAGTTCCAGAAGGAGCAAACCGCTGAAGGCCGCCAGCCAGCAGTGCTCCCAGAACAAGGCCTTCAGCCAAGGAGGCCTGGGAGACGGACTACAGGAGCCATCCCTTGCGGCTTCTCTGAACTTTCCCTTAATTTTTTTTTTTTTTTTTGAATACGTCTCTCCCTCCTAGAATGTAAGCTCCGCAGAAGAAGGATTTTGCCTTGTGCGTTCCTGTCACCCCTGCCTAGCACATACCGGGTGTTGATTGAATGCTATGTATTCAATTTTCAACTACGAAAATTCGTCATTTCTCATTGTCCAAATAAGTTAAATGAGGCTTAGGTTATGACACTTACCCAACAAGGGGCAGGACCGGAATTCCAGCCGCCGCTGTCCAGCATCCCTCTGCCACACCGGGGTCATGGAAGAAGGCCGTGCGGTAGTCGGTCCTGCATTGACGTGGAAGGGTACACATTCTGAGCGCAGCTTTGATCAAGGTTATACATTTCTGAAGCATTTGGGCCATTCCTTACAATTCCTCATATTCTCAAGGCTTCATCAATGGCCCCTGTGCACACAGGAGTCGTAGTAAGCGTGGGCTCACTGACTCGAAGGCCAAGCCCCACATCGCCTGGTGCTACGCATGTAAGCGGGGAGTCAAACTGGCTAAACCAAGGAACAACTAACTCCAGTTTCTCATTTCAAAACTGCTTCCTGTTTCGTCCCCTTCACTTCTCATTCTTTGTCAACGCCCTCTCAAAGAAGCCCAGCCAAAACCCCACCTGTATCTCAACATGACTGCGAAGCATTTTCCTGGCCTACCCTGTCTGCTGGAAGAAGTCGCCAGCCTGTGGGGTTTCAAGGAACCCCATCTCTTCCAAAGAGCACCTGGGCATTTGGTCGATCTGACATCCATCCATAATGCGCTTTGGGAAAACACTGGGAAAACACTGGGCATGGCCTGACCCAACAGTCAGTTCTTTCTTGTTCGGGAATGGTAGGAGGACTCAGAAGCTACCATACTTTTGGAGTCATATGAGCTAGTCAAGTCAACCACCAACCCTCTGCTGTTGAGGAAGTTAGAGATAGGGAAAAAATTAATGAGAAAGTAAAAGGTTTATGACTGAATTTAAGTGGCCAGTATTCTCTGGGGAGATGGGGACATTATTTTTCTACTTGGCAAGGAAACAGGACTAGTCCAGGCCAGAGTCACTTGAACGGTGGCATTCCCACTGCTTTTCGGGCACATCTGGTTGTGGTTAATAACGTGTATAGTTTGTTGGAGGTCATGCATATGATTTTAGCCACCCATGTCTGAACTTGATATTTACAGTCTGAACACCTGAAAGGTTTATGAGTTCTTCGAGGGCTAAGAATGTGTCAGTCAACTTTGTAACCGATACTGCATCTGGCACATAGAAGCCGTGGTTACTACGACTACTGCCACCACTACTACTAGTTAACCTTTATTGAGCGCTGACTACACAGTAGCCATTGTGTCAAGACCCTTATGTCCATTATCCCATTAATTCCTCATCCAACCCTAATAAGTTACCCCATTTTACAGATGAGAAAACCGAAGTCTAGAGGTTAATAACTACCTAAGGTCATATAGGAAGGAAGTGTCGGAGATGGTGCTCAATATACAACTAATGAGTGAGTGACCAGGGGCCAGCCTGGCACCTTCACTGACCCTCTGAACATAGCAGCCATCTCTTGCCTTTGGGCTGCTACTGAAAATATGTTCTAGACCCGAGCACCTCCTAATAGCAAGTGTATACAGGTGCGCACAGCTCTTGGTGGGGAGACACATTAAACCCATCTCTTAGATTACAAAAAGTTTGCCTCTTAAGATTACAAAGCAAACAGTTGATAGAACCAGAATGACATAAAAATGAGTTACTTGGGAAAAAAAATGAGTTACTTGTACACACACATACACACTCACAGAATTTGAAATGCTTTTCTCAAAAACTAGAAAATTAGAACGGCTTCCAAGGAAACATTTGAATAATTACCTCACAATTTTCAAAGTTATTCCTCCAGAAAGCATATCTATCGAGATAACACATAGCTGAATGTCCTTTGGATTTCCAAAGGTTAAAGAAAAAAATTTTTTTCAATAAATGAGAATATCAGAAATGTGATTTTACTATACGATGTTGGGTATTTTAAAATTTGTTTTAAATGGATCCCACTTCCATTTTATTTTCATTTGAAACAAGTCTAAGGACAAGCGTCAAGATGGAGATGCAGCCACACGAAGTAAGAGGGATGCTTTAATGAGAGGTTGTATAGATAAAACACTTGAGGTTCTTTAAAAACCAAACTTGAGAAACTTACAGTGGTGTGGGAAACCTCACATTTAAAATGAGAGAACCCCAATTTTGGAAAAGTGAGTATAGGAATTGGCCCTCCCCCGGATAATTGGTAAGGCCCCTGCAAGAGCAGCCATGATGTTGCAGGGCCCGCCCCTTGAGCACAGCTCACTGGCCCAAGGTCAAACGCCTGCGCCAAACAGGGCCAGCAGATGTGGCCGCAGACCATCAGGTCGTCTCTGCAGCTAGAGAGAGAAGATTCAGGAGATGCTGGCAGCCAAGTTTACAGTGAATGCTATGAACTGAATCTTGTCCCCCAAATTTCATAGGTTGAACTCCCAACCCCCAGGGTGACTATTACTTGGAAGGTGCGTCTAAAGGAGGTACCTAAGGTTAAATGAGGTTATAGGGTGGCGCCCTAATGTGATAGGAGTGGTGTCCTTACAAGAGGAAGAAGTGGAGGACACAGAGAGGGACGAAGAGTGAGGACACTGTGAGAAGGCCACCAGCTGCAAGTTAGGGAGAAAGGCCTCACCAGAACCTGACCGCGCTAGCACCTTGACCCTGGGCTTCCAACCTCCACAACTGTGAGAAATGCTGAAGCTGCCCAGTCTGTGGTACTCTGTGAGGGCAGCCTGAGGAGACTTGAGACAGTGAAGAAGAACAAAGCGGAGGAGCAGAAAGCACACATGTGAATCTGGACTGCATTTAGTTACTTCTAAAGCTCAATAATACTCCCATGTTGGTTTCAAACATTAGGATCCTTATAGTCTCCCGTGGGTTTAGGCAAATTCAAATTGGGTATCTTTCATTTGTGACTAGCACACTGGGGCTTCTGGATAGCTGGAAGGTCATCCATAAATGTAAAAAAAACCTTAAAACCATTTTAGAAGGAAACACAAAATGTTTCACCTCTTGCCTTTTATGAGATTTTGCATTTTTTTTAAACAGTATGTCAGGCTTTCCCTTATGAGTATTATGAAGATATTATATACTACGGTGGGAGATATTAGGAAATCTGAGGTCTACCTCTCTTTGCTATTGGCCTCACCACACTGGGCCCATTTCCTTCCTATAAAAACTCTGCTTACAAAAATTCCGATACCACCAATGACTGACCTTACCACATTAAGTGGTGTGAAGTTGCCATACTTTCCAGGACGATTCACCATCTGTAGACTTTCTTCCAGTACTAACAACCCACACACTCCGGGACTACTATCACCCCATGTGGCCCGGCTCTGCACCACACTCTTATCTTTTGTGTGTCTGTGTCTTGCTCACGTGGTTGTTAGGTTTCTGGTCCTGCTCCTTCTCCACTCTTCCAGCTGTATGCTACCATCGTCCTTGCTTCTTCTGTCTGGCTGTGAGGTTTACATGGGCATGTTGGTGATAACTCTATGGACAGTGACAGCATGCGAAGTATGGGCGACTCCCACAGCAAAGTGCAAGGACTCACCTGAGGAGGGACCTTTAGGCTGCCCAGAGGCCTTTTTGGCTCATTAGTTCCCAAAAGGAATCAAGGGTTCAAAGTCTGGTATTGAATTTGTTAACATCTGCTTACCTTTAATGGACCAGAAGAGGAAAAAGAGGCCCAAAAGATTGACAAAGTTATGAGAATTAGAATGTTTCCGAAAAGTCAGGAGGCTCTCCCCTTATTTATTTTTAATAGAAGCAAGGTTGCTGGTGGTTAACACATAACCTATCTTACATAGCACTAATTTTTTGGTCACCAGTAATCTATCTTTGTTCTAGTAATCTAGCTGAATCAAGTACCAATGTTGCACACCACCTTATTTAGTCCATTTTCTTTACAGTTCCCAAAACATGAGACACCTGCTAGTGACCTTATTCTTTCCAGATGGAAGACTGAAGGTGAATTATCACAGCTGATTTTCAGATATTCTCTGCCTTGTGCATGATAGACATTAGAATTATCTCTGGCTTCCTCTAATAATTTAAAACTTAGAAAGAATGTAAAAATAATAACAAATGTAAACCATTCTCCCCAACGTAGGATCAAAAATAATGGCATATCAAACAATGACAAAGATGGCAATAAGCGTGGGAAAATGGGATTAATAGAATTAAGTAGAGTTTTGAAACTTCCTTTTTAAATTAATACTTTATTTCTTTTCAAATTCTAATGACTCTCGGATGAATTGTAGAAATAGTGATCACAATCGTTTCTTCTGGATTGTGTAAGGCTGCCCTGAAATGAACACCTGGAAAGAAAGTGAAAAGAGTGGTTCTTGTGATTCCTTTCTGAGCTGCACAGAGGCGTTTGTCAATCCTGCTGCACACACATGGGTAAAACCAGAAACACTGCCTCACACTGGGCCAGGCCATGTCAACCTTTTCCATTCTAACCAGCTTTAAGCCCATTCTAGAAATGCTTATTCTACTGGTCTTCATGGGCTGGCTACTTTGTGTACAGACCCTCAGGTACCCAGGAAAACCATGCAAACCCAGAATGCTGCAGGGAAAGCAGCACTTCCACTGATACGCCCAAGAAACGGTCTCTGAGACTGTTTCAGAAAGGACGAGGACGACTTCTGAAGACAAAGATCTACCCATTTAATAAATTTCCAAAACCCAAACCAAATAAAACACAACCATGCCAAATCTAAATTACAACACTTTATTGCAGCATTGGCAAAGGTCAGATTTCTGAAGCTGGTGAAGATCGGGCAGCATTTCCATGTGAAATGTTACAACTTTACAAGTTTTGTTCTTATTTAATTCTACATGCAGAAACTGAAACATGGTAAAAGAAAAAAAATGCAAAATAGCTAGAAAAAAAGATGTAATCAAGTTGTAGCATACAGATGTGCTCTTTAACTAAATTTACTATGCCTATCGGAAAGCAAACGAAAGACAACTATCCTAATAAATTAACAGATTGCCAGAAACAGACTAAGAACCCTCATTTCTACTTAGTGGGGGGGGAAACAAAACAAAACAAAACAAAACAAAACAAAAACAAACGCAAAATCAAAGCTCCACTGTTTCCATAAAGACAGAGGCTGTAAACCCATGAAGGTCAACAAAATCTTCTGATCCCCTTCTTGTTGTCCTTCGTCCATTTTCTGTGACATGCTGACTGGCACGCTGTTCGTTTTCAATGATACTTACAATGGGCTCAACTTTCCCTGTTTTTGGGCTGGTGTCAGACTCCTCTAAGCCATCTGAACTCATGCTCTGTGTAGTACAAGTCTTCACATTTTTCTTTTACCCTAATAGGCAATTTTGTATTACTGACTCTGATGGATAAAATAGATTTTTCTCCCTCATCCCTTGTTCCTCTTGAAACAAATTCCTAAACAAAAGCCTTCCTGGTGGATTATCTGGTATTTGGTTATCTTTCATCATTTTGTTGTCCTGCATGTAAGTTTTTACTAGAAGATTTTACTGCTTGCTCTATACTTTTCTACTGCAGTCCTGGAGCCCCCAAATGTATCTTCTTCCAACATGGGATGTTCAATTCAGAGACACTGTAACTCAAATCAAATTTAAAACTCAAGTTCATTTCCCCCATACCATTACCATCACAACCGTTTCTTCTCTGGCTCAGTCATCTCATTGACACTCTTCTTGGTGTAACTGCTCAGTAGTCAAGTTAACCATCTCATTTCTTGACTGCCATTCTCAAGAGAAGATTAACCCTCACGTGATTTCCATTACAAAAGGCCTTTACGCCTTATCTGGAAGCGTTGGCTTGTTCCGGTGTTGGCAGAGGCTGCTGTTCCCGCCTCACGGCCCCAGCCTGTCCCAGGTTTAGATTCGCAACTCTCTAGACCGACATGCTGAGATGTGTCCACTGCTCTCATTCAATTGCTGGAGGACTCCACTATCCACAACATCAGATACAGGACCTAATGAAATGACACGTGCTGCTGGATCAACGTCTCCTGGAGGCACAAACAGGGCAACGTTAAAAAGAACTAGCGCTGAGGACAAACTTCTGGCAAGAAAAGGCCCCCTCAACACCACCAACCGCTGTTTCCTGATGTCTCCCAGGCAAATCGGCGCATCTTAAAGAGCACACGAACTCCTACTGGACTAAGAAACAACAGGAGCAGAGGGGCACTAAAAAGAGCAAATCTGATGGTGATCAGACAGGTGGTCCTGGAATCTTGCCTGTAATGACTTTCTAAGGTGCTGAATGTTTAGGGTTTGCATAATGGTTGAACTGTGACCACCCGCCCACCGTGACCACCCCTCCACCAAATCCACATGTTGAAGTCTAACGCCAGGACCTCAGGATGAGACCTTATTTGGAAAGGGTCAGTTGCAGATGTAATTAAGATGAGGCCACACTAGAGTAGGACGGGCCCCTAACCCAGTCTGTCCTTCTAAGGAGGGGAAATGTGGACACAGACACACTCAGAGGGGGAATGCCAAGTGAAGATGGAGGTGCAGGGATCGGCAGTGCTGCTGGAGCTGAGGGAGGGCCCCGAACAGACTCCCTCACAGCCGTCGGGAGGAGGCAAGCCTGCAGATGCCTGGCACCGAGATGAGTAGCTGGCCGCCATCACCGAGCGGGCACTGCGTCCTCTGGCAGCGCTAACAGTTTGTTGCTCACAAGAGAAGCTTACGTGAGCAAGAAATGGATTTCAAAGAATAAGATGCGAATATGGCAAAGTGTATCTTCAGCTGGATATATCTATAACATGACTGAACTGAATGGAACAAGGTCAATAACACAAGTATTCCCTACAAGAAAGTCTCTCCTGAAGTCGAGACAAACGGTCTAAAATAGATTATTTTAAATAAATACAATAAATGATGGGAAAAAATGTCCAGTCTTTGATAAGATAAATATATCCCTGCATATAGTATAGAATGTCATTTGACTGCTTTATAAGCAAATAATCATTTTGAGAGATTTAAAAATTTAAGCGCTCAAAAAGTACAATATACACTTTGGATTAAATGCTACTCTATAAGGGACTCTATTTTACAACAAAAGTGTCATTTATTTAATTTTACAATAAGGACATAAAGAAAATATCTAATAAAAAATGCACATCTCGGGGTGTCTGGGTCGCTTAGTTGGTTAAGCATCTGCTTTCGTCTCAGGTCATGATCCCAGGGTCCTGGGATGGAGCCCCACATCAGGATCCCTGCTCAGCAGGGAGATTGCTTCTCTCTCGGCCGCTTGACTTGCCCTGCACAAGTGAGCACAGCTCACTCACTCTCTCTCGCAAGTAAATAAAATCTTTTAAAAAAAGAAAAAAAAAGCACATCTCATTAAGATGGGTTAAAAGAAGTCCTAAAGTATAACACTCTACTTGGAGTGTGATCTGCATTTCAGCAGCTCTGACATCACCTGGGAGATGTTAGAAATGAGTGAAAACTAGCAGTTTAATCAGAGCCACGAAGATTAAAATATGTATTTAGGGGCACCTGGCGGCTCAGTTGGCAGAGTGACCGACTCTTGATTTCGGCTCAGGTCAGGATCTCAGAGCCATGAGACTAGCCCTGCATTGGGGTCCACACTGGATGTGGAGCCCGCTTAGGATTCTCTCCCCCACCCCCCACCCCTGCTCGTGTGGGCACTCTAAAATATATATATATATTTATTAAAATTTATTTTAATATTTTAATATTATTTATTAAAAATATATGTTTATTAAAATTTATATATATGTATAATGATTATATATAATATATATATTTTAAAGTTTAAGGAGCACTGGTTTAATTCATATGAATTTTAGCACAGAAACTGTATCAGCACTAACACTTGCCAAAGATGTGAAGTTTCACAGTATTTTCAACACTGGCAGAGTGAAAAACAACCTTTTCTGCACTGGTTAGCTGTTTTACTAGAACATTATTGCAATTTTAACACATTATAAGCAAATGCCTATGCTTTGTTAGGGTATCACTGCCCAGTGAGAAGGGCTGCAATTTTAATTTACAGCCTCTTTTAAGGATCACTTCTGATTAGAAAAATTTTAAATCATTATAATTAATGCCTAGGAACCTATCAAAATCTGCTTTAATAACCAATGTCCAAATGAATTTCGCCTTTTCTGCCATATAACATGGATAATATTAATAACTAATTTTTTTTTTAAATACACAGTAGCCAAGTTAAGAGTCAAGTTGAAAACAGTTTCTCAGACCTGACTCAAGTTTTCTTCCCCCTCCTCTGTTTGGGAATTCATCTCACAGCATTCTTCCTAAGGGATCTGATGAACCACTGCTCTAGATACACATTTTTCTACTGTCTGGCCCAGTGTTAAAAATAGAAAATAAATAAAGAGGAGGTGCCAAAGCACCAAGAGACTCCACCCCACCAGTTATGTTCCTTCAAATGACTACATTTCTTCACTTAAAGTTATGTTTAAAAAAATGGCAAAGAACATTTGGTGCTCGAACGGGTCAAAAACTTATGTTTACATGATTGCTTGTTCCTCTCCCATGTTCACTCGCGCCTTTATTACAAGAGCACTGCCTTTGAAAATACCATAATATTTTACAGAGAGCCATTGTTAAGAATGATGGACAAGTTAGCATTTTTTGTTAAGTTATGATTTTAAGAAGAGATTTAAAACAGGAAGAGATGGTAGCTCAAGAATGGGACTTTCACAAAATCAGGAAATGAGGAAAGAAGAGCTAGGGAACAGAGCTTAGGGAAAAAGCTCATTAAATGACTAAATATAGATTTTTTAAAGTTTCCCTGTCCATTCAACAAATATTAACTGAGCATCTACTATGTGCCAGGCACAAGAGCCATGGAGGAGTTGTAACAGAAAACAAGACAAGACTTCATTTCTGTCCTCAATCTTCAGTCTCATGGGGGATAAAGACAAGCTAGTAGGTAATTACACAGGACAAAGGTCTGTAGAAATACAGCAAACAAGGGCAGCATATATGCACCAACCTACGTCAGACTTGATATACTATCGAGGTAAGATGTGAAGGAAGAACAGGAGATATCCAGAGGAAAACATGAGAAGGTTCCAAACAAAGAACATAACTAGAAGGACTAAGAGGCCAGCTTGGTTGGGAGTAGAGGAAGAGAAAAAGTCAATAAGGTAAGTACAAACGCTCCCCGCCCCCCCCCCCCGCCCCCAATCATGTAGAGCCTTGGTAACTAAGTTTAGGAGTTTGGACTTTATCCTACAAGCCATGAGGAGCCTCTGAAGGTATTTTTGTTTTTGTTTTTTAAATTTTATTTATTTATTTAACAGAGAGAGAGAGAGAGATCACAAGTAGGCAGAGAGGCAGGCAGAGAGAGAGGGGGAAGCAGGCTCCCTGCTGAGCAGAGAGCCTGATGCGGGGCTCGATCCCAGGACCCTGAGATCATGACCTGAGCCGAAGGCAGAGGCTTTAACCCACTGAGCCACCCAGGTGCCCCAGCCAGTGAAGGTTTTAAGTAGAAGAATTCATCTACTCAAACAGCAGATGTGCATATTTAGAAAGAACAATGTGAGTAGAGCAAAGAGAATGAATTAGAAGGGGTTGATAATGGAGACTGAGAAGTAGATCAGGGGGCTGCTGACAGCAATCCAATGAGAAGTGATAGCAGCCTGATCTAGGGTCTCCACAGCAGAGGTAGAATAAAATAGGCAAGAGTGAGAGGTATTCAGTAGTAGGATCAAAGGATCTGTTAATTAATTAGATACAGAAACTGAAGGAGAGAATAGTCCAAACTTAAACCTCCTTTTCTAGCGTGGACAACTGGCCCAGCAGTGCCTCCACTCATTGAGCCAGAGAACAGAGAAGGAGAGAGAGCTAGGGGCAAGGGACACACTTCCTAGGTGGCTGTTTAGAAGACAGGTAGACATACAGTCAGAAACTAAAACCTGCGACCTGAGCTGGAGCAAGGGCTGGTAACTTCGCCACAGGAGGGAAGGATTCCTCTCACGGAGAGTATACAGGGATAAGAGAGGAGGGCCTAGGAATGACCCTGAGGGACATGAGCGTCTCCAGGCAGAAGCAAGCCCATAAAGGAATCGGGAGACAGGAAGGAGGAGTCAAGGAGGGAAGAGAAAGACCAGAAGATAGGACAGCTACATAAGCCCAGGGAAGAGAGTATGTCAAGAAAAAGAGGGTCCATGTGCTGAGTGCTGCTGAGGCGGCCTGAAAGAAACGGAATGAAACACTGGGAGGTGGCTGGGGGCTGGGGTGAGGGGGCAATAGACTACAGTCAGCCAGACCAGTGAGAGGTGAGGAAGAAAGAGCAAATATGGCTAATCCTTCCAAGTTTGGTTAACTAGGGGCTAGAGGGAGGGAACGAAAACAAAAGTTAACAAAGAGAATTCTGAAAAACAACTGAATAACTGTAGCTAAAAGGCTTTGTGTTCATCTATTACACATCTATTAGCATATGTAAGTTTACACCTCTGTTTTCCCATATATTTTTTTCCTGTTGCTTAAGAAATGCCTGGTATTTAATAAACTTTCGATGAATGTTTAAATAAATATATGACTTGGACAGAATTAGCTCTTCCAAATACCTATACTTAGTTTTCCCACTGGACTATAAGCTTGAGTATAGACTTTGTCTTTTTGTACTTTTTAATTTGCCATAGTATAGGACTGAACCCATGGTAGGTGCGGAATGAGTGAAAGCTGAGGGGGGCAAATCGTACTGCAAGTATCAATTATGTATCAAATGTCCTAGTTACTGATTCTTAAATCCACCCATTTAAAAATTGGGAAAAATTAGGAAAACGCATTATACTTGCATTATGTGGCTCAAGAAGGGATTAGGTATTAATAGAAATAATGTCATTCAGAGATGTGAAGCTGCAATACATAAAGGTGAAGGTGGTGGAAAACATCAAGATAAAAATATTCTAATAGTTCTGTTCGCCAACCACGAGACAACAGAAACAGGTATTATCAAGAACACTGATATATATTCAAAGCTCTGTAAGAAGATGTAAAAAGCAGAAAACGAAAATTTTCATGACTTGTTAAAACTACCTAGCTTCTACATTTTAGTGACAATAAAAGGTTTTACTAAAGGACTTTAACAAAGCTTGGATAACTAAGAATAACCTACTATCTTATGCCTCATTAGATGGATTTGTACATCAGTTCTAGCTTGGATTTCTAAAAACATTACACTCACTAGATGTTAAAAAACAGACCCCTAAACTGTCATGACAAACCAATGTGCTAACCTGTAATCTGATTACAGTTGTCTGAGCGTACAGGTCAAAGAAAAATGTTATCAGGAACACACAAACATTGAGTGCGTACAAGACAGAGACTTGCACTTCCCTAGTACTGCTGTCCACAGTAATGAACTATTCTGCTCCCCATTCCTAGTACACTCCCTCCCACACCCACCTTGCCTGCCCCCGACAGCAAGGTGACATCCTGGGCTTATTGTATGTCTTTAGCCTAAAACACCAATACCCTGAAGGAGATCGGTAAGAGCAGTAAGGCCAATGTTGTCTTTGATTATAACCCAACCACAAGGCAGAAAATTGAGTTGATGGTATGGGTCCTTAGATCAGATCCCAGAAGTAATTTTCTCCCTTAAAAGAAGATGAATAAGGTCTTACTGGGAATCTTCTATGCGAAATTCCTTATGGAATTGTAATTATTTCACTTTAAGCAACTCAAGTTTAAGTAGAACTGGTATGGATCCCAGCAGGACATTCTATAGTTAAAAACAAAAAACAAATACCTCAAAACAAACTAAATCTGCAGGCTTGAAAGTCTAGGAAATAGGTTTTGAGTTTTTGTAAATATTACTCAACACTGACCTGAAAAATCCTAACACAAAAGTGCGTGATTTCTGTCAAACTCATCTATAACTAGTCATCTCTGTGAATGCAAAAGAGAAAATTAAAGAATCCAAAGAAGTCCATTCAGAGAGAGAGTGAAAGTCAAGATCAATGTGGCTGAAATTAAAGACAAAAAACAACTGTAATTATTTTATAAATAGGTTTTCTTTTCTCAAATATCTATAACCCAAAGACTTTTCTATTTTTCTAAAAATTAGGCCTTTATCATTAAGTATAATCCAGAACTATCTAATTTATTCATACAGACATCATGAAAAACAAGGAGCTAAAGGAGAAAAAAAGAGAGAACGTCTTACCTCCCACCAGTCTTAAAGATTAGATCCGCATTAGGTGCTCCCTTTGGATGTTGGTATCGAGGCCGCCGCTCCCGATTGGTGTTTGCTGGAGCTGGGCGCTGGGCAAGAGACTGCAACATTTCTGTACACAGGAGCAAAACAGAAAAGGCGGTTAAACTGTGGTAAATGCACTCCCTTCCATGAAGCAAATAAAACCCTAGGGAGATCAAGTTTATTAGTTCTGTCAGATGATTAAAGAAAAATAACCATTACACAGACTACAATGATTAACAAGTTCTAAAAGAGGGGCGCCTGGGTGGCTCAGTGGGTTAAAGCCTCTGCCTTCGACTCAGGTCATGATCTCAGGGTCCTGGGATTGAGCCCTGCATCGGGCTCCCTGCTCAGCAGGGAGCCTGCTTCCCTCTCTCCCTCTGCCTGCCTCTCTGCCTACTTGTGATCTCTCTCTGTCAAATAAATAAATAAAATCTTAAAAAAAAAAAAAAGAAGTTCTGAAAGAGCACATCAAGAGAGGGAGACATGCTCTTTAAGCATATACTATCCAATATTCCCTGTACTGTCAATCTGGCCACTACATAAGTGTGAGGCAGTAGAACAGTATGAGAGCAGTCTAGTTCAATAGCTACAAACATAGCATCTGGAGCCAGACAATACTGGTTCAAATCCCAGCTCTGGTACTTACTAGCTATGGGACTTCCGGTTCATTTCCCTAAATGTCAAATGAGGGTAATAATAAGCACTTATCTCCTGGAATTGTGGTGAGGGTTAAGTGCTTTGTAAAAGTACAGAAGTCACAGGGCGCCTGGGTGGCTCAGTGGGTTAAAGCCTTTGCCTTCGGCTCAGGTCATGATCTCAGGGTCCTGGGATGAAGTCCCTCATCGGGCTCTCTGCTCAGCAGGGAGCCTGTTTCCCCCTTTCTCTCTGCCTGCCTCTCTGCCTACTTGTGATCTCTCTCTCTCTCTCTGTCAAATAAATAAATAAAATCTTTAAAAAAAAGAAAGAAAGAAAATAGTTAAAAAAAAAAAGTATAGAAGTCAGTGTCCAGCCCATAGTAAGCTCTTATGCTGTGTTAGCTATTATTACTGACTGTTAAAAATGTTGGGTATCTACCAGAAGAGATTCTAGAAGAAAGATTCGAAGATAGAAAACCAAATATTTATTTACTTAACTATCTCTCTTACACAGAAAGCAGTCTGTCAATACAGTGCTATATAATAAATAGCCATGTTCTGGCTCTAAAATCTAGGTGCCACAGAAATGCCAAGAGGCTGGCTTATGAGGTTCGTGGATTCTATACATGAGGTTCCAGTTAGTTGAAGAATGTTGGGTACATCTGCACAAAACTAGAATCTTAATTTGAGTACACCCTCAAATCTGAAGAAGCATGGGGTCCTCAAGACAGGATTCTCAAATAGACAAATGAGATAATTAAATACGTATTGAATTAATTGCTCATAGATGACTGGATACATGAGGCAATTAAAAATTGATTATCATTTAAGTTGCAAACGTAGCTCTAAATAGTACAGAATCTAACCTGAGTTATGGAGTTGGCAAAGTATGATGAAAATGACATTGTTATTTTGCAAGTAAGTGAAGACAGAATGGAATATAAAAACAATTTCTTAAGCTAAATATTTACAAAGATGACATGAAAAGGAGGGGAGGGTAAAAACTCTGATATTTTATATTTTAAAAAGCCCAAAAAGCATAAAACTTTTTCACTTCTGTCCTATAAAGGATTATTTACCTTGATAATCTTCTTGCTCTTGCCGCTCATTGATATCTAATGTGAGCTTTTTCATTCTCATCCTCTCTTCTTGTTCTGCCTGTTGCTGGTTCCAGTGATTTGCAGCAAGTTGGGAAGACATGGGTACATTAAGGATCTTAAACTGAGAAAAAATAACAAAGAAATAACAAATGGCTTGAGAAAATCGAAGGAAAAATATTTCAATAATGCTAAGTAGAATTAAACAAATTTAGAAAAATGTCTTTCCTCTAAGTCAATAAAGACAGATCATCCAAGAACATAATCAGATAATAGTCTTAATCTTCTAGAGACAAACACACTCAGGTTGGATAGAAGTGGAAGACCATCAAGTTCAACCCCAAGAAAAGTAGAAGCTCCTCTTGCCTGCATTCTGTTTACAAGTACTCATCTAGCAACAGGGTATCAATTTCCATCAAAAAGACCTAATTATGCATGGGTAATTGTCAAAAAGGCTTTTTACCCAGCAAGCTGTAACCTGCATCCTTTTTATTTCTACCCTCGGGAACCAGTTCTGGCCTCCTGGACCATACCCTGAACAAATCTACTCCACCTTTAGTATTGACACACCTTCTTCTAAAGATAGAACACAAGAAGAGTTAAGAAACTGCCCTATAAGATCAATTTCTCTGTTACAGGAGAGTCCTTATCTATGAAATGTTTTTGTTTTTAGCAGGATGTCCTTGGTTAGAATTGTGGCACGTACACAAACCTAGACAGAAGCTATGAGTTTAAGGGCTCCCTGGAAATTGTTGAGTAAGCTAAATAACTATCTGAACACAAA
The DNA here is from genome assembly GCA_028534135.1 of Potos flavus. Lineage (NCBI taxonomy): Eukaryota > Metazoa > Chordata > Mammalia > Carnivora > Procyonidae > Potos > Potos flavus. The sequence goes on from CM052897.1 coordinate 99,574,960, forward strand.
AAGGAAATTCTCTCTGCTGTGGATAATGTGCACAGCTCAGTTATGAGACCTCCTCTAATACTCTGGGTCAATGGCATGCCTGATAAGGAAAGAAAGGACATAAAGACCTGTGCTCAGGATCCTCTCTCTGGTGGAGCTATGCCATTTTGAATGCTTTTATCATTGAAATTATTAGTAAAGCTTAACACTGTTTAAGTCTCTGATTCATCTGAATCTGATCTGACAATCTGATTCTTCATATTATCTCAGATGTCTTCTCTTGGTATTCACTTTTATATGATGCACTTTAGTTAGTTAATATTCCTCTTAAAATGTAATACCCGGAACACTAAATGCACCAGGCCGATATGCTAAGGTGAAAAATATTAAGTGTGGGTATGAAACATCTACAAACCCAACTACATTTCATTTTTATCACAATAGATAACCAAGTATCTCCTATATCAAAATAAAAATGTATTTAAGGTAGTCCATTTGGCTACCAGCCTAGCAGACTTTACCCATTCTCCCCAATGAGATTAGTCTGACTTAATGTGCTCTTAGTGGTCAAGGACAGACTCCTTGCAACTACCCCTTTCTATTTTATGAGTTCAAAACCATCTTTTAAAGAAAAAAACACACACATACAATCAAGAAAACCTCACTGCAATCAAGATAATGAGCATGTCCATTACCTCCAAAGACTCCTCTGTCCCTCTGTAACCCATCTTTTCCTCTACCCCACCCCTAGGAAACTGCTAACTTGATTTCTGTCACTACTGATTAGTTTAGACTTTCTAAAATTGTATATAAGTTGAATCATACAACATGTATTTCATTTTGGCCAGCCTCTTTTAATTCCCACAAGGATTTTGAGATGCATCCATGTTGCTGTATGCATGAATAGTTTGTTTCTTTTTATCGCAGAGCAGTATTTCCTTGTATGAATGTACCGCAATTTGCTTATCTGCTCACTTGTCGATAGCACTTGGGGTTCCTATTTTGGGTTATTACAAACACATTTACAAATGTTTGTGTGGACATAGGTCTCCATTTTTCTTAAATGCAAAATAGTAGTAATGAAAAGCTGGGACTAGCTGCTCTATTTTAATTTTTATTTTTTTAAAGTAAGTTCTATACCCAAAGTGGGGCTTGAACTCATGACCCTGAAATCAAGAGTCACATGCCTTACCAACTGAGCCAGCCAGACACCCCGTGGTGTGTTTTACTTTTTAAGAAACTACAAAAATATTTTCCAAAGTATTTGCACCACTTTACGTTCCACTAGCAGTGTAAGAGAGTTCTGGTTCCTCTACACCCTTGCCAACACTTGGGATGGCCGGTCTTTTTAATTTTAGCCATTCTAGTGAGTATACAGTGGTATTTTCACTTTGGTTTTAATTTTCATTTTCCTCATGGCTAAAATCATCTGTTTCAAAATTCAATCTAGAATTTTGCTAAAAGTTGATATAAGTTTATTGGATTATACAGTTTTCAGAATGTACTTTTCCCTTGCTCTTTGAACAAGGAAATTATTTGTCCATTATGAATCTTTTGACTACTACCTCATTCTGAAAGACTTTCTAAGTTTAACGACAAATGCTCTACAATTACATATAGAAGTTATTTCAGTCTTTGAGGATATAATTTGTTTTTAACTAAAGACTGGGACTCATTTAAAGTAGATAAATTATCCCTTTCGACACTATCTAATTTTATCCAATCTTCAACTTACCCTTCCAGGTTGAAATCTTCCTTGCTGATAAAAGCAAAACTGAATAGCTAGTTTGTTTTTTCCAACCCCAAAATCTCTCCACAAGCAGTGGGATTACTCTTCTTTGTTCTTATGATCCTGAACATAGCATTTTAAAAAGTACTTCCTCTTGTCAACTGTACTTCAATTAAAAGAAAAAGCATTTACACATCCTCTTTACATCTCCTTTAAAAACTGCTAGTTGTGGACTGTATTTCTAAATTTTACTGTACATGGTCTGATGATGGTCCATTTTCTCCTTCATCCACAATTATGAATTCTGTGTTTTTCCTGCCCCTCCCCCAAACTTCCTTTCAGTTCCACATTACAATCAGCCCTTTCATGAAATATATACTTGCCAGGCAGTACTGCAAAGAAGACCATAGATTTTTGTGGTCAGACAGATGAGGTTCACAGCTCAGCCCTACTATATATTCGTACAATTTGGCAAATCACTTAAGAACGCTTTCTTCAGCTATAAAATGATATCAAGACTACCTTATTTAGGGTTGCTGTAAGAATTAAATAAGATAAATATGTACAGTGCCTAGGACACAGTAGGTTCTCCATAAATATAACCTATTAATAGTGCATCAAAATAACAAAGTTCAGAATAATAGTCACCCTAATTAGTTACTATACAGCTGAAAACAAAACTGCAGCAAAATAAAATCACAAGTCAACTAAAAACATCACCTTCTTAGCAGAATGAGACTGACAACCACCAAGTAGAAACTGAAGACCTTAACTACTTCTGTCTACCATCCTGAGGCCTGTGTAGTAGTCTGCATTAGGAATGTGTCTGCATCAGATGGGACTTGCCCCAACTGTGTCTTATTTTCACTAACAAAAACAACTGAAACAAAATTAAAATAAATGGTCATCATTCCCGCTAATAAACCTTTTGTTTTTCACAAATCAGGGAGATGCACAAAAAAATAAGTTAATAAAAAAGTTCAGCTCAAAATAACTTTTCTGCCAGACTCTTTACATGTTACTTAATAGGTGAAAGAAAAACCTCATAATAAATTTACTCTTCCTAAGCAGAATTACTGATGTCACATTAATTCATAATGAAATTTTAAGTTTTCAGCACTATTCGTGAAGAAAGTATTCTGTTTCACCCACAGTTCCAAATCCAGGTGCTATAAACTACTGGTAGAGAAAAGCTGAATTAAAACAGACACTGCAGGGGTGCCTGGATGGCTCAGTTGGTTAAGTGTCTGCCTTCGGCTCAGGTCATGATTCCAGGATTCTGGGATAGAGCCCCGCATCAGGCTCCCTGCTCAGCAAGGAGTATGCTTATCTCTCTCCCCCTGCTTCTGTCCTCTCTCTCTCTCTTACTTGCTCATTCTCTCTCTCAAATAAATAAAACCTTAAAAAATAAAGTAAAAAAAAAAAAGAAAACCCAAAGCAAAATAACAACAACAAAACAATCCAGACACTACAAACAGAGGTGGGCCAAACTATTATGACAGCAGAGACAGAGATGTCAAATTCCAGAAAGACCACAACAATGAGAACAACTTCCAGAATGAGGACTTAAAGCAATTTTCCAATCTTCCCTTAACAGAATAATTGTGAAATCTGGTTAGCAGGTATATCAGAGGTACAAATACTCTAAATCAAATTTAACCTGCCAGTATAAATCAATAAAGACAGAGCTACGTAAATTAATATATTAGTTTTAAAGATATAATTACACATAAAAGAACAATGTCTGAAATACAGTGGAAATTCAGTATGTTTCAACTGTTACTGTTATTATTACAATTACTTTCTTATTTTTATTATAAGTAAGAAATCTGGGCAATGTTGAGTACTGTCTCAGTGAAATATAAGATACCTATTATGTTTCAAGAATCACAACTAAATTTTAAGTCACTCTGTGTTCCTAGTATCAAGTAAGATGTCTTGTTTGAGATAAGGGTAAAAGAAAGGTAAAAATCTGAGTTTCTCAAGGTAAATTACAGACTCCAATGTTACAACGCTCTTACTTATTGAGCTAGCTGCTTTTCCTCAATAGCTTCACAAACTGGTTTTAAACATGTATAGATATATGCAAACGCAGAAAGAGTGACATACTACTGTTTCACAAAATACTCAAGGCAAAGCGGCCCAATAAGAAAGGCAGACAGATTATTTCCTGAAATCACAAGCTGCAATTCTAAGATGCTTCCATCTGTTACCACATTAACATACTCAGAGAGAAAACAGGGCGGCCATTTTTTTCCCCCTTTCTGGGTTTCTGATAACAACATTTAAACTGTCCTTCATAATTCAGTACTAAAGAGACTAATAATGATGGTACTTACCACACTAATAAAACAGTATAAAACATCATAAAAGAAATTTCATAATGATTTGATAAAAAATATGAAAAATATAGGTTTCTATTCATTTATAAGACTGACTTGAGACAAGTTCTACAAAAGAAAATGTTCTGAAGTGCTTAAAACGGATAAAAAAGAGAGTAATACAGAGAGCACAAGAGACCAATTTCCTGATGCCGCCCTCACCAAGTACCTTTACTGTAAAGCTGCCAAAACATTTTTAAAAGAGAGTTACTACTTTATAGCAAATTAGATGACAAAAAGATTAAAGTCACTCAAATTAGATTTTCTGGAATACGATTACGTCAATAAAGGTGATTTAGGCTGTATTTTAAAGCTATTTCATAATTGTAGCTGAAATTGAAATATACACACATAATCCCAAGTATCAATTGCTATAGTCAAAAGATATATAAAACAAATGATGACTCCTTATAAATATTAACTGCGAAAAAATGGGTTGTTTTCAAGTATTAAGCTATAATAAATATACTGTACATTTGTTTAAAATGTTTAAAGCAATCAAAAAAGTTCTTTAAAACATTATATAATGGTTCTATTAAAACTTCCGTTTTAGGGAACGCCTGAGTGGCTCAGTCGTTAAGCGTTGGCCTTCAGCTCAGGTCATGATCCCAGTGTCCTGGGATCAAGCCCCACATCGGGCTTCCTGCTCGGTGGGGAGCCTGCTTCTCCCTCTCCCACTCCCCCTGCTTATGTTCCCTCTCTCGCTGTCTCTCTCTCTCTGTCAAATAAATAAATAAAATCTTAAAAACAAAACAAAAAAACCTATTTTAATGATCAAAAAATTTTATTTCAATTCATTATTCTAATTCATAAATATTTAAATCTAGAAAAATAAATTATGAATAGCATTATCCTCTTTTCGACTACTCATTTCATTGGTGCAAACTTTTATTTTCTTCATGACTACAGAAGAAAGTTATTTCTGAGCACAAATCTGGTACACAAAGAGATCATTCACTTAAGAACTAAGGATTCCTATAAGGCAAAACATTTCACATTTCTAGAAAAACCGTTGCACCAGAAGGGCCAACACCCAAAAGTTAAATAAAAAAATAAAAATCAGAACAAAATAACTTTCTTTTTCAGACCACAAAATACCAGTGATGTTTCTTCAAAATGTTCTAAAATTGAACATTTTCCAAAATTCCAAATAAAGTTTATGGGTTGAAAATTCACTTAATAACTAAGCACTCTGAGCTCTCACTTCATGCTTGCTAATATATTTTTAGTAAAGTTCAATAAAAATGTTTCCTTAAAAATCAAAATTTCACATTTTAAAAATAAGGATTTCCACTCCTCATTTTGTATAAAGTTATGGGGGTTATACAGTATATAATTTACCTACTTTAAACCAAAAATATTCTTTCTAGAAAATAAACAAGTTTTACTTCGATCAACACAATTTAGAATTTAGGACTGCTGAAATGAATTTATTTTCCAAAGCTCAGAAGTTTCTTAGGGTAGGCTGTGGTTTAATTTATGCCTGCATGTCCTAAAAAAGTCAAATGGGGTCTATATATTGACAAAGTTAAAATGAATTTTCACATGTGCCTCAAAAAAGGGAGGGACAAATGAAGAAAACGGATTATTCAAATTTTGTGCAATTGGTATTTACAGAAAGATACTCCTAAGCTCCCTTTTAAATAAGAAAAATGGTTTGGGGCACCTGGGTGGCTCAGTCCGTGAAGCATCTGACTTCAGCTCAGGTCATGATCTCAGGATCCTGGATCAAGCCCGGTGTGGTGGAGCTCCCCACTCAGGGGGGAGTCTGCTTCTCCCTCTGCCCCCACCCCTCAGCTCATACTCTCTCTCAAATAAATAAAAGAAATCTTTAAAAAAAAAAAAAAAAGAAGATTAAGAAAAATGGTTCAAGAAGTATGCCAGTAATATAAACGTTCAGTAGCTGCACTGGAATGGGAACCAGGGCACATCTAACTTAAGTCGCCAAGTACTGCCCTTCACAAAAACAAAAACAAAAACAAAAACAAAAACAAAAACACACCCCCTCTCTTTTGTGCCCAGAAAATCTGGTATGGGGTGGGGGAGGAGCTAAGAGCTTTAAAGAAAACAGAGAAGGAAGCAGATCTAAAATGTAATGACTGAAATAGAACAGTGAGGCTCAGAAAACAAAGTAGTCCCTAGGAAAGAAAAGCAAAAACTCTGGGCTTTGAGAATCCTAGGAACCGTGATGAACTAGCAGTTTTGGGTGCTCTGAGAGCAGTTTTGCAAAGATCTTGATTCAACACCAAGTGTAGGGTCTTGATTAGAAAAAACTCTTATTTTTCTAGGGACTGAGTGGAGGACGGGGGAGTGGGGGAATTGCCCGAGTTCAAACCTGGCCTGAGGGTGGGCAAAGTCTGAGCTCCCCTAAATGCACAATAACCCAGAGGCCAGGATGGAGGAAAGGACGTGACGGGAAAGGAATTATGAACGCAGTGTTTGAAAGACACAACAGTGCTCTGAGCCTGAGCCAAAGTTATCTACTGACATACAACATCATGTGAAGCCTTCCCTGGCCCTCCCTTCCAGGATTCTAATTGGTGTACAGTTTTTCTATCTCAAGATTTACTTGCAGTATAGCAAAATACTGGACAACTCTGATCCTCTGAGTATAAAAGAAATTACCTGACAAAAGCAAAGATAAAAAATTAATTTGGGGGACGCCTGGGTGGCTCAGTTGGTTAAGCGGCTGCCTTCGGCTCAGGTCATGATCCCAGGGTCCTGGGATCGAGTCCCACATCGGGCTCCTTGCTCGGCAGGGAGCCTGCTTCTCCCTCTGCCTCTGCCTGCCTCTCTGCCTACTTGTGATCTCTCTCTCACTCTCTCTCTGACAAATAAATAAATAAATTCTT
>CM052897.1:99582000-99683061 GCA_028534135.1 Potos flavus
AGCACTGGAATGAAAACTCTCTCCAGGCCCACAGCCCCCACCCCGCCCCCTCCCACCCAGAGGAGGGACTCTGGTGACCGCTGTACATTCTGCACCTGGGACAGTGCCTGGTGCATAGAAAGTGAACAACAAATTACCTGTTACATGACTATTTGAATGAATACAGAAGCCAGGTTATTAGACTTGTCTATAATAAGTTGTGGTAGCTACCATATTTCATAGAATCTAACATTCCCTTAATTTTAAGATGCTCCATTATTTTTCACACCACTAAAACAGAAAAAAATACTGCCAATTATCACAAGATACAATCAATGCTAGGAGGCAGCTTGATTTCAGATATGTTAAAATGTGAGAAAATTTTTACAGAATTGGTAATGGGTGATATATCCTAAAGTTGTATCTGAGAGCTGGGCTTTTTTTTCTTCATAGCACATTGCACTCTCTGCAAATACATTTGTCTATCAACCTTGGCAGGATGTGAACTCACAAGGGCAGGGACTTTATCTTATAGATCACCATAGCCTCAGTACTTGGTATTTGGCATATAGTAGATGCTCAATAGTCAATAAATATTTGATGGATGAATGTATGAATCAGTGTATGAATCCCTTAAGTAACAGCTTAGCAGTCAGGGAAATGATTTTGAGGGCTGTCTATAAGATTAAGGGAAAGAAGGGGGAAGCAGTATAAGGAGAATGGAGAAGGATTAGAGGTCAGAAAACAATGGTCTTCAAGAGAAATCTTAACAACTGAATATTTTCTTGAGTGTATCTGTCATCATCCTCCTTTCCTTTCCCACCAAGCTTACTTATGAAACCTTCCTCCTCAAAGTCAAGGTATTTATATATTCTAACAAATATATATGAATTTAAGATTTAAATGTCCTTTCTTTTAAAACATATCCATTCAATAGAAGTCAGATGTGTCTTCCACACATATAAAAAATAGAATTATTTCTACCGCTGAATACTTTACATGTTTCCAACTCTTTCCCCTCATAGGCAAAAGATAACTTAGAACCCACAAAACAGGTATGAGTTAAATTCAGTAACTAAAAATCAATTGTGAATGCACATAGGACAGTTTCTTACCTGCTGTTTATTGCCTTTTCTTGTTAACATGACAAACGGCATTGTGTCTGCAGACTCTGCCTCTCCCTCCCCACCACCAAGTGGAGGCCCTTTCCTCAGCTGGCTTTTGAGATGCAAGGGAATAGCAACATCTAGTTGGTGCACTTTAACAGATTCGCCACTTCGTTGCTTAAAGACAGAAATGAAAAAATTTAAGTACTCCAAGGTACACATGGATATATATAAATATAATTGCGAACAATTCATTCAGTGCCTTAGTTCCTAAAACACACCAATCACTGGAGCCAAAGTAATCTTTCTGAAAGGTAACTGAAGCTGAGTTGGCCCCTACCCGCCCCCAGCTCTTACATATGGCTTCGCAGACCTCTGTGACTGGCTCCTGTTTATCACTGTAGCCTCCCCTGAGCCCAAACACACAATGCTGTAAGTTCTCCTAACTTCACCTGCTCCTGAAATGCATACCCACACCACACAGCTTCCTTCGTAATTACCATGTGTCACAAGTGCCTGCTTCTCTGTGAGAATCTTCCACCAGACTGGTAGGGTTCAGCATTGGACACCCTCTCCCTGGTGTTCTCTAGCAGCGTTTTACAGCCCACAGGTGCTCAATTAATGTTTAAGAATGAATGAAATCTATTAATGTTCAGATTAGCTTTATGTTTGTTAAAATCCAAGTTTTTAACATTTACACCGGATTTATCAACCAATTATTTAAACAAACCTTCACTGAAGACTTACTGTGCATTAGGCTTTGAGGTACTAATACTAAAAACAGTCTCTATCCTCAGAGAGCTCATAACTTGTTAAGAGAGAGAAATCAATTAATTACAATTTATCCAAGTCATATATAACCTGCGTTGGGGTAGAGTGACTATATATAGGCCTAGTTGGGAGTGGGTGGATGCTGAGATTTCATAAAAGATTGAATAAAAATGAGACACTTGAAAATGTCTTTAAGGCTTCATATGATTTCTTATAAGCAGACGGTAGCAGAGCAGTCTGGGGATATGGAAGGAATTTAGGAAGGGGAAGAACAGGTGCAAAAGCAAAGACATGAAACAGTATGGTGCATTTGGGGAACTGCACACAATTTCCTGTATTTGCTGAATGGAACACAAATGAGGAAAGAGTTGAACATGATTCTTCAAAGCTAAGCAGGTAATGCTGAAAAGGCCATAAAGGTTTTGAAATTGCTTTACTACAATTTAAATGATCTTCCGATACAGGCTTCCTATTTCCAAGAGATTTCAAATCAAATAAAATGGTAATAAAGGTGTAAAGTTTTGTTATTTCCAAGTTCCAATTTGTTAGAATTTGCTTGAAGTTCTCCCAGGTTTGTAAGATTTACAAAGACTTTTTACTTAAAACTTGAAAGGATCAGGTTAGATCCCTCTTGATTTATAAATTAACTATTTTCTAATTATAAAATTAACATATTCTCTTTGTAAATTATTTAAATACAAAAATGTATCAGCCAGTGTGTCCATTCATACCGACGCCTTCCTCTACCCACCGCTACCTGCTCCAAGGTGCAAAAACTAGTATCAATGGGGCATGTTCTTCCAGATTTTTCTTGAAAATACTAATATAAACATATAAATACAAGGTGCAAATGTGCATACTGTTCTATACTATACACGTTTTTCTTCTTTTTGATTCCATGGGCATCTTTCTAGTTGAGTATATACAGAGCTAATTACATGGCTATGCCCTTATTTATATAATTGGTCTTCTACAGTCTAGACTTTTTTCTTTCTTTCTTTCTTTTTTTAAAGGTTTTATTTATTTGAGAGAGCGAGAGTGCACACAAGCTGGGGAAGAGGCAGAGGGAGAGGGAGAAGCAGACTCCCAGCTGAGCAGGGAGCTCAACCTACTGACACAGCGCTTGATACCAGACCCCTGAGGTCATGACCTGAGCTGAAGGCAGCCACTTAACCGACTGAGCCATCCAGGGGCTCCTAGACTCTTTTTCTATTACAGTATAACATTGTTGTGTATTTAACTTTATGCATTTGAGAGACAATTAGTAAGGGTAAATTTTAAACAGCATACCCATATGATAGGTTTACTAAATTTCTCTCTAAAAAGGCTGGACTGATTTACATATTCCAAATGTAGATGTTTACCCACACTTAACCATAATGGGTATTATTACTTTTTAAATCTTAATATCTGGTGATCTGATAAAAAGGCTTAACCTAATCTACTTATTATTATTATTTTTTAAAGATTTTATTTATTTATTTGACAGAGAGACACAGCAAATAGTGAGAGAGGGAACACAAGCAGGGGGAGTGGGAGAAGGAGAAGCAGGCTTCCCGCTGAGCAAGGAGCCCGATGCAGGGCTCAATCCCAGGACCCTGGGATCATGACCTGAGCTGAAGAGAAACGGTTGAGCCACCCAGGCGCCCCTTTTAAAGATTTTATTTATTTATTTGTGAGAGAAAGAGACAAGCAGGGGGAGCAGCAAGCAGAGGGAGAAGGAGACTCTCCACTGGGCAGGGAGCCCGATGTGGGGCTCAACCCCAGGACCCTGGGATCATGACCTGAGCTGAAGACAGATGCTTAACCAACTGAGCCACTCAGGCCCCCTTAATTTGCTTATCTTTTGATTATCGTGAGCTTTAGCATGATTTCACTTATTTTTTCAATCAACAAAAAGACCCCCGGGTCATTCATTTTTTTCTCATTGGCTTACAGGATCTGTTGCTATAGTATAGCTATTAACCCTGCATTATATAGACCATATATATTTTTAAATTTATATTTATATTTCACACACACACACACACACACATCTGCCACGCTCCCCCCCCTCCTGGTTTATCATTTCTTATGGCATTCTGTGCTGGAAAGCAAAATAGCGAGGTGGATGAGAATAGACTACACCCCTTACAAGGCTCATATAAGGCCTTAACGGTGGCTTTACCTGAAACATGGCAATACTAACAGTATCTGACAGGACTATATGAAGAATAAATGTGAAGTCTTAATGCAGTACTCAACAGTCTGGACAATTTTTAAGATTCCCGATAAGTTTGCAATTAATTCTGGTGTGGAAATAAATAGAAATTCAGCTTTATTTTTATTAACCATTCATTGAATAATCATTTCCCTCAACTGATTTGCAATGTTATCATTGCCATGTTTTAGGTCTATTTTGGTCTCTCTTATTTCATTAATCTATTTACTGCTATGCCAATCTATTAATGTGTGTTTAAATGTTTTCTTTTCTTTTCTTTCTTTTTTTTTTTTTTTAAGATTTTATTTATTTATTTGACAGTGAGAGATCACAAGTAGGCAGAGAGGCAGGCAGAGAGAGGGGAAAGCAGACTCCCTGCTGAGCAGAGAGGCCGATGCAGGGCTTGATCCCAGGACCCTGAGATCATGACTTGAGCCGAAGGTAGAGGCTTTAACCCACTGAGCCACCCAAGTGCCCCTAAAATGTTTTATTTTCTTATACAGTATCTTCCTCCACTTTCCAGAAGTTCCCTAGCTATTTTATTCTTACAGATACGTTTAAGAACAATTTTCTTAAATCTTAAAAAAAAAAAAGCCCTTTCTCTCTCTCAAATAAAATCTTTAAAAAAAAAAACTCTCTCAAATAAATTTTTTTTTTTAAAGAATTTTGTTAATTTCATTCTGCCTCCATCTCCCTGTTCTTCTCCAACTACCCCCACCCCCAATCCATCATTCCCATCCCCTGACAATCTTCCCGGTGGGATAGAAATACGACTACACAAAATCTAAGGACCTGATTTATGGAGAATCAGTATCTTTTATGCTACTGTGTCTTCCTGTGACAATTATATCAAAAGAAAGAAATTCCTTATGGCTGTTTGCTTTGGGTATTTGACGGTGTTTGAAAATTAGTGCCTAATATAGGAGTTAAGTTTTCTCTAGTACACTATAAACACATATGCATAAATGTGAATTCAATCTTCCCTCCTCTCTGATCACATCCTCCCATCCTTCTAGCTTGCTTCTTCAAGAACTCCCGATAACCAATGATTATTGGACCCTACCAAAAGACTGTTTCTTCACTCCATCAGCTTTTCTACCTTATTTCTAAATGTTAGGGGCTCTTCAGGACTCAACCTTGAACCTGCTCCTCTTCTCTCTCAAAACTTTTTTTTTTTAAAGTAGGTTCCATGCCCAGTGTGGAGTCCAGCGCAGGGCTCGAACTCATGACCCTGGGATCAAGACCTGAACTGATATCAAGAGTTGGACGCTTAACTGACAGCCACCCAAGCACCCCCTCTCTCCAAACTTTATATGTCGGTGGTTCATTTATTGCTACATCTTTAAGTATGCTCTAACAACCACTCCACTTGTTTCTCTTCTGATCTCCAACAATTCCATTTTGGATTTCACAGGCTTCTCAAACTTAACACAAGTGAGCAAGTGGAACTCTTGCTCACTTTTCCCTTATTTCCAACCAAAGATAACTACCCAGTAGCCCAAGCTAAAAAAAAACTGTGCTGTCCTTGACTCCTTGACCCCACTGCTATCTAATCAAGTGCCAAATAAATCTGGTTCACTCTTCTTCCTAAACAGCTTTTGAATTCAGACTTCATTCCCTGTCCTTGCCACTATTCTAGACAGACAATCATCATCTGTCACCAGGATTGCCAGTCTTCCTGACACTCTCCTTCCTTTTCCTCTTATCCCAGTCTAAACCACCTTCATATGAACTTATGGTTCATACAGGACTGTGCCGTCCAAAGAAGACCCATTATAAATATCCATTCACATACCAAGCCACCCTCCCCATAGACCGAATAGGCTCTGGTAATAGTGGCTTCCTTTTACTTTTTCAAACATTACACATCCTCTTCTGCCTCAGGACCTCTGACACATTGTTTCCATATTCTCCCAACTTTTTTCCAATTCTCCAACTTTTCACCTAGATGGCTCCATTTCTGCCTGTCTTGTCTAAAATTCATGATCTTTGATTATCCTATTTCAACAAAAAGCATTCTGTTCTTTCAGTTCCTTAGCACTGGGCACAGTTTGAAATTATGGATTTGTTTAGTTGTTAAACATGTACCTTCCCCATAAAACTTAGTCTCTGAGGGCAGGAACTAGGTCTGTTCTTATTTACTACTTTGTAAAAGCCCACTGCACAGTGCTAGTCACACAGACGTACTCAATAAATACTTAGACAAATGAACAACAGAGTCAACAGCTATTGACTTATGTAAGACAGGAAAGTTATGTAAGAAAGGAAAAGTTTCTTTAAGAAATAAATTGTTGTGGGGCCTGGGTGGCATCTGCCTTTAGTTCAGGTCATGATCTCCAGGTCCTGGGATCGAGCCCCATATCAGGGTCCCAGATCAGCGGGGAGTCTGCTTCTCCCTCTGCCTCTCTCCCCTGCTCGTGCTCTTTCTCTCCCTCTCTCTCAATCTCTTAAATGAATAAATAAAAATCTTTTTTTTTTTTAAGAAATAAACTGTTTATTATCTGTCTCTTCAAAGGGAGTATGATTATCTCATTTGATGACTTATGCTCCTAAATGACATAAATTTAAGACTTCTCATTTCTAGATATATGAAGAAACTTTAGTAACACAGGAAGAAGCAAATTGGCCTAATAACCCATAATTTGTACTTTAGCACAGCTTTTGGCCTTGGTAGCATCCACAAAAGTAAAATCCAGTATTTCTTCCCTAAAGGATTATTCCACCAGCCCAGAAAGACTACAAAACCTTCCATCTCAAAAATAACCCCTTCTTTTACCTCTAGTCGCCTCTCCATTTCTCCTCCCTTTCTAGTTAAACTCCTCAAGAGTCACTTGTTTCTGTATCTAGTATTTTCACTTTCTCCCTTCCTGTTTTCCAATGAGCCTAAAGCATGGGGCCCGCATACCCCATCCCAGAAGAAGGACTCTCCTCAAATCACTAATAGGTTTAACAACAGCCATAGAGAGGGTGGAAGTAAATAGTCCACAGGATGTGACCTCTATTTACAGAAAAACATAATTAATGTAAATTACTGGGAAAATGGAGCTTTTTATAAAATCCAGTATATTAATGTCAAGAATATGTTACACATTTCTTTAACCACCAAATGACCAATATTCCTCTAAATATTTATAAACAAGTTATTTAAATTTTAAATCAAACTTAAGAATTTGGTATATTAAATTTCCCAAATATTTATCTTTGGCAAAGTTTGAATCCTAAACAAACTGTAAGTAAAGAGGTCTTAGAAACAGAGAGAGAACTTCAGAGAGAAAAGGCAGAGACTGGTGCAATGAAATTACTCTGTTCTAAGTGCAATATTTAACTACATTTTCCCCAGTGTATCTCAAAGAAATGTTCAAATTGGGATGTGGGATGCAAGAAGCACTGGCAACTGCAAGCTGTATACGTGAGGAAAAAGCTGCCGCGGGGGCGAATGTTTAGATGTGGAGATCCTCGTGTCAACCACAACGGAATGTGCGGCACTACTCTGTAGTGAGAAGACACTCTGGAGTAGAGGAACCATTCATACCTGAAGGTTTTCCAGCATCATTTTATCCAGAGCTTGAATGAAGTCCTCATCTTCCACACAAGGTACGTGCTTAAGTCCACCTCCCTTAATCATTACCTCCTTATTAAAACAAAACAAGAAACCAGATCACAAATTTTAACTATCATGTTTTTGATGGCAGAGTCTTTTGTATTGATAACATGGTTCAACATAACTCAAGGAGTGAGTAAGTATGTAACATTATTACATGTTTAAAAAAAATGTGTTAATATAATAAAGTACTTAGGGAAACAAACTGAAAATGATTTTCCAAAGGAATATTTTTCAATAATCACGAGAAACACAACTTCAGTGGCTAAAACTGAAATCATAATGAGAATGTGGCATTTCAAAAGCCAATTTTCAGCCATACATACAGTATTTTCTTCATCAGTTTCGTTCTCTTTATTGGAGTCTGTAAGGTAATCGGTATTCTCTTCCTCTTCCTCCTCACCTTCATCATCATCATCAGAACCCTCCTGAAATTGTTTAACATTAGAAGATTAAAACATTTTGAAAACGATCTCTATTTTAAATGCCTTAAGATTTAAAAACTTCTGTATAATTGTTCATTATCGTCACGTTCCAGCCTTTTATGCAGTCTGCCTACAACTCAGAGCAAAGTCAGCTGGCATTAGCTGAAAATTAATGCACACCAGTAGTCCAACAGCCAAAAACCCATCTCACTATCTTCCACTGATCTAATAACACAGAGATCCTTCGTAGAAATTCTTCCTTGAGTTGAAGGAATTGAAGGAATGAGCTTCCTGAACCTTGTATATATTTTTCCTCCCTGACTGAATTTCTCATAGTAGTTCTTTAATACCCATCTAACCCTGAAAGTCAATAAATAGTTCAAATATAACATGGTTAGCAGCTGAAATAGAGAACGCTAAATTTATAAAGCACTACACTGTATAAAGCACCTCAGCTTGGAAGGTGAGCTGACATACCTCATTTTGTTTGCTCTATTAAATTCTGAAGAAGGCAGGATAAGCTTTCATGTCCCCATTTTTATACAGGACAAAAACAACGCTTGGGTAAGTTAACCGACCTGCCCAAGGACACACTGCTTATTAAGCGGAGAAGCTAGACATTCTGATTCTCCTCATTCCTCCCCATCCTCTCCTGTCAATGTCCCCACCTCTTCTTCTATCAGCCAAATTTCCTTTTCAAACAGAAGACTGGAAATAACCTCAGTGATTTTGCACGAAGGCACACACACACACACACAAAAGCACACAGTTGCACCTCATCTGTGTATTCTTCCATTTCCAACAATGCAATTCACTCTTACTTAGTTCTGTAAGTTTAAATTAAAGAGTACACTAAATCTAGCTTCTTCTCATTGTGCTAAGAGAAATAATGTGGGGGTGCCTGGGTGGCTCAGAGGGTTAAAGCCTCTGCCTTCGACTCAGGTCATGATCTCAGGGTCGGGATCGAGCCCCACATCGAGCCCCACATCGGGCTCTCTGCTCAGCAGGGAGCCTGCTTCCCTGTCTCTGCCTGCTTCTCTGCCTACTTATGATCTCTGTCAAATAAATAAAATCTTAAAAAAAAAAAGAGAGAAATAATGTGAATGAGAAATAATTCCTAAGAGAAAAGGACTTATTTAAATTTATTACAACATTTTTAGTATACATAACAATTAATTCCAAATATCCGGAGTGTATTATAATTTACTATATAAATAATTAGAGATTTCTGGTGCTTCTAAAATGGAAGTATTCTGGGAATGTAAGAAATGTATTTACTTTTTTCAAATGTATTACCTTTTTTTTATAAGATTTTATTTATTTTTTTGAGAGAAAGAGAGTGAGAAAGAGAGAGCACGAGCTGGGACAGAGGGAGGGGCAGAGGGAGCGGAAGAAGCCGGCTCTCTGCTGAGCAGGTACACCAACGTGGGGCTCGATCCCAGCACCCTGGGACCAGGACCTGAGCCGCAGGCAGATACCCAACCGACTAAGCCACCCAGGTGCCCCAAAATGTATTACCTTTTTTAAACATAAGTCTGTAATTCAAAATCAAATTTGCAAGAGATGTTCTTAAATTTGCTTGAAAAAAGTAATCATTTCTTAACACTTAAAAAATATTTCCTATTCAAAAATTAAGCTAAACTAAGTTAAACTGCATTAACTTTTTCTCCTGACCCTTTATTTTTACATTACTCAGGCAAAATAAAATGGATTAACTTTTGAAACTGAAATGCTGAACAAGAATTCCACTGTCCTAATCCCTATTATACATAATAATCTGTGGGATCTGGAAGTGAATGGACCACAAAAGCTGGCTAAGAAAAGCAGGAGGAGCAGCAGAGCACAGTCATACTGTCTGAGTTCAAATACTGGCTCAGCACTTAGTGAGATCTTAGGCAAATTAAACTACCTGTGCCTTATTTTCTCACCTACCTCACGGAATGGTATGAGAAATGGTAATATAAATATTATTGCTACTATAATGATAAATCTTGTACTTGGTGCTAAGTTATATAAATGCTACACTACAGAAAATTAGAATTTTAGCAGAACATTTACTTTACAGTTATCTTTAATTTACATAGCTGACATTCAGGAGGAAATATTCTGGCTGTTAGGTGCTAGGAATAATTTTGAAAGGCCATATGGAGCCAAGGACCAAGCTGAGGACCAAGAAGAAAACAAAGAGCACAATTTGTCTGAAGAGTGAACTCTAGACCTTTTCCTTTTTTTTTTTTTTTTTAAAGATTTTATTTATTTATTTGAGAGAGAGAGCATGAAAGGGGAGAAGATCAGAGAAGAAGCAGACTCCCCGCTCAGCTGGAAGCCCGATGCGGGACTCGATCCCTGGACTCTTGGATCATGACCTGAGCTGAAGGCAGCTGCTCAACCAACTGAGCCACCCAGGCGCCCATAGCCCTTTTCTTTCTCAGCTGAAGTTGTAGAATATCTATCTCACAGTGCTTTTATTAATCAACCTATTTTCTCTCTTTAAAATGTTTTCCCTATGCTTGGAGAGCAGCCATGGGAAAGAGTGTCTTGAAAAGGAGACAAGGCTCATGCAATGCCAACTGAACACTGCGTTTTTCTACTTAGCAAACAAACATATATCATGTATGATATTCACAACTGCAATTGGAAAAGTAAACAATGGTAAAAAATGATACAACTCTCAAAGTTACAGTTTACTTTTTAAAAAGAGGAAATACATCTCAACTTTTCAGATGAGAATACAGGAAAATGAGTCACTTTTCAATGACACATTTACTAAGGATGTTTGATTTATTAGATTCTGTTTATCTAATTAGTGCAGCAGCAAAACCTACTCCAAAAAAATGTTCCTAATAGAAAAATGTCTTATGATCTTCTGGTCAATACTAGGATTTTCTTACTTAAAGAATAAACAAACCTTAATTCCATAGGTTTTATAACAGACATATACTACTAGTTACAGTTCCTATAATACAACTAAGGAGGAGATCTTATTTTACACATTAAAGAAAATCTTGGCTCAAATAATCAAGATACTCTTGTACAAATGTACCTATTGGCTATAAACAAAAGTCATCACCTCTTCTTCTGGTTCATTTACTTCACTTTCATTTCCAGATTGTTCTTCTGTTTCAGCTCCTCCTTCTTCTTCTTCTTCATCCTCTTCAAGGTTTTCTCCTTCTGTCATAGAATCTTTTGAATCTTTGTCATTTACTAGGCCTTGGAATGAGGAGAAAGTCGGAAAAAAACACAAAAAGGAGTAAATTTTCAATATTATACCACTTAATTTTTAAGTGAGATAATTCAACAGCCATTTTCTCAGAATAAAATAAGAATACAATTTAAAATTATTTGAGAAACATTTTACAAACTACAGAGACCTTCATTTCAACAAAAAAGCAATGACACATTATATATATATATGCATATCTATATGCATATATAAACACATATGTATTTTTTTTCTTTCAGCTTTTATCTCCATCTCAGAAGAACACAAACAAAACGTACCAGCATATAAAATGCAGCCTCAACCATGTAAAATGAAGCCTCAGCCACTTTTTATCAAATGACATTTTAGAATCTCTCCAACATCAAAGATATAAAATTATGTCACCTTCATAGAGAAATCATTTTACTATCAATCTCAATGTCTACACATTAAGACTAAGGGAAGGAGGCAAAGTTATGTCACCAAAGGGCTTTTTTCCTTCAGTACAGGCATTTTCCTCCTCAGGGAACTCCCTGGGTTGAATTTGCTTCCAACTTGCATGGTCATCCACATCTCACAGCCTAGTCAATTCTTCTTAATTAACATCTGAATTCCAAACCACTCTTTCTACTTGCAAGATGCCTCATCTGATCTGACTTTCCACTGCTCTCTTGTGAGCCTTCTCTGATAGCTGGGCCTCTTCTCTGTCACAAAGCGTACTATCCTGGACTCCTGCTCAACTGATACTCTTCTCAATAGAGAATATCCTTCAATGTACACTTTCAAGTCCTTCCTATACATTCTCTAAGTTCAGTCTAAATTTTACTTCCTGCATAAACTCGATGAGTACCTGAACCTATTACTCTTCCTACTTGCTCCTAAAGCACATGGAGAATTTCTCATAGCACTTTACATTTAAGGATACATCACTGCAACATTTTTTTCTAATAATTTCATAACCGTTATATCAGATTATAAGGCCCTTGAAGACAAAGAACTTGTTTTATATATTCAAAACTTATCATAGGCCATATACTGATAAATACACAGTAGGCGTTTAGTAAATACTTGTTTATTCAGACTCTTAGATGATTAGAGCAGAAAGAAACTTTAGCAATCATGTAATAATTTAACTCTTTCAGTTTATGAGGAATACTGAAGCCCAGAGAATTTGAATAACCTATCCAATAGGAGTAAAAAATTATTCCAGTGTCTTAAGTTTAAGAAATTAACCAAGAAGTGACAAAAACATGAAAGTACAGGGTGATTAAAGTAGGTAACTGAAGTTTGAAAATTAAAAAAACTAAGAAAAATTGAATAATGCTCAGAGAAAGGAAAATTAATGCTAAGAAAAGAAGTTGGTGTTTTAGCATGAGAATCCATTAACTTAAAATTTCTGTCACTAGTTTTCAGATACAAATATAGATTTTACACATATACATTTTATTTATTTACTTATTTATTTATAGAGACTTTAAGAGCAGAATATTGGACTGTTATTTAAGTTATCAAAGGCAAAAAATTTAGAGTCAGAACGGTCTAATCTAAACATTCTGTGTAAAAATATCACAGTGCTGATAAACTCACATGGCATGAGCTATCCTTACACCTTTTTTCTATCTGCTTAAAACATGCATAGTAGGGTGGGGCGCCTGGGTAGCTCAGTGGGTTAAAGCCTCTGCCTTCGGCTCAGGTCATGATCTCAGGGTCCTGGGATTGAGCCCCGCATCGGGCTCTCTAATCGGAGGGTAGCCTGCTTCCCCCTCTCTCTCTGCCTGCCTCTCTGCCTAACTTGTGATCTCTCTCTCTCTGTGTCAAATAAATAAATAAAATCTTAAAAAAAAAAAAAAAGCATAGTGGGAAGAACTATAACGTAGAAGTTGCTTTGTTTTGATAGTCATACTTCTAATTTGTAAGGAAAATACATACTATTTCTAACACATTTTCATTTGCATTACAGGTTACTTTCAAAAGCAATTTATAAATATATTTTGCATTTGCTAAACAGTATAGTAACTATGTAGCTGTTGATCTCTAGAACACTGTCAATCTAAAATAAACAATGGAGATAAAAATGTACACCCACAGGACATAGGGTTAACAAAATACAAACAACAAAATGCTTCTTGTTGCCTCAGTTCTCCTGCTCATAACAGAGATAGTAATAATACTTCTGTTCAGACTGCTTTAAATTATATTTTTCTGCTTACTAGAGATGTTGAGCATTTCCTCCCATACTTAATATGTCAGAGAGAGCACAGTCTTTGAATTCTGGCTTGACAGGTTAACCCAGTGTTTTGATTTGTCAAATACGACTAACATTACCTTCCTGTGTCATTCTGGCATCAGACAGTACTCAATAAAAACACCAATTTGCCCCCTCCACCATGTGATTATGTCATGTTCATTTATCTATTGGGGTATTCTATTTTATTTCCAATTTGCCTTTGCTCTTTATGTAAGTGAAACTAACCTGTCATGGAAACTATTTTCACTTTAATTTTATTTTTGTAATGTATAAAAGCTTTAAACACCCAAATTTGTTGCCATGTGTATGCTCTCTTCTACTGTTTTAGAATTTGGGAAAATTAACGCCTCTTCAAATATTTGATAATCAGATCTATTTTTAAAAATAGTTGTTTTTTTTTTAAAGATTTTATTTGCCAGAGAGTGAGAGAGGAGAGAGAGCACTCACAAACAGGGGGAGCAGCAGGTAGAGGGAGAAGCAGGCTCCCCGCTGAGCAAGGAGCCCAAGCCCAGAAGCCCAGAAGCCCAGAAGCCCAATGCAGGACTCAATCCCAGGGTCATGACCTGAGTCAAAGGCAGACGCTTAACTGAGCCACCCAGGCATCCCTAAAAATATTTAACTCCTTAATCCATCTGGAGTTTGATAGGATGTGGCTCTGTATCAATTTTCCTCCAAAATGCTGACCTATTGGCCCTTATATTACTTTTAAGATTCCTAGGTTCATTATATATAAATTAGTTTGTATTTAATTAGAGGGTGTTTCTAGGCCTTTTATTCTCTTCTACTGATTTTATTTCTAATTCGTGAAATACACTGTTGGCTTTATAATTTATTTTGGTTTTGTTCTTAAATTTAAAGAGAATGTCTTAGCCAGTAATTCTAAATCTATACTGAGAAAACCAAGATACACACAAATATCACAAAAAATGTTATTTATAGTAATATAAAACTGGAAATAACCCAAGTGCCAAGCAATAGGATTAAATAAATTATGGCACATTCATGCAAAGGAATAAAGCCAATTAAGAATTAGAAAAATATTTCATATCAGGAAGAAATTTCATAATATATTAGGTAGAAAAAATCTAGTTATAAATCTGCAAACATGTGAAAAAGTGTTAAAGGACTAGAACATATACCAAAAAAATGTTAACACGTGATTATTCCTGTGTATGGAATGTGATTTTTGTTTTCTTGTTATTTTTCACAATTTTTTGCCATGAACAAATATTACTTTTTTTTTTTTAAGATGTATTTATTTATTTTAGAGAAAGAGAAAGTGAGTGGAGGGACAGAGGGAGAGAGTGAATCCTCAAGCAGACTCCGTGCTGAGTGCAGAGACTGATGTGGGGCGCAATCCCATGACGTGAGCCGAAATCGAGTCGGCCGTTTAAATGATGGAGCCACCCAGGTGCTCCAAACAAGTACTACTTTTAAGAATATTAAAATGACTTTCAAAATACAAAGGAACTTTGTAGCGCTTTAGCATTGGGCTATTATAAAGTTAAAATAATAATGAATTTACAAAGTGCTTGAAAACAAAACAAAAAAAAACTACCGAAGGCAAGATACTCTATTATCTTATTGTTTATCAATAGGAAAGAGATTTAATTTAGAATCATTCCTGTATATCTTCTTCCTGATACTTAGACTCTAAGACAGAAAGAAAATGGGTCAACTTGGGAGCATATTGATTCTAGCTGCCATCATCTTTAGAGTTTGATTCACAAATGGTGGCCTGTGTTTTCCTTCCCATATTCTAAACAGGAACAGACCCCTCAAAAGAAGCCTGAGGTCCTTTAACTTAACCCTTTGCTCTATATAAAGGCTAAAGTACACTATACTCTTTACTGCTACCAAACTAGGTGCCAAACTAGTGTTACCTGATGCCCACTACACAGAATGGACCATTTGCAAAAGTTTTTGGGAAACAAGGCTAAGACTTAACTATATCAAAGCATTTGAAGTAGGGGCACCTGGGTGGCTCAGTCGGTTAAGCCTCTGCCCTTAGTCTCAGGTCACAATCTCAGGGTCCTGGGATTGAGCCCTGTGTTGGGCTCCCTGCTCAGCAGGGAGTCTGCTTCTCCTTCTCCCTCTGCCCTCCCCCACCTTCTCGTGCTCTCTCTCAAATAAATAAATAAAATCTTTAAAATAAAAAAATTTTAAAAAGCATATGAAGTAAATGAAATAATTAAGATAAATAAGTACTCTGCCTGAAACGATCATTTTATACAACTGGAAATCTGAAAAGGAAAAAAAGTAGTTAACTTGGGACAAAGTTCAAAGAACAAAGGAATCATATATGCCCTTCTGGGTGGAGTGGTAGAAAAGTGAATAGCTGCATGATCAGCAGCACCTTTAAAATACTACTCAAATAGATAACAGCAATCATATTCTCCAAAGGAGGATGGACCTTTGGAGAAAGAAATCCTATTAAAATGCTGGATATAATATGAAAAAAAGTTTTAGAGGAAAAAAGTCACAAATATCTTTGCCATGAAAGGTAGTACTTTAGATATGCAACATAGTAAATTTATGCAGTTAGCATAAACGGTGAAGCTTAAGGATCTCCTAATGACAGACATATGGGTACCAAGTGCTGACAGGAAATAAAACACTAGCTTAACAGCCTAAAAACATGTCACTTTGAAATGGCTACAATAAAACATGCTATTAGCAAGCAAACCAGATTGGTAAGGCTGCACCTCATTCCAGTTATTTTCACTGACAAAGTTAGTCGGCTCCTAGTCCCTTGTGGGAGCTGTTCAAGAGCTAACTTCTTCAAGAACAGTCTCAGAAGGATGTTGAGAAAGTAAACAGACCAGTTGTCCTACAGCACGTAGTTCTCACATTTTCTCTAGTCCTTAGAAATAGAGACTACTCTCCCAAATAAGGTCTGAAATTCCACAGGGTAGTTCCAAAACTTCTGATACTCCCCCTACAGTGTCTGCCTGCACTATGTTAGGAAATAATGCTTGTTGAAAATATATACTGTATATGTAAGAGATGCTTTCATCAAAAGTGTTTTGTATTAGCAGCAAAAATTCTACCAATTAAGAGAGGCTGACAGAGTGTTTTTCCATCATTATCCTTTCCTTTTTACATGACTGTTTTCCTCCAACTTGGGATTATTTAATGAAATCAAGAAGTATGCCACCCAGGTCTTATCTAACACTATTATACAACACTCAACGTTGAAAACAGAAAGTATACAAAAGCAAACTCTGATAACAATATAAAGCAAATTCTAGAAACTATCTGCCAAATATCACCTTCACTTTCTCTCTGTAATTAATTGCTTACCTAGTTTTATTAAGAATTCTCGTTCCAAGTCGTGTACCTGCCTGATGGATTCTTCCAGAGAATTACAGAGTTTGATCTTTGGTCTTAGCAGTTCTAGTGTATCACTGATCATGTAATCTATGTCAATAGGAAATGGATGGTCTTTTGTCCAAACCTCCAAACTTTTCTTCCACCAAACATAACGCTGATAACAAATGAAAAATAAATTTAGCTATAAGAAATTAAATAACAAAAATATTTTAAAATAATAATCTATATTGTGATACTACCTAGTTATAATAACTAAGCTAAAAAGTTGTACAAAACACCTACCATTTTTATTAATGGTCAACAGTAATAACCCTAATCCACTTTCTAAGCCATTTGGTGATTTTAATTTTTTTTTATTACAACTGTCAAAAATCCTTTTTAAAGGCAAGGAAAAATCATAAAATATCAAATAAATTTCTAGGCACTGAAACAGGGCAGAAACCCCACTCCCAAACCCCAAACAGCTACTGTGTCATATATGGTGCTGCTTAGAGATCTTCCCTCTCTTCTCCTAGCCTGATCCCTTCATTCTATTTTCTACTTTGTAAATTCATAAGTTTAACTAAAAAGCACAACCCAAGAATTTGCTTATATATAAAAGGGTATCCTCCTGGGTGCTTTCTCCTCTCCAGTTTGTTCTAGGTCCTTGCTACTGAAGTGTGGACCTCAACTAGGAGCTTGTTAGAAATGCAGACTCTTGGGCCCCCACCCTAGACCAAATGAATCACAATCTGCATTTTAACAGTATCTCCAAGTGGTGCATATGTATATTACAGTTTAGAAGCACTACTGTGGTGGTCCTTTCCATCTGGCCTTCCCATACTTAACTGTACATTCTCTGACCGGAAACACACTGCCCTCATCCCCTAGGCCTCACTCACTCCTTATTCCCAATTCCCTAGGTATATCCTGCTACACATTTCTGTTTGTTATTCAAAAAATACTTTTGTCTCTTTCTGCTCCTGGATATTTCTGAGTGGCTTTTTTCTCTCAGTCTGGAATTTCAGAGTGAATGCAAATAAGGACACTTCTGAAAGAGAGTTTACTTTTGATGCTGAGAGTTACAGCTGACATTTTGCCGCAAAACTTTGGTTTTCGATACAGTCTCCAACATAAGATAGTCCTTACATACAACAGGCAATCTGACTCTCAAATCCGTAAAAATTCCCCTCCCCATTATCTTCTTATCAATTCAGAAAACAAGGGGGTAACAAGTTGTCCTCTATTGCATAGGTACAGTGATAGAACAAAGTTAACAACTGCTCTTCCCCCAGAGTATTTGCCCCCACTTAACACTAGCCACTATGTGGATATATTTTTGATACTTCAAGTTATAATTTTAAATTTATTTTCTTCACCAATAAATAAATGAAGAAAACCCTAACAAGAGATTATACAGACCAGAATGATCATATAGAACTGAATGGTACTTTTGGTACTTTATTTCAGTAACACCTGGAAAATTCAATAGTGAGCAGTTCAACCTAAACCTAAGTTAACTTTGGAACATCAACCTTATAAAAGTTGTAGAACTGTCTCCATATTTGTTTCTGAATTTAACTTATACTGTACTTAGTCTAAATTGTAAGTTTACGTAATTAACTGAAATTAAGATAGGGAAGCACAACCCAAGAATTTACCATGAATGAATAAATATTTTTTCCTGTGTTGAAAACAGCATATTTTCCCAAAAATGATAGCTTTTTTCTAAAAAAAGTGAAATCATTTAGAAACAAGAATTTTAGATATAAAATCAGAACACAGATGAGTTAAAAATGTCATCAGATGTAAAAAACTCATAAATTACCATACCAACATAATTCCCCAAATTAATGATCATTGTTAATCATAAAAGTGACAATGCAAGTAGAATGTTTATATAGAATTCATTTCATCATATATGCTTAATCTCTAGAGCATCCTTGCAAGAAGAAAAAAATTTAATCTAATGATGAACACATCTTACATGTGATATAAGAATGCTACAGTGTTTCTTCTCTAATATCTCTGTAACACAAGCAACGCATTAAATGATGCCAAACTGCATATTTGAGTTTACATACCTGAAAGTATACAAGGAAGCAATCAAGTTTTCGTTTACTTGAACCTCTGTCAAAGTACTGGCCACAGGTATCCAAAATAGTGCACACTAGTCTAATTCTGAAAAGGTGTTCAGGAGGGTCTAGTGAACTTGGAGAGCCATCTGGGTTAACACCAAATGAAGTAAAAGAATAAAGAGTTCTAAAAATAACAGCTGACTCCACCATTCGATAATTATAAAGTTCCCCTAAGAACTTGGCACTGCTGATACGTCTCTGATTAAATTTAGGCTGATTAACCTAAAGGAAAAAAAAAAAAAAACACAGATTTCCATTAAAGAATAGTAATGTGTTGAAAAGAGGTAAAATTCTCCTCTGTCACTTGATAATACCAATTACTGAAAGAACACTAAATAGAGGGGGAAAAAATGGGTTCTTTCCTTATTTTCTAGTAAAGTGATCACTTCCGCGTATCTTTTTTAAGAAATGGCTATCTTTAAAATGTTTTACTAAAAAGAACAAGTTAAATATTAAATTTGGTATTAAACTATCATTAACTGAGTTGATGATACAGTTAAGATGTAATTCTCCCTATCAGCCCCCCATAACTTATTTTTCTGTAATCCATGAGTTAAGGAAACGGTAAGCCAACAGAAAGAGGAAACAGTCTACAGAAATTCTTACCAAAAGATTACCAGTTTACCTAATTAAGAGATTTATAGATTCCTATAACCTGAGTTCTAGTGACCCAGAAATAATTAAAATCTACTATACTCTTTCAAAATAAGCCTAACTGAACTTGAGAAAAAGAAGCAAAAAACTCTCCAGCACTAGCCTGAAAAATGACTACGAAATCTGAGACAACAGTAACTTTGAACAGTAAATTGACATCACAAGGTTTAAAGAAAGGTTTCCAAATTTTTTTTTTCAATAATCAGATTTAAAAGTTGTTAAACAAATTCTCCACAAATTCCAATTTGATGACTTCAAGGAAAGTCCTTATTACCTCCATTCCTAATCGAATATCTTCTAAAACTCCATCCACAACATGGATTCCAACGTCTTCTTGGTAGAGGACCAGTCCTGCTAAGAGGTTGGCTACACAATGAATACTATTATATTTCACATTCCAGATATTTATCATACAACAAATAACATAGTCTTTCACTTCTTGGTCCTGCCAGGGCAACTTTCGCATCTGTCTCAAAACCTACACAGAAGAGATTTTGTTTCAATTACTAATGTAAGTACATAATACTCTAATATATCCAGTTAATATAAATATTTTGATTCTGCAGTTATAGAACTTTTGAAGTGAAAAATACTTTAGAGATCCTCTACCAGCTTATTAACTTTAGAGACAGGAAAAGTGAAATATTTCTAATTATTGGCAACATTTATTCACATTTGCCCTACATCTCTTCATGATGCCCCTAAATTTCCTAGAGTTTCCAGATCTTCAATCAGGCTAATAGTACATACTCATAAGACCAGTCACTAAAAATATATACCCAAGGTTTACCAAAAATAATATTTTCTTATGCATATCACTAATGTAAATAATCTCAGATACTTTTTATAAATAAAAAATTTCAAATAAATAAATAAACCCAAGATCAGTGGGTTAAAAGATCACTTGATATGGAAGACACGACATCAAGACTAACATTACACAGCATCCTGTTTCCTCATGTGTAAAGGGGGATAATAAAAGCACTTATTCCACAGTCTGTTGTTAAGGATTAGACAAGTTAAAATATGTGAGGCACATAGGAAACTGGCCCATTATAAGTATGACATAAAAGTCAGCCATTACTATTTCAAAAACTCTACTGATAATGAGATGGTCAGCAGAGCTCTACCTACAATCAAGTTCCTTCCATTTTTATTCTGGAAAAAAAAAAAAAAAAGAAAAGATACTATTGACAGATCACAAAGCACTCTTTTCATCTCTACTCTATAGCCACCATCCATCTTTTTTTTTTTAAAGACTTTATTTATTTGAGAGAGAGAGAAAGAAGGAGCAGCAGGGAGGGACAGAGGGAGGAGGAGAAGCAGACTCCCCACTGAGCAGGGAGCACAATGTGGGACTTGATCCCAGAACCTTGGGATCATGACCTGAGCCAAAGGCAGATGCTTAACCAACTGAGCCATCCAGGCATCCTAGCCACCATCCATCTTTCAAACACTTAATATGTTCTCAAATCAGCTTCACTGGAAATATTAATGTTGTCTCAACCACAAAGCAACCTATATTTTTTAAACTTTTGGCTAATTCTAAAACAGCTTTCAAATTGCTTGTTGTTTGAAACAACTACTATCTGTGACTCTCTGAAAGTTGAGTCCAATTTCTAAAGTCACATGATCATTCCTTATTACCCATGTATAATGCGCGTATTACCGCACACCTTTTCTCCTCCCCACAGGTTTTCTCTGTGCAGCAGCTAATTTGTTTTACATTTTTCTTTCCTAAAAAGAAAAAAGTTCTACACTATGTTGTTTCAACTTGGAGAGTTAACCATGAAATGCTCTGTTCAACATATCCTACTTAAAAGTGAAGATTCTAACAAGGTAACTGCAATAATTATGAAAACAGGTCAGCACTTCTTAACCTTTTCTGGAAAATGACCAAAATTATGAAATTTCAGAGGGCCATGGACCTCCTAAAGCCCACTCAAGGTTAGGATCCCCTGTACTGAAGCAGAATATTTAAAGTCAAATTCATTATAGAATATCAGAGACAAAGTAGTAATTTCAAATATAAACAGCACCAAAATTAAAATTAGAAGAATTACCATTTCAGAGTAAGAATCATAAAAGGAAAACAAAACATATGTCCTATATGTTATGTATCATCATATGACTTCCGTTTTAGGATGACTTGTATAGAAGCAATCACAATTCAACTTGTGATCTAATCTTAACTCTCCTAACCTTCACTGCTGAAACTTTAATAGCTCTGTTTCAATTTCTCCAGTTACAAAATGTGAATAATAAAAGCTGCTTACATTCCTTATCGGTACTTTGTCGAACACTGAACCAATTTATAAACAAACTGACCTGGAAAAACTGAAATATACGTTCTTGACCGAAACAATTTACTGCACAAGCTAGAAGCCAAGTGCGCTGCTCTTAATACCACAATCATTAGGATGAAAAAGAATTAATTCTGTTGAATATTATATCATCTTAGCACTACTACTGATCGCGAATTGACTATTACTTTATGATTTCAA
This sequence comes from Potos flavus, assembly GCA_028534135.1. Lineage (NCBI taxonomy): Eukaryota > Metazoa > Chordata > Mammalia > Carnivora > Procyonidae > Potos > Potos flavus. Next base: position 99,604,141 of record CM052897.1, read on the forward strand.
TGGGATTTACCTTTTCAGTGGTAACTTTGGAGAGATCCTTGTATAAAAGTTTCCGGACATATTCCTGGAGAGGAGGACGTTTCTTTTTCACTGTTTTTTCAGCTGGAGGTGGGTTGCAGTAGTAATATGCATTCTCCACCATTGTAACATATCTTGCATCGAGGTGCATTGCTTGTTTCTTTCTCATCATTTGCTCCTAAAATAAAAATGTCTGTCAAAATACTTTCATTCTAATGTTTATTCCTAACCAAATTTCTATTCTCAGTGATAGGATTTCAGAATAAAGGACTAGAAGGCAAAAAAAAAAAACCCAACCCAATCACAAGGTATTCCTAAGAATGTACTAGTACACTATTACACCAAAATCATGTTTTTAGAACAAATTAGTCCATGACTGCTTGGCGTTAGGCCTTAGGCTGTGACACAGATCTACAAACAAGAAAACTAAAAGTACCCAAGGTTTATAACTTGTCCACAGCCCTGAGCACCAACTCAAGAGGTGGTGATTCAAAACAGTTCTAGTCAACCAGTGATAAAAGCTAGCTGCTTTTGCTGTAAGAGAGGAAAAGATCTACTGAGCCAATCCAAATTCATCCATACCACCATGACTAGTAAATGTTTTCCCTAGCAAAAATAGAGGATTCAAGTATTATAAATAAATACAAGACATTAAAAGCTAGCTATTACATTTTTATACACAGTCTCTTTTGACCTTAAGAGCCTGAGTCAAAGAGCAAGAAGAGCTTTTTCCTTGTTAGAATAAAAATATGAACTTGGAATGACTTTTAAGTTGTTAATATGATACAAGCCTAGAGAGAATTTGGAAATCAATTCCATTTGATGGCCTCCAGATTAATATTGTTTATTAGAAATAAATTCTCATGTTTCTTCATATTAAATATTATTGGCAGACAGTATTCAGGCTCACAACTGGATTCTAAAAAAACTAAGTTATCTAAAGAAAATGATACAATCAAGACTTTTGTAACAGTAACACTAATGTAATGACAGTATATGCCCAGGGATTCCTAAACCTGAGTTCTCTTTAACACTAACACCAATATTCCCTCTGCCACCACACTTCCCATCCTCCCAAGTCTGCAAGGGAATGCATGGATATTATCAATAAGCATAATAACTTAATTGCTTAATAAACCTGATGGCAATTTCAGCATCCTAAGTAGCTTAAGAAATAGCTTCTACCACAAGTTAATTTTTCAAGCTTATAGTTTTTAATTTTTAAATTAAATTTTATATTTTTAAGCTTGTAATTTACATGCTTACGGCACATAAATGGTGGCTTCTTTGAACATTCAAGAACATCCATAAAAAACGGCTCTAACACAACAGTATTACCAGTACTTGCTCATTTGCATCATTTATCAAAAGGTACTTGGGGTTGAACTTAATCCTCCTTTACAATACAGTGAACTTACTGGCAGCCAAGTGAGAAAAATTCCTACAACTTTCCTGGAATGGCCGCAACACATAAATACGGGAGGTTCTAGTTTAGGCAGAAATGCTTCTTTTTATATAGCACAGCAAGATCATAGGCACTAGTCAGTATTTCTAATCCCTGAAGTAAATCAAGAACCTCAAGCTCTTACTAGGATCCTTAAGTCCTTACCAAAAGTACACTGGTCCTCAGGTGTGATTCCGGTGATCTGAAAAGAAATCTTCCACAGGTTTCTAGTAGAGTACATGCCATTTCAATATGGTGATGGGAAAAGTCTGATAGAAGCATCTGTAATAACAATGATGATGAGAAAACACAAAGACAACACTTTAATCCTATTAAAGAAAGAAAATACAGATCTAATGTGTATAACAACTTCAAAAATGTCAAGTGTGAAAAACCAAAGCTAGTCTACTTTGGCTTAACAAGCTTCACTGCTGAGTATCTTGTGGTCAGCCACAAAAATTTTATATAAAATCTTCAATATACTTAATGTCTTTTCTTTCAGATAAATACATGAAAACTAATATCGAAGCCTTTTGTAAATAGTATTAGATGCTATGTATTTAAACATCTGTGACATACACAACTAACATTTTCTAAATCGCTTTTTTGTTTTTGGTTTATGTGACATTCACTTGTAAAATTCTGACCACAACAGGCTCACTATGTGAAATTTAGAAACATAACACATTACCATAGCATTTCACTATTTATCCTCCTAATCTTTCTCTATGCATATTTTCTAAACCAAAACAGATTCAAACATATCAATTATTTAATAACTTGGCGTTTTTTAGCTAATAGGACTATTTTGCTGTGTTTTTATTTATCCTTCTCTGGCATGATTTAAAAGGGGCATATTACTGCATAATATGAACTACACTAAAACTTAAGTGATTCTTACTTATTGAATATTAAAATTGTTTACGATTCCTTGCTTAAACAACTGTGGGACAAATATCTTTGTAGATAAATTTGTACGTTTATTATTTCCTTAAAGCAAACATAGAGAAATGGAATTTCTAAGTCAAAGAAATGTATATCCTTCCTATGTATTTGTAATAATTACTACAAAGAAATATATTAAAGTTTAAATTGTTCCATGGTATGATTCCTTTCAAATACAGCATTGAGAAATCTTTCACAATTCCTCTTAAAATCTGTGCAGTTTCCCTAAATGTACTGTTGTCTTCTAAGATGCTCCAAGTAGCTTTAGAAAACTTAACCCCTTGAATATTTACAATGACTATTAATATTTTAAACACTCTTAAGAAATCAAGCAGTAAAGAAGCTTGATAAATTTGTTTAACTCAGGGTCTTCCAAATGTACTTGAATCCATGAGACTCGCTTTGTGTAATATACCTAATAACCTAAGGAAATCAATTTGATACAAAATTTGTTACTGTCTGTTATGATCAATTCAAATTTTAGAATTAAAATTAAAATTAAAAAAAAAATCCAGAGATGGAAATCTCTGCTGCATCACCTTTACCACATATAATTACTTACTAATTTCTAGCTTAATTCCATTGTGGATAGAAAACACAATCTGAATAATTTCAGTCTTTTCTAATTTGCTGTGATTTTTTTTGTTGTTAATTATGATAAATGATTCATGTGCACCTGAAGAGATTTTAAGTTCTGATGCTGTTGGGTATAGTGTCAAATAGATCCAGGTTGTGAACTGTATTGTTCAATTCTGTATATATGTACTAATTTTGTCTGCCTCTTCTTTCAGTTAGTGAAAGGTGTTTCAAAGTCTCTCACCATGACCATGGATTTGTTTACTTCTTTCCTTGTTGATTTTTGCTTTATATATTTTGAAGGTCCCTTACTGGATTCATACCAATTCCGGAAGGTAATAGTTTCCTCCTAAAATTAGCTCTTGGTCATTATGAATTGTTCTTCTTTATTTACAATAAATGGCTTTGTACCTTAATTGCTTGATGATAATGAAAACAGGTGTATTTTTTTTTTAAGATTTATTTATTTATGTCAGATAGAAAGTGAGCGAGCAAGCGAGCATGAGTGAGAGGGAGAGAGAATGTCAGACTCTGTACTGAGCATGGAGCCCAACATGGGGCTCAATCCCATGACCCTAAGATCACCACCTGAGATGAAACCAAGAGTTGGATGCTCAACCAAGTGCGCCATACAGGCACCCCCAAACCAGGTGACTTTTAGTCAGTCCTTCCACAGTATATTCTCCCCATCTTTTTATGTTAGCCTTTCTGGTCTTCATATTTATCTTTCTTGCAGGCAGCCTACAGTGTTGTTTTATTTTATATATATATATATATATATTTTTTTTTTTTTACAGTGTTGTTTTACATTCTTCAGGCTTTTACTTCATGTATTTTGCCCTATTACATTTCATGTAATTACTGTGATAGCTGTCTTTCTATCTACCATACTATTATTTGTTTTCAGCTCTGCTTATCTATTTAAAGTTCTTTTTTACTCCTTTCTTGTCCTTCATATTAAACAAATATTCCTTACTTATTTCATTTTTTTCCAGCATTTATAACTAAAACTTTGTCTTTTTTTTTTTAAACTTTGTCTATTAAAAACAACTCAATGCGGCACTAACCTTTAAACAATGTAATGTATCATTTTTTGTGAACATCTTAAATTTAGTTAATTCTCCAATAAAACGAACAGTTTTGTTCTTTGTTTCAATATTGATCTGGTCCTTTTTTCGTACCTACAAATTAAGAGAAAAGAAATATTAGCTTAGAGAATTAACATTTTGAAATCTCTGATAAGAAATGTAACGTTAATAAGAGTGCATTCGCCCCAAATATTTTAAATAAATTTGGGTAAATTTCTTGCTATTCAAATTACTTTAAGTTAAGGCAAAATAAGCTCTGTGGAACACGAGCGCCAGGATATGATTTGCAAACAGTTCCATGGTCAAATAATTTTAGGAAACGATGCACTTTATTGGGCTTAAATAGGTTCTCAAATAAAGAAGCCTGTTTAACCTAATATAATTCAATTTATTTCAAAATTATTTCACAACATAAACCTGCTTTTGAGATGCTAGCAACTATAAGTTAACATCTCTTTAATATGATAAGGAACACACTTTAGGAAATGCTGCTTTAAAAATAAGTACCAAGAGCTCACATAAGCAAAAATATTATTAAGGCTTAGTGTATTATACTTATGAACTACAGTATGCATTTTCTATCATAAATTCATTACAGTGAAATTTCTGATATAAGCACTATTCTTTATCATCATCAGTCATGGTTGTATATCAAATTTCAAATCCTTTGCAAATATAAGCCTTCTAACTTAGGCACACGTTTCAAGAAATATTCAGTACAATAAAATCCTATTCCAACTGTACAATGCAAACATACGTCAAGATAAATGTAAATGGATTACATTTTCATCAGAAAACAACCTACAGTCTAGAAACCTTTTATGTGAACAACAGTGACAATAACATGGTGGTGTCTTGAACTAGTTTAATGTACTTTTTCAGAATACTCTCCTGTCTTATTCAGTTGTTCAATATGGTGGTGGATGCCTTGAACCAGTTTAGTGTTTTCTACTTTTCCAGATTACTATCCTACTTGTTCCACATAACAACATTCTGAGAAAGGAACAATAGCTGTTATAATCTGATTTAGTAATTTAAATAATAAACACAAAGCTCTCAAATGACTTGATGAAAGATCAGTACTAAAATCCCAGTCTCTTATTACTTGAGAATTCTACTACCTTAGTATGTGCTGGGTTTTAAAATAAGGCCTAACCTCACCAGCAGCTAGACGATTAACGACAGTTATTTATATAAATACTAAACTTCTACATACTCAAGGAGCTAACACTTAGATTGAATTTAACATCTTCATTTTTAAGGACCTACTTTCTACAGCAAGCAGAGATAGGTGTTAAGATTTTTTAGCTCTTCAGGGATAGTTTTTAAACAAAACTAAGTTTACTTAAAACATCAGAGCAAACTAGAAGTTCACTCTAAGCATTTATTAAAGCATCAATAAAACTGCATCGATTAAAAATAAAAGCATGGAATTCAACTTAGAGAACTTTAACCTTGACTGTTTCAGCAATTCAGAAAAAAGCACAGCTTTCATAAAGATCCTTTCACAAATAAATGTTTGTTAAGTACTGCTTATGCAAAGCTCTTCATACCGATTTATCTTATTTTATGAACTCTTAGGACACATTAAGAGTATGGACTCTGGACCAGACTTGCTGGGTTTAAATCCCAGCTCTATCACTTACTAGCTATTACTTTAAACTCTGTGCCTCAATCTCTTCATCTTTAAAATGGAACTAATGAAAGTAACCTACCTCAAAGTTGTTGTCTTAAGTCAACGGATACACGTAAAGCACACACAATAGTGCCTGGCACCACGAAGAGGTCAATAAATATTAGCTATTACTAATTTTATCCATCTTTGTATATTTGTATCACTAAACGTGGACATGAAATAATTGTTTATGGAGTGAACAAATAAATGAAAATGCTTAATGTTTATAGATGTATTGCAGGAACACAAAAAAGCAAATGATCTATAGTCAGAAATCTGAGCCCTTGCAGTCACTCTGCGCCATTCTTGGGGTATATAATCTTGGATAATTCACACAAACTCCCTGAACCATTGGCTCACTTGGTAAAATAAAGATAAAAATAACGATGGTGATGGATGGTAGTGGTGGTATTAACGACAGCTACTCTTCACTTGATTTCTAAGCAACTAGTTTACAGAACAAAATATCATACCTCCTTCAAAATGATGTGTAAGAAGTATTTTAAATGATAGCGAAATGCTTCTCAGTGAAAAATAAAGAATGGAAAATTATATACTATAAATTCATTCCCCCCCCCCGCAAAAAAACTACAGAGAAAAAAAAGGTAAAGAAAATATATGAAAAGATTAATAGGGTTGCTTTAAAGTGATGAAATTATGGGGCTTCCCCTCTTCTTTCTAAATTATGTATCTTATATTTTCTAAAGAACTCATGCTGAGTATGTGTTTCTTCTACAGTTGAAAAACAGGGAAAAAAAAATGTATAAGAAAGCAAATCAAAAATAATATACTCAAGCTGAATCTTGAGAGGGAGTGGGGCTGAGTACAAACATGTCTTTAAAAATCTCTTTGGGTGATTCTGCACGTACAAGTTCTTAGTAACTGCTGTGGAACACTACACAATTTTAGGTATTACTGAGCATCATAACTTTCAAAACATGTATAGTGTATCATCTACAATTATTCTTAAGTATTATTCAGGGTAAGGAGTCACAATCTAACATGACAAAATTATAGAATTTTTTAAATGAATTATGAAAAATCAATTTTACCTCACTCCCTCATTTTCAGATGAAAAAAATGAAGGCTTTATAAAAGGCTGTAACTTATAAAAAAGACTGACTTATTCTGACTCTTTATTCATCATTTTCCAGTCTCATTTGTTGACTCCTCACGATCAAAGGTATATCAAAACACTTCTGCAGAGGTAAATGAACTAACAATGTAAAATTTTCTATACATTGGGGCACCTGGGTGGCTCAGTCGTTAAGTGTCTGCCTTCGGCTCAGGTCATGATCCCAGGGTCTTGAGAATCGAGCCCCGCATCGGGCTCCCTCCTCAGCGGGAAGCGTGCTTCTCCCTCTCTCACTCCCCCACCCCGCTTGTATTCCCTCTCTCGCTCTCTCTCTATCAAATTTTTAAAAATCTTAAAAAAAAATTTTTTTTCTGTATGTTCCTAGTTCAATGTCTTATAGAATTGTACTCACATAATCTTAGTAAAAATGTTGCTTACAACTCATTTATTAATGACAGCTAAAATTGAGATCAACTGAATAACTAAATTCATAAGCATTAATAAAAAAGTCTTTGGATACACCAACATACAAAAATTAAGGCTTTCTGAAGCCTATCTAGGAAGACCCTCCTCCCCAAACTGGTCCTTCTATAACTTCACCCAAATAGACATTATACATTGTCCTCTATACTTTGCTCATTTTGTTCTACATAAACTTTATTCATTTAATCATTCTAATTTTTTGGAAAATCTACTACATACTAGACACTAAGAAGGAACTGAGTCTATAAACAAGTAAATTTGCCTTCAAAGTTTATTTTATGCAGTGCACCACTGATCTCCAGGGTAAGGTAGGTAAGACTCTTGATCTACTAGAATGTCAGAAAAAAGTCTTGGAACTTCTATTTATGTTTTTGATCTCATACTTTTCAATTTACTTTTATTTTATAAATTTATATAAAATATTTCATATAACTGCAAATACATACAATTTATATATAAGTATGCCAAACTGGGATATGTGGTCAATTTATTTTACCACTAGAGAGATTTGATTTAAAAAGTTGAAAGACCACTAATTTTAAAAATGTCCATCAGTCTGATATGCTTCTATTTAAATAAAAGCTATCCCTTCACTATTAAAGTAGGCTCTGTTGAAAATTTGGAGAGCATGGAAAATTGAAAAGGAAAATATATTTCTTATTGCCCCACTATTCAAAGACAGCCACTGCTAACATATTAATATGTAATTCTTTTCTATTCTTTAAATTCCAGGCATTTTAACATAACTAAATTTATTCTGTGTAAGATTTTACAGCTTGCTTTTTTTTCCCACCAAAAGAAGTACTTTCTGTATTGGTAAATATTACTTTCAATGGCTCTATATCATTTCAGCATTGTGACTATATGACCATTTTCTTAATTCACTGTTGGGCTTTTAGCTTATTTTCCATTTTTCCCCCACAATTCATGATGTGAATAAAGCTTTTTTGGGTATACAGGATTACTTACTTAGGACAGATTCTCAAAGTTGTCCAGTTTATAAATGCCTGTAAGAATCCTGAAATATATTACCAAATTCTTCCTCCAAATTCTGACCTCAAGTGCATGTGGTTTCTCATTTCTATTATCTTTACTAATCTGTTGGTCAAATTAGTAGCTCTATTGTTTTAACTAGAATTTCTTTAACTACTATATGAGATTTCATATAGTTTTGTTAACCAGTTTTATTTCTCAGGTGAGATTCTTAAGCAGAGGGTATGATTGTGATAATATGCTAGAATTAGAAGACAGAGACAGGGAAGCCTAATAATTCAAGCTATGAAGAGGAGATGCTAGATTTGAAGAAATGTTTTAGAAGATAGTACCAACAGTTTTTGGTGAATGCTGACTCCAGAATGTCCAAGGAGCAAAAGCAGAAGTACTTCTCTTAGGGACTAGAGAAAAAATATTGCAAATTTACGAACAGATTAAAGGTTGATATGAGGAAGTGAAGGATAAAGATTTTTTTGAGAATTCATGAGTTTATTTTATGGACATATTTACCTAGAACTACAGGAGAACTTTCTAAGCACCAAGAGAGAGGTTCTGGCAAGAGACATGTATTTGAGGTTGCTGAGAAATAAAAGCCAACTAAAGCCCAGGTAAAATGTGTTCTGTCAAAAAGGAGGGTGAAGAAGAAGGTCTGGGGAATGCAAAAATACAGACTCTGCTGGAAAAAAGTAAAAAGATATTTTATTATTGATAAAAGATATTGAGAATAGTAGTCATAAGAACCAGGAGAGAGTGGTGAGAGAGAAGGGATAATTATTATTGCAATAATATCTATATCTGAGCATTGTGTGATAAACTTTATATCCATTAGCTTGTATAATACATAAGAACAATCCCATTTGAAAAGGTACCAGTATTATCCCCACTTAAGTAACTTGACCAGAGTTAACAATGCTAGGTAGTGGGGGAGACAGAATGGCAGAAAAAAGAACAGTCCAGCAGTTTAGAATCTGTAGGGATATCAACTAACATAAAGCGATTAAGAGGATGCTGGTGGTCTCTGCCAGGGTGCTATGATGGTAAAACAAAGGGTAAATGTCAGAAGCAGAAGAGACAAGTATACTCTAAAAAAACTCAAACAAGAAGCAAATGAAGGGACGCCTGGGTGGCTCAGTCGGTTAAGCCACTGCCTTCGGCTCAGGTCATGATCCCAAGGTCCTGGGATCAAGTCCCTCATCGGGCTCCTTTCTCAGCAGGGAGCCTGCTTCTCCCTCTGCCTTCTCTGCCTGCTGCTCCCCCTGCTTGTGCTCTCTCTCTGACAAATAAATAAATAAAATCTTAAAAAAAAAAAAAAAAAGAAGCAAATGAAAAAAGATTGGGGGTGAGGTTGAAGATATTTTCTTCTTGTTATTATTTTATTTTCACTTAAGGATGGGAAAGTTTAAGCATATACAGAGACAAAAAGCAAGTCGTTGGCAAAGTCTGACGATGTCAGGGTGGGGAAAGACAGATTTTGGAGGAGGCAGAAGTGATCAATGACCTCAAGTTATCTTTTCTTCTCTCCCATGAAAGCAGTAGTTTCCACAATATTCTCCTAGAATTCTGCTACGTCTCTGAGTTGTAATGAAGCATTACATTAGGAACAAAACTGCCAAGTCCCTCAACTCCCACCCCAATTATCAAAGGTGGGAGACGAAAGATACATGAATAGAATATTCTTTTTTTTTTTGTTTGTTTTAGAATATTCTTAATTTTAAGTTTCTCACGAAAAGCACTAATTATGCTTGGTCCAGCAACCTGTATGTTGTTTTTGGATTTGCTTGAGGGGTACATGCGTGACTCATACTGTCTGCCAGGAAAAGTTTCTTGTTTCGCATGATGGGATTAAATAAATCAATGAGAATATCATAACTCTTGATGCATCAATCCCTGAACTGGCAGCATTTATCAAAGTGTGTTCTTTGAGTGACTATATATTTGACCCTTTTCAGGAGGTTCAAAGTGCACACTACCCTATTAAAGCTTTGGGAATTCTTAAAAGAGAACAAAAACAAAACCATTTAACTTTCTTGATCTCAGTGTTTCCAAACTGCTTTTAAAACACAGAAACCGTCCTTGCTTAATACTACGTATGAAAATCCAGAACACACTTCAGCAAAAACTGCCCCAGAAAAATCTTTACCACAAATCTCATATAAACTCCTGTGGCAAGAAGCCTTCAGAGGTCATCCCCCTCTTCACTGAGACTTTCTCCTTCCTCTGAACTCAAGGCTCTCACTCTTGAACAATTCATTTGGCAATTAAGAATGCAATTTCTTATAATATCGAATATATTTAGGGTTTAAATGTTTATTTCACTCTCGTTTTTGTGAGTATTTATGCCTTTTCTTCATAACTATGTTGTGAGATTCTTTATCTCGGGAATTATTTCTGTTCTCTGAGCACTCAGCAATACCAATTTGTGTATATAATGAGTGCAATAAAGTACATACTGGGCACAGCAAACATTTATTTGCATCACAAGCAACTTGCTATAAAGCTAAGTTTATCAACTTTTTCCCACTGGCTAACATAACCACTTGAATTTCATGTGTTTTCAGTCTACAATATTCACTTTCAATCATGTTTAAGGAACCATTTTACTCCTTCCAAGGCTATATTTATATCACCTGCACAAGGTGATGGGTAGTATGGATTTGGAGAACGACTAACAGGCAGTTTAAGACTCCTAGAACTGGAAAGGGAGAGAAGCTGTCTGGAAACCAGTCCCTGGTACTTACCAGGGTACTCTTTAAAAACTTACCGCTATACAAGGTAAAGATTGTTAAGCAAGAATCAGTAAAAACATGGACTATGACACCATTCGCTGCTCAGATCAATTATATAACCTCGTGTGCCCCACATATTTGGACTCCTGACACCCCAACAGGCATCCTCCAGGCACTGTGCCCTGACTTGCATAGCCAATCCTATGTTTCTTCTGGGAACACCAATGAGACCTGCTGGCTCTCTTGACCTTAGAGAATGGTATTTACTTTACAAAAGCAAAAAAGTGCAGTACCTGTAGGAAACAAGGTAGCAGCAACAGCTCATCTCCAAATTGGAATATACTACTTATCAATTTCAAGCTTTGTTGAGAAAATTTACATTTTAAAATCTCAGAAGCCCATACATTCTGAACTGTTAACCACTATCAAATTTCAAAAATATGCTTACCAATACATAGTCATATTCTTAAAGAATCCTCACTCAACTTGTAAGTATATAAATATGTGTGTGTATACATATATAACAAAATAAATGCTTAAATACATACATGAAATCTGAAATCCCCCCTCAGCATGGAACAAAGATCCTCTGCTACATCAGACATGCAGGGATGCAATGTAGCAACCAATCTTGCATAAAATGGTAGCAAATCCAACCTGCAAAAGTTATATGCGATATATGTAAAAGGAAAGATATACCAGAAGTAATTCATCTTAAAATTTAAACTTTCTCAGATATATTCACACATTAAATGATAAAAACTAGTAATCGTACAGACGTGCTTATTTATTGCCATCATAATGAAGCATATGGAAATTCAACCTGCTTTGTGAAAGCTTATTAATAATCTGGTATTTTCTATTCAGTGCATTTACTATACATCTGCAATTTCACTGAGTATACAATTTTGATAACATATGAAATACCAAGCGCAGAAAACACCAAGTTTTGACATGGCCTGAATTTTTAATCACATAATTACTAAGTAAACAAACCTAATGGTAACTTAAATAGTGCAAAACAGAATCCTTTTAAACCATTTCCTTCATTTATCCACAGGTAAGTTATTTGGAAACTTTAATGTCTAAAGTGAAAGGGTAACCAATAACAAGGCATCTCAGAAGTCAAAATATTATCCAAAGCCCACACACTAACTTCTGCATCTTATTCATTACAGAACCTACTCAGATTCGCCCACAGTGACTACCCTCTCTTACTCTGGACAATAATTGGCAAATACGTGGTTATTCATGCTGCCAGCCCCTTTCATTATCAGAGCACTTTCTCACCAAACCCGAATGCAGCTCCAGAATCTTGCTTAACCCAGCACTCCAGGCAGCCTCTACTAATCAGAATAAATACACAAGCTAAAATTTACTTTCCATTCCTGCCACAGCCATTATTTTATAAAATTCGATTACCCAATGATGCAATACGCAGCAGACGCTGCAGATAAGCATCAATGAGGAATTAACAAAAGCAGCTGTGGTGACAGTATCAAGTTACAGGGAGCTAACAGTGAGAAAAGAAGTTAAAAACTATAAAAATTCAACACAAGAGCTCAAAAACCTAAGCAGCCTACAGCCCTGGAGAACAGAAACACAAAATCCTACAGGTTAACCCTGAATACATCACTACAGAATAATACATGAAAATGGTTTCATCATCAGAGAAAAAAGTATGCACACCATGCAAGGTTTAAGATTAGATTTGGAAAACTCAAAGCATGGACAGATTAAGGCTCACCTGGAAGAAAAAACACAGCAAAGAAAGAAAGAATGGAGGTTAATCTGAAAGGTGGAGAGAAGTGCTCAAATTCATACCTAAGAGTCTAAAAACCTTTGCATTCCTCTTTGACCATTTTAATTTCTTTTAAAAATTATCATTTAGTTCTTACTTACGTTCCAGGCTCTGTCCTAGGCACCTAATAATACACTTCATTGAACCTGTTGATACTAATAACAATCCTATAAGGTGGATATTTTAATCTCCATTTCAGAAATAAGGGAAAAGATGCTGAGAGAAGTCAGGAAAATAGTGGCTTTGTATTACTGACTCAGTAAATTTTGTTAAAGGCATCACATCTTTCTTCACTGAAACAATGAGAAGTTCAATCCATTATGTAAAGGTCTAAATCAATATATTTAATGTTAAATGTTACTTTAAATGTTTCTTTATTTAAGTAAGAAGTTTTATCAACTGAAGGTTAAGCTCCTGTCATACAGAAAATGTGCACATGTGGGGCACATTACTCCTTGATATTACAAAAATGAAGTGTTCCCATGATATACTTTCATAAATCGTAGTAATTTTCTTCATGTCTATTAGTGTAAAAAGCAAGCCTAGGACAAATGAATCTTTGATTTTCTTGCATAACAGATGGATTCACACTAATAGCAAATTTATAAATTTTTAAACTTTGGTTGGAATATTGTATTTTAATGTAATTGTAATACATTTTAGTTAGAATATATTATTAGGTTTTTCATTTGTTTTTTAAACCTGCTTGAGCAACAAATACTTTTTTGTTTCAGTTCATAACCAATTGCCAAATACAAATACACTACTTTAAACCTATGCCTAGGTTCTACCACCCCCAACCGCCACAATTTCCAATCAGAAAAATGAAGAATATATTGAAGGAATACAAGAGCTGAGGTCATAAGACAACAAAGAGGAATGTGCTCCGCATTAGGAGGCTCGGGTTCTAACTCTCTCAAATAGTACTTCTGTAACCTCCAGTATCAGCTGCCCTGGCTAACCCTCCCATGGCTGGGAAGCTCACCTCAGAGCCTCTGCACTGGCACTTTTTTTAACTGGAAGGTGCTTTTCTCTTTCCCCAAATATCTACACTTATGCCCTCACAAAGGCCAAATCTTACTTCCAATTGACACCTCCTCAGTGAGACTTCTTCCAAATACCTGAAACCACAAATTCACCGGGCCCCACACTCCCAATCCTCTACCCAGCACTATTTTTTTAAAGTAACATGTATCGCCTTCTAACATATTATATAATCTACTTACTTGTTATGCTTATTATCTTGTCACCCTTCCCCACTAGAATGTAAGTAAGCTCCATGGGAAACAGTTAACTAGTACTCAACACAATGCCAACAACATAGTAGGTGCTCAGTAAACATTTGTCAAATAAATAAATGTTACTGATATCTCACAACTAGGTTTATTAGTTATTTTCTTCTTTTAAGCAGGCTCCATGCCCAGTGCAGAGACCAATGCACGGCTCGAACTCACAACTTCTGAGATTGAGAACTGAGCCAAGACCAAGAGTTGGGACGCTTAACCAACTGAGCTGCCCAGGCGCCTTCATGTTTATTGTTAGCATTTAGTTGAAAATATTCTTCACCACTCTAAGGAAGTATCATCTGATTTTTATGAAAATAACATTAAACTTCATCAAGTTTCACGTTTTATCAAAGCTAGCTTGCCAAATATTTTTATGCAATTAATAGGATAATCATATAATTTCTTATTTTATATATAGCTTTCTTATTTAAAATATCTTTTTAATCCTAAGATTAATCCTCTGATCCTGCTGAATTTTTATTTATTACACTATTAAATAGGATTGCCTAGTTTTTTATTTAGAATTTTTATATGGACATTCAAAAGTGAGATTGGTCAATCCTTCAAACTTCCTTGCTCTTTCTTTGTTAGATTCTGCTTATTCATAGTATGAAACAGCAAGTTTGCTTTTCTATGCTCTAGAACAAACAAGACAGCAGAAAAATCACTTGTTCCATAAGAGACTGAAAGAACTCAATAAAACTATCTAGTCTTACTCTATTTAAGAAGAAATTAACTGATAACTTCACTGGTCTACTTTATTTTATCTTGAAATAATTTGGAAATGTATATTTTCCCCAAAAAGCTGAGTTTCACTGTGATTCTTTCAAGTGCTTTTAAAAATATTTCTAGCATATCATCAGGCTCATTTCTTAAACTTTAATTTTCCTTTTCTTTACATTTTCTAAACTCTTCCCTATTTGGATTTTAAGAACCAGCTCTTGAGTTTTTAAAATTAATTTTAATTTCGGTTGTGTTTCTCAATGTATTTTTCAATACAATTTGAGATTATACCCACTTAGCATCAAAAATTTTAACCTAACTGTATCATTTCCTTTTTCTTCTTGTCCTGGACAAGTCACTTATACTTTATTTCCTTTTTTTCTTCTACAAAATCAGCCCGATCTATATCAAAGCTTTTTCCCAGTCCCAAAAGAAAGGTAGAAATAGTTAACCTTTTTAAAGGAAAGCAGTCTGTGCAATCCATTCACGTTCTATCAGTGAACTAACAAATAGGTAAGTGCTTTCAGCTTCCAAAGGGATTTTAAAAAATAGTTTAAGGATTCCCTGGAAGATCGTAACTCTTTTATGCCTTTCCACATAGTTAGTAATCCTGGGTTTTGTTCTGTGGGAATTGGCCACATGAAAGTAAAGTTAGATATTTTATTTTCTCAGAATCCTCTACTCCTATAAAGCTCACCAAGTCCTTCTCAAACTAACACTTTTCTAAAATTCCTTTTTTGGTGCACCCGGGTGGCTCAGTCATTAAGCGTCTGCCTTCGGCTCAGGTCATGATCCCAGGTTCTGGGATGGACCCCCGCATTGGGCTCCCTGCTCAGCGGGAGGCCTGCTTCTCCCTCTCCCCCTGCTTGTGTTCCCTCTCTCTGTCAAATTAAAAAAATAAAAAATAAATAATAAATAAAATTTGTCTTTTTCCATTATACCTTTCACAATTAAAAGGATGGCTGAAAGTAAATGCCACCCTGCCCTCTTTAAATCTTCAAGCTCTGTGACTGTTCACTCATTACTTCGCAAGATAAAATCCCCTATGTTGTACATAAGGCAATAAATTATATATTTCTTCAATGTTAGTCCTGCTTAAGTATGCTTTTCTGTCTTTTCTACCCCTCTATGCATGCAAGGCTGCAAGGGAATGGAGTGCTAAATGCTATGCCAACCACATTAAAGGTATTAACCACAAAATAGAACATTTAAATGAAACTAAAGAGTAAAATTTCCATATTAAAATTTAAGCTATATATGTATTTTTAGACTTTTCTGAAAGTCAACTAGAAAATAAACTTAGATCCTCCCTCTGAAAATTGAATTTTTGTCCTCGAGAATGAGGATTATTTTTATCAACAGTTAATTAGTGAACCATTTGAAAAAGAATGTTTTTTTTTAAACAATAAAATCTTGCTTACGTTTTAAGGTCTCTTAAATCACACATTTAAGTATCTTACTAGCAGTTAGTGATCATCAAGTTAGTAAAACATCCAGTCATTAACTACAAGTAATAAAGAATGCAGAAACACACATTTTGTTACTGAGGGGGAAGAAAAGAATTCTTAAAGGTTTTTATCTCGTAATCAATCACCTTTCTAAAAGAAATGTCCAGCTTTTCTTTCTCTTAAATTCTTTAGATTTTAAAGTGTTGGAAGGTATTAATTTTATCTTGTTCAAAAATGCCTAGGAAAAGAAGGATTTGAAAGAATACTGCTACCATTCAATTAAAAGAATACAAAGGATTTTCTTCATTGAAACAGTGAAGCAGATGATTCAAAACATATGAAACATAATAAAAGATTCAAGTCAATTACTCTGAAAGCAACAACCAAATGCCCCAGAGACTTTTTCACAATGTTCCACTTCCAGTGCAACAGCGCCATCATGTGGTACAGCATGCTAACAGGCTTCAAAGACTAAGGAAAAGCTGTTAGAAGAATCCGGGGAAGCACTTCATTCTCTGAAGTGTTTATATTAATCTAAACCTAAAGAAATTCTGATCATCCATCTGTAAAAACTTGGCAATTCATACGGCTTCCAAGTCATTAAAACCAATACTGGGTTCGCCCGTACCAGAACAATAAACTAAGAGGTTTCTAGGTACTTGTAAATACTCAAAGTTAGTTTAGGGGAGGGGGTCTTTCTGAGACACTAAGCCCAATCTCTAGCTTGATCTAGGCGGTGGATACATACGTATACCTAAGATGTGAACCCTTTATATGAAATTTCAATTATCACAAATTAACTATAAAATGATATGAAACACCAAAGGGAATTTCTAGTAGACTTCATTTCTGTGGAGCCCTTCAATAGGCTGAGATAAAAAGCCAGGCTTGTTAAGATTTTTTTAACCAACTACTTATTTAATGAAGGAAAAAAAACACTAACAGTAAAAACACTGTTTCAGACTGAATCTTTAAAAACTGTACAGATGAAAAAAATTGTACAGATGGACATTAAATTTTAAAACTTCTATGCTACAAGTGATAGCAAGAAAATGAAATGACAACTCACAGAATGGGAGAAGATACTGGCAAATTATATTTGATTAAGACGCACGTACAAAGAACACAAAGAACTCTTACACGTCAGTAATAACATATTTAAAAAGGGGGTAAAGGATTTAAACAGGCATTTCTCCAAAGAAGACATACAAACGCCAATAAGCACAAGAAAAGATGCTTAAAACCATCAACCATTAGGAAAACGTAAATCAAAATCGCAGAAAGATACCACTTCAGACTAAGATGGCTATAAGCAAAAGAGGGACAGTAACAAGTGTTTTGAGGATATGGAGAAATTGGGAGCCCTCATACGTTGCTGATGGGAATGTAAAATAATAGTGCAGCCACTGTGAAAAAGTCTGGCAATTACTGAAAACGTTAAACAGTTACCACAGGACACAGCAATTTCACTCCTAGACATATACCAAGAGAAATGAAAAGATACACAAACAAAAAACTGTATACAAGCAGTCACATCAACATTACTCCTAGTAGCTATAAAGTGGAAACAATCCTATTGTTCATCAACTGACAAATGGGTAACAAAATGTCATGTGGAATATTATTCTGTCTTAAAAAGGAAGAAATTCTAATACATGCTACAACATGGATGAATCTTGAAAACATGATACTAAGTAAAAGAAGTTAGGTACAAAGGGCATATATTGTATGATTTTATTTATATAAAACACTCAAAATAAGCAAACCCATAGCAACTGAAAGTAGGTCAGTGGTTTCTTAGGGCGGGAGAAAAGGGGGGCAGAGAAAGTATGGGATTGACTACTAATAAAAGGCTTCTTTGGGCAGGACAAAAATGTTTTAAAATTTGATCACAGTGATAGATATTTGGAACACTGAATGCATTACCTCAAAGGTATGAATTGTATAGTATGTGAATTACATCTCAATAAAGCTTTTTTTTTTTTAAGAAAAGATTCATAAAGAACCTTAAGAGTTATCTAGTTTAGTGCTTCCTGAACCAAAATATACAGACTAGGTAAGACAGCCAAATTCTCTACCAGACACTAGCTATAAACATATAGAGATCCCTTGCCTTTCAAAAGTTTAAGCTTTTGCTTAAGACCTACAGCTATTCCTGTTTTTGCTACCTGGAAGAAATCCAGAGAGGATATTTCACTTGCATAAAAAAGGTGAAAAGCAAATACCAGGTTCAGTGTTTGTTTTGCAGCAGGGCAGCTGCAGAGGCAGTGCACACCTGGAGCAGCCAGAGCGGCTCCATCCCCCAAAACTACACTCCACAGCTCAGTATCAAATTGCCAGAGCTTTCAACTGTGCCTGTGAGCATCCGTGCCTTACCTAGATTTATTTCTGGATCTGTTACCAAGATGTGTCCCAAGGTATCAGAAAAGTCTAAGAGAGGTTTTTTCTTGGTGGGGGGAGGGGTCTGGGCACATTCAAAGACTTTTCCATATAAATTTATGGTAACTACTGCTTTACACCATTTCACCTTAAAAAAGATTTCATAGGAACATCTACTTTTGGATGGTAGGGAACCTCTACACAGTTGATCACTGAACACAAGACTGAACTGTGCACATCCACTTAAATGTGGATTTTTTCCCAATAAATACAGTACAACACTGTAAATGTTATTTTTCTCTTCTGATTTTCTTAATAACATTTTCTTTTTCTCTACCTTACTTTATTGTAAGAATACAGTATGTAACACATGTAACACACAAAATACGTATTAATCAACTGTTAATGTTATCAGTAAGGCTTCTGGTCAACAGCAGGCCTTAAGTTCTGGGGGAGTCAAGAGTTACACATGAATTTTTGTGCAGAAGGTTTGTGTCCCTAACCCCCATGTTGTTCAACAGTCCACTGTATATGTAAAACCTTTGGGCCCTCACAGTCATAGGCACTCAAACAACAAATAATTCATTCTGATTTTGGTAGCACATTATTTGGTCAGCTCAGGCAGGATGGGCTGGATGAAGGAGGGAATCCTGGCCATAGTAAAGAATCTTGGCCATACAGATGTTCAAAAGGATTCATGTCCTTTGGGGAGGGTGGGGAAGAGAAAATGCCATACAAAAAGAAAAATGCACCTTATCAAAGGAGTCCCACACAGTCTATGTGGGCACAGCAGACAGTGGGGCTAGATAAGAGCAAGAGCTAAAAGGTGTAAAGAACCTCCTTGCCCCTCTCTCCCAAAGTGTTCCAGTTTGTCCTTAAGTCCAGAGGGCTCAAATAACTGCTACTCCTAATACCCTAATAACTGGCTACCCAAGAGAACATTCTAGCATGCTCACTCTAGACCAAACCTGCTTTGTTCCCTCTTCCTCCCGCTCCCCCTGAAGGCGATCAGTCATCTCTTTTATTCAAGATGGAATGAATAAAATGAATAAAAGATGGAGTAGGGTTTGTGAGTCTATGAGAGAAGGGAAGAGAAGAAAAAAGGAAAGAAAGAGAACGAAAAATAGAATGAGAGGAGACTTAATGGCACTTGATTATTCTCTTTTTACTCTGGCCTCCCTAGGGACCAAGCTATAAACCTCAGGACAAGACAAAATATTGCAGGTAAGGTAGGAAGATGCCTTGGGGTTAAGGACGACAACGAAAGCCCTTCAAAATTAAAGGCTATCCCAATCAATAAAAATATACAGTCAACCAGGAAGCATCAACCTAGTCCGAGACTCTAATTAACCATTTTAAAGATGTTTAAACAGAGTTCTTGCCATTCTGAGTCACTCAGGAACATAAAAAAGACAAGTTTTAGCTAAACACTGAAATCGTTAGAAGAGACTAGAGTACTATTTACACTAGAAAAGTAGACAGATGAGACATCTGTTCTTACATAAATTAGAGATTTTTCTATAACTCAGCTCATCTGAAATGTATATAAAATATGGAAATGCCAGTAAAGAGTTAACAGTCAATACTACTTGTAAATTCCATTGCTGAACAGACTGCCCTCTATCAGCCAAACCATACTTAATATCCCTTTTATTGTTTTCAGTGAGATAACTTACTAGAGAAATAAAAATTTAATGGCCTCAAACAAATCCCTATGAGTGTATCTGAAGCAAAGGCAATAGTGCTAGCCAAGTGCTCCACGTGCTTCTCTACATTTTCCAAATGTCCTTGTTGTCTTCTTCGGCTTTGGGCTCAGTAAAAACGATGTGTCATTTTTTGTCCACGGTACCTAGGAATGAGCTGAGGTCACACACTGTCCTTTCATGCCACGGCAATCCTGGAAGTAATGGCAACGATATAAGATGAAGTCTATAAACTTCATTTTTCAGAGTAAACTCAAAGGCTGCATAAGGTTTGAAGGAGCTACCAAATCAATCCAGATTTGATGCAAGGTAAATTATAGCAGAAGCCACAAATGAAAAGTAAACAGAGAGCTAATCCAAACAGGGAAGATTTTCAAAATCTATTTATTAATATTATTAACCACAATTTATTTAAAAAGTACAGAGGGGTGCCTGGCTGGCTCAGATCACTCTTGGTCTCAGGGTCATGAGTTCAAGCCCCACACTGGGCACTTACAAAAATAAAAAGAAAGAAAGAAAGAAAAGGAAGAAAAGGAAAAATTCCTTAAAACATACCAAAATTTACCAGAAAAATATTGCCACGAAATATATTAAAATTCTGGCCACTTTGCAATGATTTTAAAAATACGAAATGAACCCTAAAAGAAGAAATGCAGAAGGGAGCAGAGGGGAGAACACACTTTGAGAATGCTGAGTAAGAGGCAGAGGATAAAAAAAAGACACTGAAAAAAGGTGATTAGTGAAAAAAAAAAGTGATTAATGAGAATATGGTAGCTGGAAATATGCAAAGGAGATTTTAGGAGCACCTAAAAAAGATAACCAAACAAGAGAACAGAACAATTATCTAAATATACTTAAAGATGAAAATCAGGAAAACTTCCCTGAAGTATTCAATATGAACACTGAAAGGGCATGAAGAATGACCCATGGAGAATGATCAACAACACCAAGGCATCTCCATCCTGATGAAGCCACTGGATTTACTAGAGCAAGAGTGTCGGGCAACCATGTGAATGACCAAGTCAATTACAGAAGAGAAAAAGAAAACTGCAGGCTGGCCTCCAGCTTCTCCACAGGAATACCAAATGCCAGATAACGCTGGGGTAACACCTATAAGGTATATAAGGGAAAAGGTATGAGCCATGAATCCTACAACTAGCTAAGCCGTCCTTCAAGAAAGAAATCCACAGACACATGACTGAATGTACAAGAGCTCAAGGGATATTTTTTCCCAAGAACTCTTCTTGAGAAAATTATTAGATGAACTTCAGCAAACTAAGAGATAACGAAGAAAACCAGAGAAAGAGGGCTGGCAGGGAGCATGGAGTATTTTAAACTGCAGAACTAAGACAAAACAAACGAGGGGGGTTAGAGTGACAAATTAGGATGTACTATCAGCATGGAGACAAAACAAGGGGAGGGCGGATGGCAGAGAAGAGAAAAGGGGAAATGTGGTAAGTTTGCTGCTTGTCTGCCTGTAGTGCTGCGAGAGAAGTAACACTGAAAGCTGACAAACCAAATGACACAAGTCTAAGCACACTTAACACTGAAAAAGGAAAATGTCAAGGAAGGTAACATTACAGACCAACACCAGGTGGGTAAGAAGAGGGAGAAGAAAGGAAGAGAACACAAGCTAATTTCATCATCACCTGTGGTAGGACAACAAAGATTGTCTAAATAAATGACCATGAAGTAAACCTACAATTATGAAGGTAACTACTAAAATAAAAATACAAACCTTCCTCAAATCAGAAAATACAAATACCCACATATGTAAGGCAAATAAAACAATACAGATTACATAACGAAAGACTCTTTAAAAATAAAACCAAAAAGATAAATAATATAACAGAACTTGAGCCAATCATATCTATCTTATCAAAAATGTAAATAGGGTGCCCGGATGGCTCAGTCGGTTAAGCATCTGCCTTCAGCTAAGGTTATGATCCTGGGGTCCTGGGATCAAGCCCCATGTCGGGCTCCCTGCTCAGCAGTGGGTCTGCTTCTCCCTCTCCCTCTGTCCCTCCCGCCACCCCCATTTCTGGCTCATGCTCTTTCTCTAATAAAAAAAAATGTAAATAGCCTAACTTAATGATAAGAAACATATTTTCAGAAAAGATGTCAAAGTAAAATTCAATTCCAGAATATATGAGAGACTCAACTAAAATAAAGTGATTCTGAAATATTGAATATAGAAGGTCAAAAGCATACTAGAAAAAGAAATTAATACCAGATAAGGAAGTGTCAAGCCAAAAAAGCATTAAGACAAAGAATGACACTTTATAATGATAAAAGGTTCAATCCACAGTGAGGTGTAAGTTTTATCTTCATACCAAATAACAACAGTTAACATTCAAAAAGCTGAAATCATAGCAGTTATTAGGAAAACACCACATATCAACAGTAGTCTTTAATTCACCTCTCTGAGTCCAGAACCCCTGGGTAGAGAAAAAAAAGTCAAGAAAATGGACGAACTTAATAAAAGTTATTTAATACTGCAAACTTACCTGATCAATACATTTAACTCTGTACCATAAAAACAAAGAATGTAACCTTTTTTAAAAAAATGCGTTTGGGGGGCATCCCCTGCCTGGGTGGCTTAGTCAGTTAAGTGTCTGACTCTTGGTTTTGGCTCAGGTCATGATCTCATGGGTTGTGGGATGGAGTCTGGCATTGGGTTCCCTGCTCAGTACAGAGTCTGCTTGAAGATTCTCCCCCTCTTTCCTGCCCTGCCCCCACATGCTCGCTCTCTAAAATAAATAAATATTTTTTTAAAAATTGCTTGTCAGCAATGTCCACAATAGCCAAACTATGGAAAGAACCTAGATGTCCATCGACAGATGAATGGATAAAGAAGATGTGGTATATATATACAATGGAATACTATGCAGCCATCAAAAGAAATGAAATCTTGCCATTTGCAATGACGTGAATGGAACCAGAGGGTATTATGCTGAGTGAAATAAGTCAATCAGAGAAAGACAATTATCATATGATCTAATATGAGGAATTTGAGAGGCAGGGCAGAGGGTTGTGGGGGGTAGGGAAGGAAAAAATGAAACAAGATGGGATCGGGAGGGAGACAAACCATAAGAGACTTAATCTCACAAAACAAACTGAGGGTTGCTGGGGGGTGGGGGGGTAGGGATAGGGTGGCTGGGTTATGGACATTGGGGAGAGTATGTGCTATGGTGAGTGCTGTGAAATGTATAAGCCTGATGATTCACAGACCTGTACCCCAAGGGCAAATAATACATTATATGTAAATAAATACATAAATAAAATCTTTTTAAAAAAATTGCTTGTAGAATATTCATGAAAACTGACTACATAATAGGCCATAAAGAAAATTTCAAAAAATTCCAAAAAGAATAGACTGTATTTTCTATTCATAATGCAGTAAAAATATGAATTATTAACCAAGTCAGACAAGAAAACAAAACAAAAAAAGTCCCACTATCTGAAAGTTTCAGACCTCTCTCAGATACCTCTTTAGGGAACAAAATGGAACTTTAGACTAAAATTGGAGAATTTCTAAAAAGCATAAAAATAGAAATTGTCACATGTCAGAACTACAAGAAACAGCTAAGACCATTCTCAGGACAATATGTTAAATGCCAAAAAAAGTAACAAAATGAATGAAAGAAAGCAAGAGAGAAGGAATTGATAAAGCTCAAAAGCCAAAAATAATGAGTAAAAAAAAAACAGTACAACAGTAGAATAAATTATAATTGGAAGCTGATTTTTTTGGTAGGAAAAACAAAAATGGATAAACTGCTAGCTGACATGCTTAGAAGGAGAAAAAAGAAAAGGGAAGTACAAATACAGTGTTGTCTGTAATGGCAAAGATGGAATGTCCAAAATGGTTAAATATAGTACATCCATAAATAGAAACACTGCAGCTTTAAAAGGACAAGAGAAATCTTTATATAATGATATGAAAGCTCTCCAAGATATACTATTAATGAAAACGGTAATGTTCAAAATGACAGGTACAGTAAGTTGCCCTTGTATAAAAAAACAAGAAATATAAGAATTTATAATTACATTTTCTTGTACATTAAAAAGAAACTTAGAAGGATATACAAGAATCAAGACAGTAGTTTCCAAATGAAAAAAGTGGAAATTGAGTATAAGGAGACAAGGATGGAAAGGATACTTTTCAGCACACAGTGTTTGATACTTCTGGGTTTTGAGCCTTATAAATGCATTACTTATTTTTTAAAATGAAATTTTAGATTTGCATATGACCAACATTAATTCATCAAATATTTTCAAGCATTTACCAGAACTATACTTGTTGAAAATATAAAAAATGAAAAGATCCAGAACTCTCTTTTTTATTTTTTAAGTAATCTCTACACCTAACGCAGGGCTCAAACTTACAATCCAAGATCAAGGGTCGCATGCTCTACCCACTGAGCCAGTCAGGTGCTCCAAGAAGTCCCTTCCAAGAACTCTCCTTCCCCCCACCCCCCACACATCTTACCCTTTTATTTATTATTTTTTTTATTAACATATAATGTATTATTTGCTTCAGGGGTACAAGTCTGTGAATCATCAGTCCCACACAATTCACAGCACTCACCATAACACATACCCTCCCCAATGGGTTATGGACATTGGGGAAGAACTCCCTTTTAAAGAGCCTACTTATACAGTCTGGTAAGGATATAGGTGGCAAAGCAACACTGAGAAATGTGCCTGGTTCTTCGTATGAAGACGTTATGTTAAAAGTGCTATAAGAGCATCCATATGTACATAATGGCAATGAAGATGTCTGTTCAGGGAAGACAGCTCTTAGGCTAAGATTTAAAGGGTGAGCCAGAAATTTTCAGTGGAAAAATAAAGATTATCCCAGACAGATTAGAAAACAGAGGCTTGGAAGCAGAGAGAGGAAACAGTACTAAAGAAATCAGGATTTTGCAAGAAAAGGGTGGACAGAATCCTGTCTAAAGCTGAAAGGGGGCTAGATAAGATAAGGCATTAAATACCATGGTATATAATTTTATCACCTTCTACCAGTCAGATATTATGGTGAGTGCTGGAGATAAAAAAGTAAACATGGCCTCCTCCCTGCAGCTCAGTCTAGAGGACGATGTCCAGGGAAACAAGAAAGCAGTTTTTGCAACACTTTTCCTGTCTCTAGCTCTTTGCACATACTCAGCTGCCTCCACGAGAATGCTCTCTCTACATTCCCTTTCCCCAGCCATCCCTAGCCTAGCTAATTCCCTTCTCGAGACTCACATTAAATGACCCTTGTTCCAGGCAGCCTTCTCGGACTCCCCAGACTAAATCAATCAGTTCCACTTGCTATATACTTCAAAGTATGCTGTGATTCTTCTTGGTAATTGCATTTAGAAGTCTTTTTCTTCTTTTCTAAACTGTAAACTGTGTGAATACAAGACCCTAATCTGTCCTGTTCACCACTGTATCTCTAACACTAATCTAGCACAGAATATAGTAGACTCTTAATGAATTAGTTAATAAATAAATAAATTTTAGAACATAATTTAATCTTTCCTGATCACTCAGGTATATTATTTAAACAAACCTAAAGGACTGAATTTATACACTTCAGGAATGTAAGACTATACATAGTCTCTTCCTCATGGCTCTAGTATGCTATACAGTTGTCTCTTTACTTTTTCCCTCTCCTCTCAAACCATAAATTGTCACTTTCTACTACCTTTAAGTCTACATTTCTAGCAGATTCCAAGTATGTCTAATTTGCAGCATTTGCTGAGCTAAGCAGATAAACTGAATTATAAAGGATACAACTAGCAAAGACCAAATAATAATATACAGTCTTTGAGGGCCTTCTTGGGGGGAGGGGGCATCAGCAGAGAGGAAGGGTGTGGTGGAACAGGACAGAATAGGGATGAAGGGAGACCCGATGCGCTTTTATAAGCAAACTATTTAAACATTACTGCATGATTTCTTTTGTAAACAAAGCCTTTTAGTTTTGTTAACTTTGGATTATTCTGTGTTATATTAAGTTCAAATAATTGTTAATACCTGTTTCTTCATTCAAAAAGAGTTGAAAAAAATCTGAAAATAAACATTCCATTGTATAAGAAGGAATCACTTGAAAAAAATCAGTCCAAGCTACTGAGGAAAAAGTATCTGAATTTTCATCAATTAGAGGCATACACTTTTCCTCACTTACGAATACATGAAAGTGGGATGTGTCTCACAATTAAGGCCTTAACGATAACTGGCAATATTTTTTCTTTCTTAGTTTTACATAAAATAATGGTGCACTTCATAACTGATGGCACCTCAGATTTGATGAAATGCGTATTATAAAAATATTCATGTACATGACTTTCTCAACTAGATAATGTTTAATTATTATTATTAATACATTCCATCTCTCTTACCCCACTAAGATGAAAAATCAAATGCTCATACTAATGATGCTGGAAGGAGGCAAAAACCAGTATGAAAGAAAAAAAAGTAGCGATTTGGTTTCACTGAAAAATCTTACATCAAGAGATTATGGGCCTCTACCAACAAATGGACCTAATGAAAACTTTGCTTAAGAAACCTTTGGTGAAATCCCTCAGAACCCTTACTTTCTGGGGAAGTACCTACATTAGCGATGTGGTATGTAATCATCATAATAGTTAACAAAATTACTTAATTATTCATTGTTGAATAAACAGAAAAACATCTCTTCCGGTTCCTAATGTCAATAGCCTGAGTAGTCCTCCATATTTCAGGGCCATTAAGTTAGTGTAATTTACGGCATTATTATTCTCTAAAAGCATTATGCAACTAAATATGCTGCTTGAATTACTAGCAACATAATCACGAATGTAACTTTCAATTCTAAACTATCATAATTACAAAAACATGGAACTTTTCATTTAAATACAACTGTAAAAATTAGATACACTCAGTCTGATCTTTGTACAAAATAAAAACTCTCCAAAAAACTTATATACTTTTTATTTTTTTCTTCTCAGAGGCAAAAATGTAAACCAACTGCTTCTAGAAATGATTAAGTTATTACTACTCTTAGGTTGCTATTATTCTCAAACATTTTCTCTTCAAATAATAGGTAAGCATCAGAAGAAATATTTCCACTAGAGCTAATGAACAAAAGAACAGAAATCAATGAGAAACAAGTTCTAGGAAATATGCTAAAAATAATAATGTCTGTTGACAAGAGATGTTTTTAAAGAGATAATTAAATAAGAACATTTATCTTACAATCATCACTACAGAGTAAAAACACTAACAAATTACTTTTTGGTTTTTAATACCTACCTTTGTCTGGGAACTATAAAGAGTGCCCGTACCAACTTCTTCCTATTCGCTTTTGTATTCATGTTCATGCAAAAATCCATTGCTGCCTAAAGGAGAAAAAGCAAACTTTTTTTCTTAAAAAAAAAAAAAAATTCAATTTAGCTAATGAAAGCAGAAACCATGCATGCTACATAGGACTTTTTTTTCTTAAACATTTCAAAATGGTTTTAGAACACTAGTATTGTAAGCATATGCCAAACTAAAAGATCACTAAAGCTTAAAGTCTTCTCTCTTTTTAGATCTCAAAATACATGTCTCATAAACTTTTTAATTGCAACCTAGTGTTACACACAGAAACCCAAGTGGGTGGACTGAAGACCTGCCATGAATTGTTCGGCAAATATTTATATGAAATGGCGATTAATGCCTCCGAGCTCACTGAAGTCAAGTAAATCAACATTAATAATTGGAAAGATATTCTGACAGAATTAGAAAGTAGCAAGAATAGTTACCAGGAACCAAGAAAATTACTGATGCTAATAAGGATAATCAAAAAAGAACAGAGATAAACTAGAAATGAGAGAAAGGTATATATTATTCCCAGGAACATGTAAAAATAAGTGCCTAAGCATTGACTAAAAAGGTTTAGTTTAGTGTTAACAATCAGATTGGAAAACTTAAAGAAACCACATCACAGGACTGCAATAAATATCCACAACTGCTATCTAGTGCAGCAATATACCATTCTGTACAGCAGTAACAAAGAATTTACTATACAGTCATTACTGGCAATAACTCTTAATACTGAGCAGGGCGCTGGAGGATACCTTCCAATGCAGCCTCATTACAATAATGCTACTATATACAAAACTGATGAGTTTCTTCTCACCTTCAAGTTTCATGATAGTACTCAAAAATGGGGTATGGGAATGGAGCAGGAGTGTCAAGGTATCTATCATCCTCTGTTTATGGTCACATGAATAAATATATGAAAATTTGGCAGTGTTCGAAAACTGTACAATGACCTAATCATTCCAAGAAGCCAATTTGGAAACAGTTTCAAGCCTACCTGATTACATGAATAGTTAGTGAAATACATCTAAATTATTCGAAGGAGGACTAAACGAGCTCAAAGTTGAAAAATAACCTAACTTCTGTAGTTCTCTATAGGAGACTTTCAAAGTATTATGGGGAAAAAAATTTATTATATTATGCTTTGACCAAGAAAAAATGGCTTAAAGCAAGTTTTCAAACTTTGGGTCTCAAGAGCCCTTTACCTGAAAGAACTTCCTTTATGTAGGTTACATTTATCATCATTTACTGTATTAGAAATTAAAACTGAGAGACTTTTAAAATATTATTTCACTTAATACCAATAAATCTATTAGTTGTTACTTGTTTTTGGAAATAACTATATACTTCTCAAGACGAAAAAAAATTTAGTGTCAAACATGGTACTTTTTTAGGTAATAGCTAGATTTTCATATCTGCTTATACATTCAATCTGTCATGATGTGTTTTTTGTTTTTTGGATGAATACAGTAAATCCAACTTCATACATATACATAGCTAGAAAAGGGAGGTGTACTTTAATATACTTTCCACTAATTGTAGATATTCTCTGATACTACCCCGAAACTTGACAAGTGGTAGTTTCCTAACAGGTAGTTGCCATGTGGAACCAAAACCATATAAACCAATTTTTCATGCTACATTAAAATCCATTGGTCTAACCTGCACTTTTGAGTGAATCTTTAACATTCAAGCAAGATTCTGTAAACACTGTCTCATGGTCACTTAGAACAATGGTTCACTGAATGATGCAGATCTTCCACAGACATAATTTTATATATTTAAAATTACATTATTTAATATCATTGCCAATCTCATCAAGAAAGTCTCATCAATGAAATCTCTTCAAAAAAGAATTGGGAAGGTGGTAAGTTTCCCAAAATTCTAACTTTTGTTGAAAACTCCAATTTGTTCATTGGTAATAAATACTTTGTTGCTGTCCTTGAAGTGACAAGCTCACCTTGTTCATGTTGGAAAACTGTCTGCTAAATACCCAAGTTTGAGTAAACAGTTTGTCCATCACTTCTTTCAAGTAAAAATGGTATTCTATGAAAAAAGCAACTAGTTCAGCTTGCAACTCAATCACACAACTGGATTTTCACAAGACAACCTTGAGAAAGCAAAAGTGCCTTATATGAAATCTCCATTTTTTCAGATTAAAAGGATGTGCATTCAAAGATCAAAAAGAAATAAAATCACAAATTTTTATAGTCATCAAGGAGATTCTTAAGTGAAAGTAGTGCTCCCTTTTTAATTGCAAATGCATGGCAGCAAAGAATACAAAGGCTATTAGTACAGTTTGCACCCACTCATGCTAAATTGCCAGTTGCTTTTTGCAAATGTCAAAAACAATGAAAAGGCAGGGCTGGTGGGGGGGACCCTAGTATTGGTATGAAAAGAGTTTTAACCTTAGAGACCTCATGAAAGAGCCTCAGAAGACTCCAGGAACTAACAAAGCATACTTTAAGAATTTCTGGTCTAAAACCATATTTTCCAAATGTGGGGTCCCTATATGAGGGGGAGAACCATCAAGCCAATTCTAGACACAGTTTCACACTAAAAGATAACATCTACAAACTGGATCCAATTTTATATGTTTATTTTGGATTCCCATAAAGGAGTCTACTTGAAGAAATAGTTCATTCTATGGTTAAAACAGTCCAAAACCCACAGACATTCCTAATTACATCTGTCCCACAAGGTCTATGTGCCTGCATAAAGTTAAACCATGACAATCATACCTTGTCTATCAGATCTCGGTTGACACAGTTGGGCAACTGCTGGAGGAAAGCATCTACTATGAGCTTGAGATGAGATCCAGTGCTGGCTTCTTCATCCTCTTGTTCTAATATAAAATTAATTTTTAAGTAGGTTAAAAAAATACAAAGAGACAATACAGACAAGAACAGAAGCATTCAATTATAAGTTATTTGGCAAATAGATAATCTGGAGTTTTTATGAAAAATGGAAGCCTTTTTTGAGCTATTACCCTAATGTTTGGGTATATCTAGAATCAGAACCCAAAGACACCATAGTCTTTCAGATATCAAATATGAAAAGGCAAACTTTTGCATTAGACACAAAAACTTAAACATAAATTGCATGTAGTTTTATAGTAAATTTGTTATTTTTATCTGCTAAGCATCCCGTCCCCATGTCTTCAAGTAATAACAGCCCTCCCATCACTTGCTTGCCTTTGAAGGCAACCCAAGGGGTTCTGATAGGGAAGGGCACAGCCAAAGCACAGCACACCACCTTCCTCTTAGCCACAGGCAACCATGACACAGGACTAGCCAAATCCTTCCATGATACTTATGCACAGACACTGAGAGAGACTCTCTTGTCCTTTGATGTTAACAGCTGATAGGATGTGGGCCTAGGGCAGCCTCCAACCATGCCCACCCTCCCTTCATGACATGGAGAAAAGAAAATCTGCAGTAGGAAACAATGAAGACAATAGAGAAGTAAGCAATACTGATAAAAGGTATCCTTCTAATAAAAAATCCCAGCTAATAAATGGATAAAGATGAAGTGGTATATATGTATATACATATATAATGAAAATATTACTCAGCCATAAAAAGAATGAGATCTTGCCATTTGCAACAACATGGATGGACCTAAAGAGTATAATACTAAGTGAAATAAGTCAGAGAAAAATAAATACCATAGGATTTCACTCATATGTGGAATTTAAGAAACAATACAAATGAACAAAGAAAAAAGAGACAAACATAAAAGCCTCTCAAATACAGAGAACAAATTGGTGGTTGCCAGAGGGGAGGCAGGCGGGCAGGCAGATGAAAATAGATAAAAGGGATCAAGAGTAGACATCATGATGAGCACCTAGTAATGTACAGAATCACTGAATCATCATATTGTACACCTGACGCTAATACAACATACTGTATGTTAATTGTACTTCAATAAAAAGTCCTAATTTTAAAAAATCATAATAGGAAGTATTTAGGGAATAATTAACAATATAACTGTTTTTACTAAATATAAAACATTACTCAATTATAAAAACAAATAAAATTATAACAAACTGATCTACTAGTTGTCTTTTTATCTCTCAACCATTTTAGAATAACTTTCAAATACTTTTGTTAAGACTGTAAAGATTATACCATAAATTAAATTCAGGACCAACTAGCAAGTAAAGATGCAGAAGTATCTATTAAGATATTGAGAATTTAGGGGCGCCTGAGTGGCTCAGTGGGTTAAGCCTCTGCCTTCAGCTCAGGTCATGATCTCGGGGTCCTGGGATTGAGCCCCGCATCGGGGTCTCTGCTCAGCAGGGAGCCTGCTTCCCCCTCTCTCTCTGCCTGCCTCTCTGCCTACTTGTGATCTCTCTATCAAATAAATAAAACCTTTAAAATATATTGAGAATTTAGATGATCATTAAAGCATGTATTCACATTGTATGGGACATGTCATGTTTCTATTCTAAATCAAATTCCAAAAAGGTGATGGCCTAGAAACAACAGTAAAATAGAGAATTAAAGAGTAAAGCAAGAGCTCTGTATATAAAAATTAATCAAAAATTAAATCATTAGCAAATTAACGCTCACCTTGCTCGTCAAGAAGTTTCTTTGTGAGATCCTCTGCTTCATCTCCACCCTCTAACTCCAAGGTATCATCATTAATTTCTAGGTTCTCCAACTCAAGTTCCAAATCATCAGGATTTGATACTTCCTTATTATCCTTAGGTTCTTTTGTCTCTATTTGAAAACAAAGAATCGGTTACCTCTGAATTAAAAGTCATATTGAAATCCTGCCACAAAAATAGGTAAGAATTCACAAAATCTGCATCATTTGTCTTAGAATCCACATATATACCTGGCAATAAACTTGAGTATATATTTAATATTCTCAGATTTTGTAAAACATAGTACACTCATTGAGAACAAAGACCATAACTTCTTTGATTCGATAAGCCATCTATTAACCGAAGGAATGGGTGGGTGGGTGGATGGATGGGTGGGTGGAGACATACATGGCATGAGGATCTGTGGTAAAGAGAGGAAAATAAAGTTGATTAGATAAAGTGGACTCAGATTAAGGTGGATCTCAAATTCCATGATGACAAGTTCAGACTTTCTCTTTTACACAGTATGAGCTTTGTTGGGTCATGAGCAGGAGACAACATTTAAATGTGAGGTAATGTGAAAATTGACTTACTAACAATACACAAGATAAATCAGAAAGACTAGATGTAAAAAGACCAGTTGGGGAAACATCCTTATAATTCAGATGTCAGGGGTTAGAGGAAATAAACAAAAAATGCAACAAAACAAAGGAAAATGGCCAGGAGCTGGTAATAAGGCTCAATAGAAGGGATAAAAAAGAAAGCAGAACTAAAGTCAATTTCAACAATATTGCCATAATGTTCACTGGTTTAACCTTCCTTTTCTGTCTGAAAATTTTCATAAATAAAAAAACTAAAAAACCTGA
Source organism: Potos flavus (assembly GCA_028534135.1). Lineage (NCBI taxonomy): Eukaryota > Metazoa > Chordata > Mammalia > Carnivora > Procyonidae > Potos > Potos flavus. Next base: position 99,637,287 of record CM052897.1, read on the forward strand.
GTTCAAGACTTTATGCTTAAAAGAGTAGTAGACTTAGGGTGTCAACTGAAATTATTATATTTCTCTTTTCTCTTACAGTCTCTAATCTCATAATTTCTGCAGTAAAAGCAGAAATGTTTTACTGATACATGACGCCATCCCATATTTGGAAGAATCAAAGCTCTAATATGGATTGGTTTTGCTACCTCTATTGGAGACAATTTCCTCATTCATTCACCCTTCCATTCAACTAACACTTAAATTCTTACATGCTAACTACTGTTCTAAACAAAAAGGATACAACTTTGTACCAGACAAAAAACCCCTGCCCATATGGAGCACACACTCACTCCTCAGTATTCTCTGATGTCTGGCTATCAAAAAACCAACATTTACTGATCAGCTACTATGTATTCAAAACTATGCTAAGCTGCTGAACATTCACAAAAAGCTTAAAATGTGACTCTTGCTCTCAAGAAATGTACAATCTATCTAAGGAAATTAAATTCATATACACAAGTGAATCAGAGGGGTATGGTGAAGAGAGGATTCCAAGGAGAAAACATAACGAGGGAAGGCCATGAAGCAAAAGGACTGTCCTGTTGCAAACGCTGAAAAGGAGAAAAAAGTAAGGGTAATGTGGTATCAGATATTGGAGAGGAAGACCTAAACCAAACTATGCAGGGTCCAAGAGACAAGGTTAACAAGTTTACATTATATTCCAAATAAATGCAAAGCCATTAAAAGATAGAAGAGTAAAATTAATTTTTTAGAATGTATAGAAGGCAGCAAGAGCAAATCCAGGGCAGCCAGGGAGGAAGTATCACATAGTGGCCCAGGTTAAGAGACGATAGTACCTTAGATTAGAATAGAAGCAGTAAGGACAAAACCCATCTGAGATACATGTAAAAGGCTGAATTAACTAGACTTGATTACTACAGTGACTGCTCCTTCCTCTTCTATCTGAACCTGAAAAACACTGACATTTAAAAGGGCAAATGAAAGTGGAAGCTGAAGATAGAGAGGACAGGAAGGTTTAGTGCCACAGAAGCCATGGAATGGAAATGCTCCACAAAGGAAATAGTAAACTGTGTTGAATGGTTTGAGAGATCAAATGAGACAGAGACTGGAAACTGACCATGAGATACAGCAACATGAAGGTGACTGGTAATTTTGGCAAAAACGGTTTCAGGGTAGAGGTGAGGCTGGAGCCAGACTGGAGTAGACTAATGAGGAAGTAAGATAGTGAATAATCTGCAACTTTCAAAAGGACTGCATAAAAAAGAAACAGGACAGTAGCTGAATGGGAGGCCCAGGAGGTTTCAGAATATTCACAATTTGTTTTGATCAGTTTTGTTTTTTAAAGATGAGAATATGTTTGAATACTGACATTAAGGATCCAGTAGAGAGAGGGAGAGACAGAGAGTTCGATACCAAAGAGATAAAAAAGGATAATGGATTGCAACAGGGTTCAGAAGAAAGAGGGAAACAAGATTCAGAACAAGAAGATGAACTGGCCTTATATAGAAGGTGTAAAATTTCACCTTATCACCCAGGGAAAAAACATTGTATAAGCCGTAAGACAGGCAGATTTATAAATTAGAAGGGGGCACACTGTTGAGGGAAATCTATCTGAAGGCTTCCATCTTCTCTATGAAGTACTATATTGCACATCATCTTCTGCTAAGGAGGGAAGCAGAATGAAAACCGAAGAAAGAACGAAAATGTGTTATGGAGTGTGGGAGAGGGAACTAAGGACAGAGATGCTGTCAAGTTTCCATGCAGTGTTGAGAATCTGATTGAGATTGGTGACCATGAATTTATCAAGTTATCAAGCTATCTAACTGATCATCTCTAAGAGGGCTCAACAGTTTGGATACAGAAATCAATATGGCAGATGACTGAGTTCATCCAGAGCTGAACTTGACAGGCATGTATGAATGAAAGACAGAAGGAGAAAGAATGTGTAAGAGAAATATTAAAGATGTATACCACCATGCAATCTAGAAAAGAAGGTAAGTGAAGGCAGGTGGAAACTACTGGAAGGCCAAAAAAATAAAAATAAACAAAAATTTTTAAATTTTAAAAAACTGAGGAAGCCAAGCAAGGGACTAGACATCTCAAAAGAGGCAGCAGAGGGGTAGTGAGGATACCTGAGAAAGTAAGGTGTAAGGACACAGAGATATTTAAGTTAGTGGTTTGAGGTGATTTCAGGGGTGGTGCAGTTTGGGAAGATTAATTTCTATCATACTGGTAAGAATGAAAGGCAAAGAGAGATGCCTTAAGTTCAAACCAGTTACTAGTAGAAACTGTCCTATAATTTTTTTTTTTTAAGATTTTATTTATTTATTTGACAGAGAGAGAGATCACAAGTAGGCAGAGAGGCAGGCAGAGAGAGAGGGAGAAGCAGGCTTCCCACTGAGCAGAGAGCCCAATGCGGGGCTCGATCCCAGGACCCTGAGATCATGACCTGAGCCGAAGGCAGAGGCTTTAACCCACTGAGCCACCCATGCGCCCCTGTCCTATAATTTTTTATTCACAGAATACTTCTACCAAATAAAATGGCATTTTCTTTCTTTTAATAAGTTCAACTGCTTAGTCAGTCACCAGATTTGATCTATTCATTCTTGACTATATTTCTGTACGTAAGACCATATCCCCCCTTCTACTTTCTTATCACTATTCGTAGGATTGATCTCTTACATTTTTAAAACAAAGACCTATTGGTCCACACTATATTTCTAATTTATCCTATATACCAATGACAGAGTAACCTTTAATAGAAAGTAACAAAACAGAGTAACAAAAAGCTGTTTATCAATCCCCCCTATGTTATTTAAACTTCAAATAAATGATATCTGTGGTCTGTAGCAAGATAGTCCAAACGAATTTCTCACTACTCTATTACATCTTCTAAAAAGGCAAAATGAATTATTTGATCCTTACTTCCTCTCCAAATATACTAGATAATTTCCAGCTTCTATGTCTTTTTTTCACGCCATTCTCTCAACTTGGAAGGTCCACCCCAGTATCTCTTGTCGAAATCCAAGTTAAGCTTCAAAAAGTCTGTCACAAAGGTCCATTTCTTCCATAGAGTTTTAGCTGATCTCCAATCATGGTTACTGACGCCACGGTCTTTTTTTTTTTTTAAAGATTTGAGAGAGTGAGTGGCACGTGGGGGGAGGGCAGCAGGGGACAGGAACAGAGAGATTCCCAAGCTAACTCCCCTCTGAGCAAGGAGCCGTGTGCGCAGGGCTCTATCTCACAACCCTGAGATCATGACCTGAAATCAAGAGTCAGAAGCTTAACCGACTGAGCCACCCAGGTGCCCTCGGCCCCACTGTCTCAACTGCCACAGTTCCTTGTACTTTTCCTATGGCCCCACTTCTATTCTCCTTCATATTCAATTCTTTGAGGCCCTGGCTGCTCCCCACTAATGTGACTGTAAGTCCACAGACTTGCTCATATTTGTCTCATCCATGTCCCTCAGTATGTTATCTCACAAGAGAGGTTGAGACCCTAAACCCACTACCTTAAAGAAAAACGAATATTAGAACCCTTCAAGTAAGTCAAACTTGAATGATGCTATGAAAAACCTATCATGGCAGAAAGAAATACTGAGGTAACTAATGTTTTAGAAACTACTCCTCAGGGCTTCAATTATATATAAAAGAGGAGATGCCTTCTGAAAAACTTTAACGGACAAAATTGAGCAGTAGGTATCTAAAATGAGCATTTTATATATTTTTTCCTTATACTTCCTCAAATATTTCAAGTATTTCAACACGACTCTCCATAAAATATAAAGTAAAATTTACCTTAAGGAAAGAACATCTTTGAGATTAACCAAATTTATATTTTTATGGTACCACAATATGGTACCACATATTTTTATGGTACCACCATCCTATGGTGTTCTTACCATAGGATGACCTCATCTATCGTGCACAAAAATAGCCTGATTTTTGGAATACTACTCAATCATTAAAAAAAAAAAAAAAAGAAAAGAAATCCTGCCATTTGCAACGACATGGATGGAACCAGAGGGTGTTATGCTAAGCAGAGAGAGACAACTATCATATGATCTCACTGTGGAATTTAAAAAAACAAAACAGAGGATCAGAGGGGAAGAGAGGAAAAAATAAAAGATGAAATCAGAGAGGAAGACAAATCACAAGAGACTCTTAAGCATAGGAAACACTGAGGGTTGCTGGGGGGAGAGGGGAGGGGGGGTGGGATAACTGGGTGATGGACATTAAGGAGAGCATGTAATGTACTGAGCACTGGGTATTATGTAAGACTGATGCATCACTGACCTCCACCTCTGAAACCAATAATACATTATATGTTAACTTATATTTAAATAAAAATAAAATTTTAAAAAATAGCCTATTTTTCATTTCATGTTCAGTATATTTTAACTTAGATTCTAAAGAAGAATGTTATAAAAAGAAATTGTTTTATTATTCTTCTTTCAATTAGTATTCAGCACCACCTTAGCCCCCATTTAATATATATGTTATATATGAAAAAAGAAAACAAAACTGATCCTTTAAAAAAACTTTCAGTTAAAAACTTTAGGTGTTTGGGTGATAATGTTACTACGCATGTCACCTTTAACACATGCACCACTGTGGTGGGGATGTTGACAGTGAGGGATGCTGTGCGTGTGTGGAGGGATGGGGGATATGTGAACTGCGTACTTTCAGCTTAATTTTGCTGTGAACCTAAAACTTTACCTCTAGGGGCGCCTGGGTGGCTCAGTGGGTTAAAGCCTCTGCCTTCGGCTCAGGTCATGATCCCAGGGTCCTGGGATCGAGCCCCGCATAGGGCTCTCCGCTCAGCGGGGAGCCTGCTTCCCCCACCCCCCCCGCCTGCCTCTCTGCCTCCTTGTGATCTGTCAAATAAATAAAATCTTAAAAAAAAAAAAAAACAAAAAAAAAAACTTTAGCTCTAAAAAATGAAGTCTAATATTAAAAAAAAAGTTTTTGGGGGAGCCTGGGTGGCTCGGTTGGCTACGTGACTGCCTTCAGCTCAGGTCATGATCCTGGAGTCCCAGGATCGAGTCCCACATCAGGCTCCCAGCTCCACGGGGAGTCTGCTTCTCCCTCTGACCTTCTCCCCTCTCATGCTCTCTCTCACTCAAATAAATAAATAAAATCTTTAAAAAAAAAAAGTTTTTGTGTATCAAAGAACATTATCAAGAAAGTAAAAAGACAATCTTTAGAGTGGGAAAAATATCTGCAAATCTGATAAGGGTCTAGTATCCAGAATATTTTAAAAATTATTACAACAAAAAGCGACTTAATTAAAAAATAGACAAAGGACTTAAAAAGAGATATGCAAATGGCCAACAACCACATGAAAAGACACGCAACATCACTAGTCATTAGGAAAATGTAATCAAAACCACGAAATCACCTTTACACCCACTAGGACGGCTGTAGGAAAAAGAAAACCATATAATAACAAGTGTTGGTAAGGATGTAGAGAAAATGTAGGAATGTTAACATGGTTCAGCCACCGTACAAGAGTTTGGGAGTTCTAAAAGTTAAACACAGAAGTTTGTATTTCTTAATCCCCTTCACCTATTTCATCCATCCATCTGCACCCCTCCCCTCTGGCAACCGCCAGTTTGTTGGGTATTATTAATAAATATCTGTTTCTGGTTTTTTTCTTTTTCATTTGCTTTTCAGATTCCACATATAAGTGAAATCATACGGTATTTGTCAGACTTATATTTTTTATTAACATATAATGTATTATTTGCCCCAGGGTACATGTGTCAGACTTATTTTACTTAGCATTTTCTCTAGGTCTTTCCAACAACATCCAAGTTGTTGCAAATTATAAGATTTTATTCTATTTTTTTTTTTAAGGTTTTATTTATTTGAGAGCGGGTGAGAGAACACAAGCTGGAGGGGTGGGGGAGTGGGGCAGGCAGGGGCAAAGGGAGAAGCAGACCCCCCCGCTGAGCAGGGTGCCCGGATGTGAGGCTCCATCCCAGGACCCTGAGATCATGACCTGAGAGGAAGGCAAATGCTTAACCGACTGAATCACCAGGCGCCCAGGGTTTTATTCTTTCTTATGACTAATATTTCATTTTATATATATGCCATATCCTCTTTATCCATTCACATCTATCAACAGGCACTTAGTTTGCTTCTACATTCTGGCTACTGTAAATAGTGCTGCAATAAACATACGGGTGCATATATCCTTTCAAATTACTGTTTTTGTTTTCCTTGGGTAAATACCCAATAGTGGAATTAGTGGATTGTATGATATTTCTATTTTTAATTTCTTGAGGAAATTCCATACTGTTTTCTATTTGTAGTACCAATTTGTATTCCCATCCCATCAACAATAATGAAGATCCCTTTTTCACCACATTCTCACCAACACCTGTGATTTCTTGTCTTTTTGATACCAGTGATTCAGACTGTTGGGAGGTGATATCTCACTGTGGTTTTGATTTGCATTTCCTTGGTGAGTAGTGGTGTTGAGCATCTTTTCATGGTCTATTGGCTATCTATAGGTCTTCTTCGAAAAAATGTATATTCAGATCCTTTGCCTTTTAATCAAATTATTTGGATTTTTGGTGTTGAGTTGTAGTTCTTTATATACTTTGGATATTAACCCCTTATCAGACATATCATTTGCAACTATCTTCTCCCATTCAGTAGTTATTATAATAACTTTATATGGTGACAGATGGTAACTTATAGTGTAATATTTACACTGTAACTTACAGATGTAACACTTACAGTGGCGAATGCAACATACAGAACTGTCTAATCACAATGCTGTACCCCTGAAACTAAATAACATATTCAACTATACTTCAATTAAAAAAATAAAAATTAAAAAACAATAAAAAATAATAAAAGAACAATTACCACGTAACCCTGCAATTCCTAGGTGTATACTCAACAAACTGAAAATAGAGACTCAGGTAAGTACCTATTCATAGCAGCACTATTTACAGTACCGACAGTAGCCAAAATGTGGAAACAGCTCAAAAGTCCACTGATGGATAAACAGAGAAACAATTTGTGATATACACATAAAATGAAATATAGTTCAATCATAAATAGAAATGGAGTACTGATAAATGTACAATGTGATGAACCTCCAAAACATGATGCTATGAAAAAGAAGTCAGACACAAAAGATCATACATTTTGTTACTCCAATTATATGACACACTAAAAAGAGATAAATCCATAGACACAGAATGCACACTGGTATTTGCCAGGGGTTAGAGGAAGTGAGGAATGGAGAGAAACTGCTAATGAGTATAGGAATGATGAACTGTTTCAGATGTGTTGTACATCAAAAGCAAAGAATATTACTTTCTAGTTTTAGTGTAAGGTACATAAATTACTAATCTTAACATAACTCAAAAAGCAGTGTAACACAGGAATTTAAGGCCCAAGTTATTCATTAACAAGGCTGAAAATTCAGATCCACCACTTACTAGCTGTGTAAGTTACTTAACCCTGGGTAGTTACTCAACCCTTTTGTGCCAGTTTCCTCATCTGAAAACAGGGACAACAATAGTAGTGCGCTTCACAGGATTATTATGAGAATTAAACAATGTTTTACTTATAAAGTACTAAAATGATGTTTAGCATGAAGTGATTATTAAATAAAAATTACTAGCTATTATTTTTTACATGAGTTCCCTAATAAATATATTGGATTACAAAAGTACATTTAAAAAAAATTATCTGCTAATCTCTTCAAATCCCTGCCATCATTCCCTCCCATCTCCCCTCCATCTCTACAGTTTGGCAGAATTCCCTTTAGAGAACATGGTATGACTGGTATTCAGGACCTCCCACTATGTTAATGATCACAAAGCTTGTGATTTCTCTAAATCAACTCTCCTTCACAAAGAGCTAGGGATATCTGCCCTAGAAAGAGTCTTATAGGTAAAGAGTACCACAGAACTGACACTTTTCCTAACGATCCAACTGGGAGAATTTCAGCTCTTACCAAGATCTCACATGAATTTATTACATTATAAACAAACATTTTCAAATTATTTCACATTAACATAAATGTTTTGGCACTGTTGAAAATATGTCATTTACCACCCTTTCATGCTCCATTCCATGTTACTCTGTCATTCATCTAATGACTCAATGTTCATACTGCAAAACTAGTAACTAAAAAAATACTTTTACAAATACTATTTTGAAACTAATTTTTATAGCACTTAATGTAAAAATTTATCCTCTAGAATTTACCTTTGGAATCATCTTTGTTGGAATCTTTATTCTGACAACTTTTCTCGTTATCTTTAAACAAGATGGCTGGAACAAAAGCTTTCAAATCAATGAGGTTCTCATAAAAATTCCGAGCATCTTCATCTTCCCATATACCACCTTCCAAGTCATATTCTCCAGGCTTACCAGGTGTAAAAATATCAATTCCAGGCCCATGCTCTACAATAAAATAAGCCAGAGGGAATTAAAACCATTTCAGGTGTAGGATGCAAAACCACGTAACAAGATATTTTATATTTTCAATTTTACAACTGATGAATCTGGAGTGTTTCAACTAATAGAAGTTTCTTCAATCAACACACACTCTGGATTGTTCATGTAATCATCTTTAATATCGAATCGGGACAGACTAGAGGACAGCATATGAGAAAGATATTTTTTCTCTTATATAAGAAATATATAAGCCTGGCCATTCCTAAAACATTCACATCTCCCATAAAGCATTTTTTTTTTATGACTCCCAACCCTCTGTACCACTTATATCACAATTATCTTCACAAGTAAACCAAAAAAACTTAAGATATTTTTTTAAGCAATCTCTGCACCCAACGTGGGGCTCGAAGTCATAACCCTGAGATCAAGAGTCACATGCACTCTGCGGTGCCTGGGTGGCTCAGTCGGTTAAGCATCTGCCTTGGGCTCAGGTCATAACCCCAGGGTCCTGGGATTGAGCCCCACATCAGGCTCCCTGCTCAGTGGGGAGTCTGCTTCTCCCTCTGCCTCTGCCCCCACCCCACTCATGTGTGTGCATGCATTCTCTCTCCCTCTCAAAAAAAAAAAGTCAATGCTCTGCCAACTGTGCCAGTCAGGTGCCCCAGAAGTAAACCATAAACTTCTAATTAAGTTTTGGTATAATCCTTTTGGCATAATCTGTGGTATAGGGCGGGTTGCTATAAATGGTCAAGTGATAAATAACTGGAAAAGAACAGAAGGAAAGATGAAGAAATATAAAAATATTTTAGTAGATGGTAGAAAACCACACATATATGCACATGTACATGCACACACAGTCTACCTTTTACACACTATAAATTCTTAAACTCAAAAGAATAAAATATCCAACTTCATGATCATGAGATCACTCGTGAATTTATCTATTCTCACTGTGCTTCTCTCCTAACTAGAACTGTAAGTAGGAGAATGATCACGTAGATTAAAAATAACCATAAGAAAATGATTCATTTCATAGCAAAAACAAGACCAAGAGCAAAAACAAAAGCAAAAACAACAGAACACTGGCTCCCTAGCACACTCCTTATATCCCTTACAGCACATATATTTAAACGCAGGGCACTAAACCCATATACTATAAAAGACTGATAAATTTATAACTTTTGTGCAATGAAAAATATAAACAAAAGCAAAGACAAACAAACTAGAAGGCAATACTGGCAATAGCCATACGAAGAAATTAATATTCATAACATAAAGAGCCCTACAACCAAAGACCAAAATCCCAATAGAAAAATGGATAAAGCCTCTGAACAGGTAAGTAAAAGACCGTATGAAAAGAACCTTAACCTCAATACTAATAAGGATGTTAAATAAAACTAACATTTATCACTTCAACACATTAGATTATGTTTAAAAGACTGATATAAGCAAATGTTGACAAGACCATAGGGAAATAAGCACTCTCTTATCTAAAGTATAAATTAATACAGCATTAAGGAGATGTCACCTGTCAGTATCTATCAATATTTATTTTATTTTTAACATTTTATTTACTTATTTGACAGAGAGAGAAAGAGCACAAGCAGGGCAAGCGGCAGGCAGAGGGAGATGGAGAAGCAGGCTTCCCTCCGAGCAGAGAGCCCAACATGGGGCTCACATGGGGCTCGATACCAGATTCTGGGATCATGACCTGAGCTGAAAGCAGGCGCTGAACCGTCTGAGCCACCCAGGCGCCCCAGTATCTATTAATATTTAAAATAAGTATTATCTTTGATCCTGCAATATTCCCTCTAGGAATCTATACCAAAGAAATAAAAGAAAATGTGAAGATTTACAAGGATATTCACTGTAGCACTGAGCAAAATTGAACAGAATCTAAATATCTACCAATAAGGGCTGACAAAATGCATTTATATACACTCTGTAATATTAATGAGATACTAAAAGAATGAAGAATATCTATCTGAACTCCGTAATTTCTCAAAAACATGTTACTGAAAGAGAAAAGCTAATACAAAATAACATACTACATAAATTAACAAGAAATCTAAGTATCAATATCTGATTATATATTTTACATGTGTATTTTGTACTAAAAAGTCTGGACAGAGTCATATCAAACTGTTAACCACAGATAGCTTGGAAAATGGAATGCATAAGACAGGAGACTTTCACTTTCTACTCTATAATATGCATGAATATTTTACATATATGAAAAATGTATTTGCACAGTAATTATATATTATTAAAAAAATCAACTTCTGAGAAGCAAAAAAATGCTACAAAGTCAAAAAGCAGTAGATAATTACAGGAAACTATTTGCAATGCATATGACAAAGAATAATTTCCTTAATATGCAAAGTGCTTTTATACTTCGGTTAAAAATAGATAAATATTTGATTAAAAAGAAAAGGCAGGGGTAAAGGATTCAAACCAGTATGTCAGAGACACAAACATATATATATATATAACAGCCATTAAACTTAAAGAAAAGATGCTCAACCTCACTCAGAAGATAAAAATCAAGAACTACAATATAGTAAGAACATAAGGAAAAACTCATTCTCACATAGCTAGTGGCATGTAAATTTCTTTGGAAGAATATTTAACTTTATATATTTAAACTTAATATGCATATACCTTATGGAAGTGTTGAACCACTATACTGTACACCTGAAACCAATATTACACTATATGTTAACTGACTGGAATTTGAATAAAAACTTAAAAAATAAGAATAAAAAGTAAAAAAAAGAGTAGCTGCAGAATAGTATATATTATATATATATATATATATAAAATATATAATCATTTCAGCAGGGCAGGAACAAATATTCTGATCACTTATAAGTTTAGGCCTCTTTAGACCAAGATGCGGTACCAGTGTCCTAATACAACTAAAAAAAACCCAGGCAGACAATATATATATAAGTTTTTGAACAGATTATCAGCTAGCACAGGAAAGTGATTCCTAGAGAGAAGAAACAAAAAACTATACACCTGACAAAGTAAAGATAAATGATAGTGCTTAATACTACTTCTTCACTTAAAACTCTTTAAAGGCATATTTAAAACTTCAATTTTCAATAACATACACCTGAAAAAGTAAAGTGACAGTGCTTACTGAAAAATCACAATGTTTCTAGGGCTATCTTACCTTCTGGTGTTGGTTTGTCTTGAGGAAGATCTGGCATATTTTCATCCAAGAGGTCTGCTAAGGATTGAGAATTTGCCAGCAGCTTCTGATATGACATAGCAAATTCCTCATACTGTTTATGTCTATCTTCACTTAGCTCCCCTTTAGAATGGAGAATACGCCTATAAACAAATGATGAAATAATCTGATAATCTCATCAAAATACATGCGATTATGTATAGTTACACTGGGAATGTTCCATAAAATTTTATTTTATCACATAAGCTTTTTGCATGATTTTCTTCAATTTATTTTTATTAACATTTTCAAGATGTATCTGAAAATTAAAACTGGTATAATCAAATTCACCTAAGCAATTAAATTTCAACATTAATTCTTCAAAGAATATTGTGATTAACTATGCCTGCAGAAATGTAAAATTTAACGCCACTAATTAAAAATTATTTTAAAAGTATTTTGTTAAAAAAAACTCCCTTCAGGCACGTGCACCTGAATGTTTATAGCAGCAGTGTCCTCAATAGCCAAACTATGGAAAGAACCTAGATGTCCATCAACAGATGAATGGATAAAGAAGATGTGGTATATATATACAATAGAATACTATGCAGCCATCAAAAGAAACAAAAATCTTAAAAAAAAAAAAATCTTGCCATTTGCGACGACGTGGATGGAACTAGAGGGTATCATGCTAAGTGAAATAAGTCAATCAGAAAAAGACAATTATCATATGATTTCTCTGATATGAGGAATTTGAGAGGCAAGGTGGGGGGTTGTGGGGGGTAGGGAGGGAAAAAATGAAACAAGATGGGGTCGGGAGGGAGACAAACCGTAAGAGACTCTTAATCTCACGAAACAAACTGAGGGTTACTGGGGGATGGGGGCGTAGGGATAGGGTGGCTGGGTTATGGACATTGGGGAGCATATGTGCTATGGTGAGTGCTATGAAATGTGTAAGCCTGATAATTCACAGATCTGTACCCCTGGGGCAAATACTACATTATATGTTAAAAAAAAAAAAAATACTCCCTTCAGCTAGTTAATAAAAAATACTTAACATACCTAAAAAAGTTACTATTCAAAACAACAGGTTATAAATTCAGTATCCTTAAACTTTTACAATGATTTGAATCAAGGTTTTTTTAAAAAGACCACATCTCCCAAACAGCCAATTCTCAGTTTACTGTACAAGTACTGGTTATTCATCCATTTAACGAATATTAATGGAGCAACACACTTAAGCAAGGCCAGGCCATCTCAGGAACAGAGAATACTAGTCTTCTACTCTACAAACAAATCACTAATAAGCCACCCATAATCAGAAATACAGAACTATTGAAAATTTTCAAAATGAATAGCAAAGTAAAAATCTTACTATATATACAAATAGCTGCGACATCTATACTTGCATCTATTTATGACTAAATACATATGTAGTGTAACATGTGAAACGTATAAACCTTAAAGCAAATACAATATAGGTTTCAAAAAGCCAATTGTAAATGTAAATTAAGTCATTTTCAAAATATATAAAAGTTTTTTATTACTTATCATTTGAGTTTTCTTATGAACAGGAAGAAAATGAGGTGTTTTTTGGTGATGTTATCTTATTAAGAGTTACAGAAAATAAAGTGAAAAACCATGCCTAAACTTACTCATCCCAGATTAGCTGGAACAATTTCCAAATTTTCCTATCTTACCCGATTCCTACCCACATCAACTTTTGTTTAAATGCTGTAACATTCCAGCCAACATTTTCTAAGTTGGGAATATCAGCTCCCATTACAAGCATAAGGTAGATCAATGCATAGGATACTATTCATTAAATCCAATCTTCTTTTTTCAAATCCAGCCTATTTGGGATCTAAAATGAAGAATTTTCACTTATTTTCTTACGATTTAAAAGTACATTAAGGGGTGCCTGGGTGGCTCAGTGGGTTAAAGCCTCTGCCTTCGGCTCAGGTCATGATATCAGGGTCTCTGCTCAGCGGGGAGCCTGCTTCCCCCTCTCTCTCTGCCTGCCTCTCTGCCTACTTGTGATCTCTTTCTCTCTGTCAAATAAATAAATAAAAATTAAAAAAAAAAAAACTTAAAAAAATAAAAGTACATTAATATCATTCTACGAACAAGAATAGAGTTTCTCTCTTTAACCACTTATTTCAAACTAATTTTACAGGAAAAAAGTCTTTCAGTAAGTTTTATGAATGAATTCTAAACCCAAAACATTCAAAAATACTGAACTCATGAAAGCAATGACTATTACTTTGAATGAGTAAGCTTGTTAGAACTTTTAATTAGAAGTTGTATCATTTTTGAAGATAAAAAAGACACTAAAATAGTTTAAATACTCAAAAGTAGGCTATTCTAAAATGTTCTGCAATGTATTATTAGAAAAAATGTTAGTCAATAAAAACTTAAGTTTATTCTGTAGCAGATTATGTTCAGAGTGATAATAACAGTCCTGCGAGATTTCAAGCCATCTACTGACAAACAATTAAGATGCAAAATTATTTCGGTACTTGAAAAGAAATTGGAAAATATCTCCAAATAACAGAACCTGGAACTCTCTCTAACAAGTTCTGACATTCTAGTAATCTGAAGAACATACATGCAGTTTTAGGTTATACAACATTCACTAAGCATTTATAATATATAAGCAGTAACAAAGTGATAACTATTTTATCCCAACAAAAAAGGAACACTCTTTTCTCCAATATCAATCTTATTTTCAAACATCTGCCTGTGACTTTGCATTCCATCAATTAACAGTGATTTAATTCTATGATAGTTCCCTTTGTATGCATTCCAGTTCCTTTCCAGTCATCCTAGAACAAATTTAAAATTCTGAAGCTCCAGAGGTAACTCCCCACACTCCCCCAAATCTCAATCCCATGACCAAATTTTTTAACAGTACTATTTTACCTAACTGCCTAACTTACATATGCTTAGGTTACTACCTAGCGAGAATAGTCCTCAGGACAAAAGCTTAGATTTTGGTAGATGTATTTTCTAATCATATCTTACACTAAAAACTTAGCCAGCAGCACAAGATATCAATGAAATGGCACTGGAAGAGTTCTGTCATACACAAAACTTACCCAGTCCTACATATTTTCCTTGACCATTTATTTAATATATTTACCAAACATCAGACTAAACACCCAATACCTAGTAAGACTATAAATTTCAAGCAGAGAAATAAATGCATCATAGGTACCTGAACATTCAAAATCCCTAGAGTCATTTAGAGGTGTTCATCAAATTAAAATGAAACATTTTTTAATGACTGTACTATATATGGCAGTTATTTTTATGTTTATGAAACCCCACTGGAAAAGATTTTCAGTTCGATTAACTTTTTTAGAAGACCTATATGAAAGAACTAAACATGCAGCACATTTGATAAAAGTACCTATTCTATTTGGTATAAATCTCACCAAAATTTCTTATGAGAATTCCATGGGACTATATCGCTATGCAAAATCAAGCTGAATTTATGACTTATCACATATCATTTTAATTACAATCTCTTCAGAAGCATATATATTCAGAAAGTTGAATAGAAGCCATTCTTTTGAGACGGTCATAAATTAGAGGTTAGCAAACTATTTCTGCAAAGGGTCCAGATATAAGTATTTTAGGCTTTGCAGACCATACGTTCTTTGTTGCAACTACTCAACTCTGATATGGCACAAAAGCAGCCACAGATAAACATAAACAAATGAGAATGACTATGTTCCAATAAAACTTTATCTATGGACACTGAAATTTGAACTCATATAATTTTAGTATCACACAAAATATTCCTCTTTTGATTTATTCCAACCACCCAAAAAAGTTAAAACCATTCTTATTCTTAGCTCACCAGCTGTATAAAAAATAGTGCTGGGTCTATCTGGCCTGTGGGCCATAGTTTGCCAATCCCTGCCATAATTTGAGTTCACTGAATCAATATCATTGTTAAATGTATTGTTAAGTGTGTACATTCCCTCTCATGACATCACCGTAAAATAGAGATTTACCGGCAGCATTTTAAAGATATAAAAAACAATGAAAACAAAATTAATTCCAAATCTTACTCATTATAATAAAAATACAAGATAGTAGACCCTCCTTCACCCAATGATGAGCTATCACTATCTGGAAGCAATCCTAAGGAACATCAATCTTTGATTTCTAGTGTTTTTTTTTTTTCCTAAGATTTTATTTATTTATTTGACAGAGAGAGAGCACAAATAGGCAGAGGGAGAAGCAGGCTCCCTGCTGAGCAGAGCGCCCGACGCGGGACTCAATCCCAAGACCCCGAGACCATGGCCCGAGCCGAAGGCAGAGGCTTTAACCTACTGAGCCACCCAGGAGCCCCGATTTCTAGTGTTTTTTATATTACTAATTCAACATTGTAAAGCTGACAGAAAATATCAAATAGTCCATTATTGAATGGAGCATTGTATCTCATAAGAAAAGTCATAAATGCCTCAAAAAATTCTAGTATTAAAAGACATATTTTTGTTTTCCTTTTTAAAATTTTTCTTATTGCTTAACACTCGTTCTTTTATTTCATATATCGTTTACTGTTGTTTTGCGTTATTTTTAAAATACACATTTTCAAAATCATGAAAAGGCACAAGAGAAATTCTCATCAAGTCTTTCTTTAGGATTAAGCAGGCAATATATTACAAAGAATAAACTCACATTTACTACTTAAAATGAGCCAGATAGTTATTAAAAGTGCTTTTACACGTGAATTCACTGCATCACTCACATTTATCTCAGAGGTAGAGTGCTACTATTAGTCCATTTTACAAAAGAGAAAACTGAAGCACACAGATGTGAGATAACTTGCCAAGAATTACAGAACTGAGTAAATAACAGGTCTAAGATTTGAACCCAAAGAAACTGGCTCCAGAGTCCATGCTCACAACTATTAGACTATACAGCCTCCCAAATTAAAATTATCCACTTGTACCTTATACTGAAATCAGAATGTCTCTCAAATGCATATATCAACGGCAAGCCTTCTCACACTGGGGTGTTTATTTTATATTCTTTCAGGTCCTTCTGTTTGGATCTCACTTGGTAAGCACCAAGTGGCTACTGTGTTTACCAGACACTTTAAAATCAAGTACAAGTACTAAATGGAGATGAAGATGAGTAAAATATGGAAATTGTGAAAAATACAGTATGAAGAGGTATGAAAGAACTGAATCTGTCACTTGCTATATAAATCTCAATGGGTAAGCTCTTTAATCCCTAGATCTGACCACCTTCAAAATAGAGGTATTTCTTTTAAGGGTACTATGAGGATCAATTAAAATCATACATGTGATACTCTTTATCAATGTACAACAGTATTTTAATGAGAAAAAAAATGCCACAGCCCACTCTAAAAAGGCAAGAACTTCAATGCCACATATTATTTGATCTTATATAAGCCAAATTTAAAAAGAAAAAAAATCTTGGCAAGAACACAGAAAATCCATTTTAGCTTTGAGCTAATAGTCATGCAAAATAACATAGAACACATGGCCAAAATCTTGAAAAAAATAATCATGAAGCAGACCATGAAAAACAACTAGGTTCTACTTTTTGTCTCCTTTAGCAATTTGTCAAATTTTCAAGCCACTTAAATTTTCTTTTGGTTTCATTTTAGAATTTGGTTATGGATGTCTTAAAATCCTGTATGAAAAGACACTACAGCATAATAAGCATAACTACTCAATCAAATATTTATTAAATAACTGTCAAAGTCATTGAATGAAAGATAATTTCAGGAAAGATGTACAATTTTAGAGTACTTACAAAATTGTTAAAGTCTCGAGTCTAAAGTACAGTGACAGAACATCTTAATAGTGCTTAAATACTATATAATTTATCAAACATTCCTCCTGTAAAGGCAAGGTACAACTTACCTGGAAGGAAAGTGGAAGGTAAAAGCAACACTACTTAATTTTACATTAATGTGCTTTTAAGTTTCAACATTGGCAAGTAATACTGCATGAATTTGCAGTAATGAAAGAAATCTCTGATTTTATTAACAACGGGGAAAGCCTACATTCTACTTATTTTGTTCCTATACTTTCAATCAAATCACTTAGTGCTGTCTGAACACGAAATCATGAAGGTCCTATTCACCAGTACTGAAAAAAGAAACTTTTGCCACCATTCCTACCAGTTAGGGAGAAAGAAAGGAATTAAGACATTTCAAAATTATTCAAGCAAGATGGGGGTATAGCTCAGTGGTACAGCATTTGACTGCAAAATTATTCAAGCAAGAATTGACTTAATATATGAATTCATGATTTCACTACTGCACAAAGCAAACTGTTAAATAATTAAATTATATCTAATAAAATTAAATCATTTCTTCAATTTTTATTAAATGCCAAAAAATAGTAGGTCATATTACATCTATGAGAATAATATCTCATAGCACAAAGCATTTTAAGTAGAAAGTAAGAGCACTGAACATTATAAAAAGCAAAACCTACCAAGTAAAGCTATTAACTCTAAACTGGCAGATGTTACTAAATATTTTCAAATGTGCAAATATTAATTATAACTCCCCAGGATTAATCACTTAATCAAAATGCATTTTAAAAGTTCTTTGAGGTTCAAAAAGCTGATAAGGTCAAATTTATCAGAATTCACCAAATTCTAGGGTCAGCTGTATTGCTTGCTTCTAGGGGCTTTGCAACAGAACTAGCTATCTTACACCTGTAGTATCAGCCCAGGTAACATGAGAAAAGAACAGCTAAGACTCAACAGGTCTTATGCAGTCACTGTCTTCATTCATTCATTCATTCATTAGTATCTCTTAGAAAATACCAGAGATTTTATTATTGTTTTTTTAAGTTGGTTGAAAGAATTCTTAAGTATAGACTTTAACGAGTATAGACAAAGACTTCACAACCTCTATAAACAGTGCCATTTCCCAAGTTAATTAAAATGACCCAAAGCATTTAGGACTCACAGACTGAAAATAGAATGCATTTGTTTTTTTTTTTAACTATCATCATCAAGATATTGAATAAAGGCTTAAAGTAATTTAACTACATGAGTCTTAAATATCCACTAGCTTGGCACTGAGATTTCCAGCATTACCTTGCCTAAGAGAAACCTTACTGGGAAAAACGATTGTCCACAATTATTCCCATGATGTAGAATAATCTCAAAATACCTACTGGATAATGACCAGGAGGGGGAAACCTTGGGAAACTGGTCATTTTAACAGTACACTGTAATGCATTAATACTAGGCCAAGGGACTCTGCACAATTCCTTATATCCTCTTGGTCAGTCAGGTATTCAAATCTACACTATAGAGGCTGCTCAATGTAAAGCTATTCTAAGGCATGAGTTATTTATTAAGCCATATGCCAATTATTTTCTATATTGTGATTAAGATTTTCCCATCTCCCGGGGTGCCTGAGTGGCTCAGTCGGTTAAGTGGCTGCCTTCGGCTCAGGTCATGATCCCAGGGTCCTGGGATCGAGCCCCGCACTGGGCTCCCTGCTCAGCGGAAAACCTGCTTTTCCCTCTCCCTCTGTCTCCTGGCTTGTGCTCTCACTCTCTCTCTCTGTCAAATAAATAAATAAAACCTTTAAAAAAAAAATTTCCCATCTCCCAAATGATTACATCTAAGTAGGCAGTATCCCATGATAAAATGACTGCTACAATGCTAAGGTCAATTTATGCTAGGTAAATAACCTCCTCTAATAACCGCACATTAACAGTTCTGTGTTTAAATGAGTAAAAGTTTCTAGGTAAAGGCCACAAAACCACGCTCTTAATACTACATCACGTTCAAAATTTTCATGACGACTTGAATAATATTAAAGAACAGGTCTGCTTATCAAAGCTGAATGTGACCAGCAGATAAGTACATAATAATATATACAGCAGATAATAACATAATCAGTATTCAAAATTATCATTAGGATAATGATAATATGCCAAAAACATCTAAATAAAGTTAAAAGAGGTAAGTGCATTCAGGTTTAAGAGATGATTTCCACTAGTTCAAGGTGAAGAACTGGTCTGGCAGCAGTTCATTTGAGAAATTAATCTTCAGGTATATACAAGCTCACAAACAGTCAAAAGAATGACAAGGCAGGTATAAAAAGTAATGGAATTTGAGGTTACAGGCAGGAAAAAAATGCATCCAAAACGAACATCCTAAGGATAGGCGTGTAGAAATCATGCAACAAGCTGAAGGAACAAGAGGTGGTTAACATTGAGAAGATGAAAGGGAAACATCCTGGCAGTCTGCAAATATTTGAGGTATTATCATGAGTATGAAAGAGGAGACGTGTCCCACATCAGTGTTTCTCAAACTATCTGTGGTAAAGGAATTCGTTTTTTTCCTAATCACTGCAGACTCTTTTATAAAATACAGGAACAATATCAGGACTATGGAAAACTGCTATAAAGATGTCTAAATGCTTAGTCTGTTCCCATACTTAATTCATTGTGAATAGATAAACAGTTCGTGGACCCCCATTTTAAGTAGCTTTATTCCACTGGTACCAGAAATCAAAATCCAGATTTACCAGAAGTAAATCAAAGGGAACCATTTTATGGGAAGTTAAATTGCACCTTGAATTCCTAGTAAGTAGGTGTGCCAACACTGGAATGGCACTTTCAAAGAAAGAATATTTTATCTGTCACATTATCTGTAAAATGGACTCCTGCACTGGAAAGGTGATTGGATTAAATCATTGTAGACTCTACCCTCTAAGCTTCTGTGAGGCCCATCAGAAGTAAACACACACACAAAATCCCTAAAGTAGCCAATAAAAAGTAATCAAACCATACTACAAAATCAGCCATAAGGTATTAGGTAGAACATATGGGAAAAAGAAAAGGACTAAAAAAATGACAAAACACTATGTTAATTGTAATTAAGATACCTTAAATATGTGAGAATTAGAGGGCCACTATTTTCTTTTTAAACTCATTATTGACTACATAAATACACCCTGAAGTTGCCTATTCAAAGTTTAAAATAGACTATTCAAAAGCACAAAATAAAGATCTTTTTTCCTTTTTTTTTCAAAAGAAACCCTGAGGAACACCATTGCCATCTTAAAAATTCTCCCGTCTTGAGTGACCCTCAACCATCACAGTTTAGTCATATTCTGTGGACCTATCTTGACGCAGACTTAACCGCACTGCTATAGCCTTCGCTTTTAGTTAAGTCAATCACCTTCTGATTAAACCAGCAGGTCCTTCCCAACAGCAGGTTCACGGAAATAAAGTGTATCCTCCCATACCAATTCTTGAAAAATAGCAATTTCAGACTCTTAACCATGCACTTTAAATAGGTGCAAAGTACTCAGCCAAACACTACTGATGTTGCCTCCTTTCTGTATTCCTTAGCCCTCCTCCACATCCACCCTCCATAAAAATTGACCTACTGCCCACCAACTACATCAACTTCTAACTTGTCGATGCCTCCCAGGTACAGAGGCTACACAGTAGTATCAAAGGTGGCCCCTCAATCAGGTATGTTCACTAATTACCACAGGCACATACATTATTCCACATTATTCCCTGAAACTTTAAATGGATGTTCCCAGGAGAAAGACTCCTGTAAATGCACTTTACATAGTAGCACTTAAGAGATTTTTTTCACATCTAACTTGCACTCTTTTCCTCATTTCTGATCTAATAACTCATCTTCTAAGAAGAAGTATCAACAGTTACATTAATAAATAAGATACAAAACAATGAAAGCAAAACTATTATAGAGAGGGCACAACAAAACACACAAAAATAATAGCAGATAAGTTAAAGTGACAGAAAAAGAAAATTTATCCCTCAACATTAAGGAGTTTTTTAAGTCACAGGAAGAAAACACATCCACAAAGTAAAAATCACCATATACTTGCCAGGTTTCTGTTAAATTCAGAATAAAATCTATCATAGATTCCCATTTAAACATGAGTACTTAAACTGGGACTTTGAAATTCTCCTGGAAATGTTAAGAAATCACCTGCAATGAGCCCTTTTCCACAAGTTCTTTCAGTGGCATGAATGAAGACTTTAAAAATTTTTAAGTATGAGCTCCAAAATAAATTCTCAATTCTGAGAAATATTTGAAAATCACCTGTTTTGTCTCTCAGTATTCTGAAGCTCCCTGTGGTCCCTTTTCAGGTGTTTGGTCAAAGATGTAAAGTATTCTTTTAAAAGATTCTGGAAAGGTTGTTGTTTCTCTGGACTAATTATCTCACTAGGAGGAAAACTCAAATTAAACTTCTCTGCAGCACTCTTCACTTTCCGCGGCACAAGTCCAGCTATATCATCTCCACAATGTCGACAAAAACTAATCACCACGGAAACATGAGTATGGGATTCCCGATCAGCATTAATAATATTTTTTAGCTGTTCATAGATTAAGGAAAGACCTTCCTTGTCAGTGAAAATCCCAACTATTGTCAATTCTGCAATGAAACGCAAATCAGTTCTTAACTTAGTAATGTTAGGGGTTTTCTCTTCTTTCCTCGCTTCAAAATGTTTTTTCCAAACCTGAAGAAGTGATGGAGCAAAGTCGGCATAACGCTGGTGAAAGAGAGAGCACAAGTGCACAGCACAGTTCACATCAGATATTTTTAGCTTTGCTTCCACAATAGAAGCCACAGCTTCTGCAATGTATTTGCTTAAATTTAGGCCATTAAAATCATGGGACAAAGAGTCTCTCTGTTGTTCCGTAATAGTTTTTAGTTTCTTTACGAAAGCAGTATTTTTCTTCAAACTTGAGTCTAGTCGGCTAAAGAAATTTTCCTCTGGTCGGTTGTCTGGAGCATTTTGGTTTTTGCTACGAAGTTCCTTCCTTAACTGATGTCGTTCCCAGGCTTCCTGATGAAGCTGAAGGGATTCCTCTTTTTCTCTACATAAAAAACAAACAAGTAAATAAAATACCTTGAATATTTTGAAGACACTGACAAATTTCATAAGAGTGAAAGACAATGAAAACATATTCATATAAGCACCAAGCATCCCAAAGAAATGAAACATGCAAAAAGCTCTTTTCCTACCTATTTTTAAGATTTTTTTTTTCAACTCACAACCCTGAGATCAAGACCTGAACAAGAGTCGGACATTTAACTGACTGAGCCACCCAGGTATCCTTACTTTAAGATTTTGTTCTTAAGTAATCTCTGCATCCAGATGGGGCTCGAACTCACAACCCTGAGATCAAAAGTTGCACGCTATATGGACTGAGCCAGCCAGGCATCCCTTTTCCAACTTCTAAAGACATTTTATTAATGACTTAAGATAATGAGAACCCAGTATACTGAAAATACCAAATGTGGCAGAGTGGATGATTCTGAATAACTAGAGCAAAAATCATTCTGTCAACTGGCAAACTAAATGGATAAAATACTTTTGTCAATTCTACCTCAATAAAGCTGCAAAAATTAATGGATTAAACACATGATGCATAGAATGAAAAATATAAAATAACATGCCTGGGAAGGCTATAAGACCTAAAACAGATAAAAGCACTGGGAATATAGGAAAAAAAACATGCCCACTAAGAATATTCTAAACAGGGGTGCCTGGGTGGCTCAGTAGGTTAAAGCCTCTGCCTTCGGCTCAGGTCATGATCTCAGGGTCCTGAGATCAAGCCCCGCATCAGGCTCGCTGCTCGGCAGGGAGCCTGCTTCCCCCCCTCTCTCTGCCTGCCTCCCTGCCTACTTGTGATCTCTCTGTCAAATAAATAAATAAAATCTTAAAAAAAAAAAAAAAGAATATTTTAAAGAGCAATGTTTGTAAAAAGAACGTATTAAAAACATTTTGATATGTTAAGTACCACTTTTCCATACTTTTCAGGCTAAACTAAACCTCTAATAAAGTACCTTTCTCAGTTTGGGTCTTAAATTTCAAGCGTAATTAAGAAAATTTGGAAAGGAACCAGAAGATAACTGTAAGATACAACTTCCTTAATAAAAAAGGCTAACAGTTTATCTTGAAAAAAAAAATCAAAAGATGGAACATGTTTAAATTGTAAAAGTAGTAAAATAACTTGAGCAGGAGCAGGAAGGTAGGGGCAATCTGACTTTGAGGCTTCTGAGATACCAAAATATATAAATTTAAAATATAAATTTCTAAAAAACAGATTTTTACCTTTCAGAGATAACCATCCCTGAGCTACCCTTCTATGATTTTTCAACTAAAAGCCACAGTAAGTTAACAAGAAGTTGCATCTATCACTGGGAACACGGGACATGTGAGTATCTCTTGGAGTCTCCCAGCTACACACAAATAAAGGATTAACAGTGAGAGCACACTTTAAGAAAGAATAACTCATTATGTATATGCATTTAATAAGTCAATTTTCATCTGCAATAAAAACACTTTAAGACACATAAATGAAATATTTACCATTGAAATAATAATGCTTTAAAGTACTCCAAGGGAAAAAAGTGGGTAATTGTTGATACTGGGTAGATAGACAGTTGGGGGCTTAGGAGGACTGGTTCGCTATTCTATTCCGTTTTTTTGCACGTTTGAATTTTTCCCAATAAGAAGTTGGGAGTCTGGTGCTTTGGTTTTTTGTTTGTTTGTTTGTTGGGGGTTCTTTTTTTTGCTTGTTTTTTGTTCTTTCTATACTAGGGTAGAGGGAAGAGTAAAAGTCACAGTGAAACTGAATATCCTCGTGAATATTTTAAAATTAATTTGAATACATTTTTAGCACAATAAATTTAAAATAGTTTAATTTTAACATGTAATTAATATAAAATAATTAGTGAAATACATTATGTTCTTTTTTTTCATGAGCCTTAAAATCCAGTGTTCTTTTTACACTCACATTTAACACCAATCTCATTTTGTACCCGCCTCATTCTGTGTGGTCCACAGCTCCTCGTGAATTTTTTTTAAAAAAAGTAAAATATAAGCAAGAAACTCTCAAGAATCATGGCTCTGAATATTCCCAAACTGGCCTCTACCATTGCCTTCCATACTTAACGCTCTAGTACCTCACTAAAAATAGAAGGGCTAAAGAACTTTGGTAGGAGAGTAGATGGTTGAGCTGTTCTAGAGATCCATGAAAATTCATGTTCGCAGTTTTTAATCATATACACACACACACATACACATACACACACGAAGGGGAGAGCCCATGCTACTCAACAGTTGTCACTCGTGCTACATCCTAGTAGTTTTCCTGAGGACTACCTTGTTTTTCGCCAGGTCATTATACTACTTGTATAGATTTACAAGGTTAAAAATAGATTTAATTTTTTAAAGATTTTATTACAGAAAGAGAGAGAGAGCACACGCGTGCACAAGCATGAACAGGAGGAGAAGCAGAGGGAGAAGCAGACACCCTGCTGAGCAGGGAGCCAGACTCAGGGCTTGATCCCAGGACTCTGGGACCATGACCTGAGCCAAAGGCAGACACTTAACCGACTGAGCCACTCAGGCATCCCTAAAACTAGATTTAGATGAAAGTAAGAATGGGAAGCATTATGGAATTCCTTTTTAAGGACAAATTTTTAAAGTCAGCTAGGTTCAAAAAACCCAGCAACTCCACTGTTTATTGTAACTTCTTCAAACTTCATTTTATTAATCTGTCAAATGAGGATCATTAGGACTGCCTTTAGGATATGTGCTGATATGTTCTATAGTGCCTGGCACATAATAAGAATTCAGCAAATAACAGCCATTAAGAACTAAAGATTTTCAACTTAAGACAGAGACCAGAAAAAAAAGCTTTCAAAAAAAAATCAGGGGGCTCCTGAGTGGCTCAGTGGGTTAAGCCTCTGCCTTCAGCTCAGGTCATGATCTCAGGGTCTTGGGATCGAGCCCCACATCGGGCTCTCTGCTCAGCGGGGAGCCTGCTTCCCCCTCTCTCTCTGCCTGCTTGTGATCTCTCTGTGAAATAAATAAATAAAATCTTTAAAAAAAAAAAAAATCATGGGGCACCTGGGTGGCTCGGTGGGTTAAAGGCTTTGCTTTCAGCCCAAGTCATGATCTCGGCATCCTGGGCATCCTGGGATTGAGCCCCGCATCGGGCTCTCTGCATCGGGCTCTCTGCTCGGCGGAGAGCCTGCTTCCCCCTCCTCTCTCTGCCTGCCTCTCTGCCTACTTGTGATCTCTCTCTCTCTGTCAAATAAATAAATAAAATCTTAAAAAATAATAAAATAAAATAAAAAATCAGAAACAATCCAGATTACCCTACACCTCAAAAAATATGTATTAAAATTCCTATTATTTAATATGAATAATTAAAGCATAAGCATGCCTCTAGTTACTGAAAATAACAGATCAAATAACCGAAGATACTCTCGTTGAAGGGCACCCCAGAAGTCTGATTCCAAATAATCACTGCTTTCCTAATATTTCAGTCTTCCCATTCCTTCATATCAATAATAAAATAACTGCTCTTACTTCAACTGAGCAGCTTCTTCTTCTTGCTGACGTTTTGCCTGCTCTTCTTGCTTCTTTTTCTCTTCCTCTTCATGTTTCTTTTTTTCTTCTTCCTCTTTTTTCTTTAATTCTTCCTCTGCCTTCACCTTTTCTTCTTCTTTTTTCTTTCGTTCCTTGTCTTCTTTTTTTCTCTTATCTTCTTCCAGTTTCTTCTTTTTATCTTCAGGGACCTTAATAACCTCCTTCTTGGCAGTAAGCTTGATCTCATCTTTTGGTTTCTCCCTGCTGCTCACTGGCCGCCTTTCACTGCAGTCCTTTTCCTTGTTGTTTAGTAAAGTTTCTTTTTCTTCCATACTTGCTGGCTTTTTACGCTCAGCTGGCATTATGTTACCCAGAACAATCTGTAAGAGTAAAAGAATGTCAGTATTCTTTGCACTATTGTTGATGCAGTGACTTTTAGTAATGTGACACTGTTTTCTAAACAGAACATATTAATGCAATTGTTGTGGAAGATTAAATAAATGCATGCAAAACGAACACTATTTCTGTGATAAAATAATTTCTTGGTCACATTCCACATTCTATCACTATTAATTATGCCTCATCTAAGTACTTTATTACTTTTTATTAAGGAAAAACTGAAACACAAACAAAAGTATACAGCACAATTTAACCAACCTCCAAATATTCACTGCCCAAATTCAATCATTAGGAACTACAAAACATAAATAACATTCAATTAAATACTTCAGTATGTATCTGAGAATATTTTCAATCGGTTTTAATCCCAACATTTCACATCCGTTAGGAGATGCTGGTGACATATTTCACACAACATGGAATAGAAGTTTTTAAGTTGGAACATAAACAAGCTCTTGCCTCCCATAAATGAACTGACAAAACAGACAACAAAAGACAGATTTCACATTATCATTCTAACCTTATCAAACTTTCAAATACAGAAACCATCAACTATCTCAAATTATACTAGACTTTTAATCTTTTCATTAGTATTAGTCAAAATTAATCTATAAATAAACATAATGATGATTACAAATCTGTATATTCTGTCTACATCTGCCAATACAGTAGCCACCAGCTCAGGATTTCTCAGGCTTGGCACTATTACCATTTCAGGCAAGATAATTCTTTGGGAGTTTTGGTGGGGGAGGGGAGGATATTGACACTATTTTGTGCACTATATGTTTAGCAGCATCCCTGCCTTCTCTACTAAGGAGGTGACAGCAGTATCTCCCCCCTTTTGACAACCAAAAACTACTCCAGACATTGCCAAATGTTGCCTGGGGACAAAATCACCACCAGCTGAAAAACAGTGCACTAGCCACATGTGGCTACTTATATGAAAATTAAGAGTTTGAAATTTTGTTCTTCAGTCACTACCCATATTTCAAGTGCTCAATTCCACATGACTAGCGGCTACCACATCAGACAGTGCAGATACAGAACATTTTAATTATCACAGAAAGTTCTACTGGATAACACTGGTCGATAGTACAGGTTCTATACAGTTAACTGGAAATAAACTGTGGAACAAAAATCTGTATTTCCCGGCAAAATTCAGCATATTTTTTCTTTCCTAAAAATAAATTTCTCTACTTAGAACAGAAATTTCTCTACTTAGAATTATTTTATTGACAGTGCTTCATGTTTTAAGTCCTAAATCATCTGAAAATTGTATATGAGAAAATCAAAATACTTTCTATTTAATACAGAATTAAACTAAACTTCCTAATTTTTTTTATTAAAAGCTAAAAATATACACAGTATTCTTAATCATTTTCAAATATAGACTTTAAGTTACAGCAATAAAAACTAGGTTAGCAAACAAAACATTTGCAATAATAAATACTTTATAAACACAATGCATTTATTTCAGCACTCCAATAAAATGTTATCACAGAAAGAAAACCCAGGCCAATAGAAGCACTTTAATTTTTGGAGGCACAAGCAACACTCTATCTTCTCTAAACCACCTCTTCCTTTCCCAATTTTTCTCTTTTACTAATTCTCCTCCAGGCCCACATTCAATGCATTAATTTTATTTATTTATTTTTTAAGATTTTATTTACTTATTTGAGAGAGAGAAAGAGAGAGAATGAGTGGGGAGGCGAGGGAGAAGTAGGTTCCCCGCTGAGCAGGGAGCTCTTGTGGGGCCTGATCCCAAGACTCTGGGATCATGACCTGAGCCGAAAGCAGACACTTCACAAGGCAGACACTTTACCGACTGAGCCACCCAGGCACCCCTACATTCTCCATTCTATGCATTTATTTTAACAGTGATGCCTAATGGCTTCAGTTAACCTCAATGGTGGAACTCAAGAAAAAAAGTTGTTAATCCTGTTTAAGCAATCATTAAAACATGAAAGAGCATAACTACTTATTTGCGTGGCAAGGCAGTGTTAACGTTTATGTTATCTGGGAAGTGTAGCAGCTTCAAACACCCTTTAATGTGAAAAAAACCACGTCCTAAAGCAAGCAAACTTTAAAGAAAATACTCATAGCTACCACTCACTGGCCCCACAGTAAACATCTTACATACATTATCTCATTTAATACTAAAATCTTTATGAGGTGGGTATTATTTTCCCTATTTTATAAATGAGTAAACTGAGACTTGACCAAGTAACTTGACCAAGGCCTCCACAGCTGGTGACAGAGTTGGAATTGGAACCCATACTCTCAACTAAAGTTATTAAGAACCTTGAGAGTACCAAACTGTGAGGTGGAAAACTTGATCATAGATACTGACAAATCATAGAATTACCCATCTGAATTGAAAGAGTCCCCGATAATGGCTAAGCAGTTTTTATATCACTTTTTTAACTTTTGGAAGATACTAGCTAAAATATACAGGGATAACATAATTCCTAACGTAACAATCTTACTTAGGGATATTTGTCATTATGCGCAAAAAAATAATACTCTTTATATACAGAGTTGGTATTTTCTGAAGTGAAGTTTATCAACAAGCGATACTTCAATGATATAAGAACTACAGACAATAAAAAGAATGGCCTAAAAATTGACAAGTAATGTCTCATTTATGAGGATAATTTAGATATTAAGTTCTATAAAAACATTAAATTCACTTGAAATCTGACAAATTCATAAAGGATCATGTATTAGCTTAACAGAGTCTCCTAAACTTTTGTGACTCTCTACAGCATTTATTTATTCAATAAATGTTTAAGTGTGTACTATATCAAACTGTAATAGGCACTCATGAATTGATCCTGCTCTAGAACATAAAAAAACAGATTCTCAGTAAGGCCCTTAAATCTTTGTACTGATATATTCTTTGAATCACTTCATCCTTGTATTAAAAACATACCCAGAGTACACTTTGAACTAAATTTGAGTGAACAAAAAATATGACAGAAATGTAAAGGCTCATGTAAACATCAACATGTGAAACATGTGAAAACAATATAGGCTTTGAAGTCAGACTTTGAAGTATGCATCCCAACTCCGCAACCTGCTAGCTATGGGAACTGGGCAACTTAACTTCTAAGTCTATTCATCGATAAAATGGAGGTATTTCTACCTCTCCTACAGAATTCTTAATCTACTAACATAGAAGGTAGTATCAAGAAGGCATTCAATAAATGTTTATTCTTTCACACAGAACACTGAAAAGTTCATTGGAAGATGAGATTTTTGTTTAGAATTAGGACTAGACTTTACTCCAATTCTCAATTTTCACATTGACATGGCAGCAGAGAAGTGACCCGCCCGATTACAGTAGTTTAATACCTGGGTCAAGACTCACTGTCCGGTGCTCTTGACTATATACCTGACTCAAGATTTTAAAAGCCAAACAAAATATACAAACAACCTAATTTAGATCTGTATGCATTTGTACTGTCAATTAAACTGTATTTAGTGAAATGCTAATATTTCTTTAAATTATTTTGATAATCCATGCTTTAACAAACAGCCAAATATTTTATCTGAACTATTTCAAAAATTTTTTCAAGTAAAAACTAAAATTTTAAATAGATTTCATCTCAAAATAATCAAGATTGATATTAGTGATCTTTTTATTATTAGTTCTTACAAATTACTCAGTACAATTACAGCCAGTACTTAAAAGGAAGTCATGTTTTAAAACCACCTTCCTAGCTCCCCAAGTAGAGCCCCAGCTCTTGGGCTGTATATTTTATTTGGTTTTCTAAACATACTCTGTCCAAAAGAAAAGTAAAACTACTTTATTAGCAAAACAGGTATCAATGGAGTGTACCAGGGGACAGAGTACAGAGTAAGGGTGCTTCCCTTTTAAAGATAGTCCTCTAGCAAAGTACCATATGGACTATGTATGAAATCACAATCAGACTGCTCTGAGAATACTCCAGAGGAAGACAATGCTGTTTTACCTTTTACTTCTGTGTTATTCAAAATGTCCTAAGCCCTAACCGCTCAGGGGCTTTATCTCCCAGTGTCTGGCTTTATAAAAAGTCCTTAATACCAAAGACTCATTCAAAGTTTTTACAAATTTCACCAGAGTTCAAAACTGGTTTTCTTGATGAATTGTACGATTTTTATAAACACCTAAAAACTACGATAAACGATAAGGGTGGGGGATAGTTTTGTGATAGTTTTACTTTGGTCTGATGCATCACTACATACAAGTCCTAAAACAGCAGGAGAACTGATGGTCCGGTTCAGTGTGTACCCCCAAACTCGTAAACTGGCTCTGCCTGGCCAACCTGACGACCAAATACCCTGTGATGATCTCCTCAGTTCAAAACTACCAACGAGAGTAAATACTAGGAGCCTTGGGATGAAGGCAAAGCAAAGAACCCTCAGCCTATGTGACTAAAAAGAAGTAAACCCAATAACCCATGCCCACCATTCCCAAACACCGAAACCCCTTCCCCTCCACACATAACTCCCACAAACCCCTGCTCCTGCTGCACATTCCCATACCCCACACGTTTCCCCGCCACAACTCCCCTTCTTACGGGTACCTACGGTCACCTTCGCGGACCATCCTCGCCCCAGCCCTAACTTCTCACCCCACACTCCCTCACCACCCGAGACCGAGACTCTCCGGCTGATCTCCCTACTCCACATCCTCCCACTCACGCACCCTCCCCACTTCCTCGCCCTCGCTTCCCTCCCGGCTCCCGAAGAGCTTTCCCCAACCTCCCCTCGCTCTACTCCACACCCCCAAACACCTTCACCCCGCCACAGCAGGCTGCCCGCCTTCAGCCCCGAGGCCCGGCCCGGGCATGTGGGGCAGATACCCCCTCGACCGCCCCTCATGTCTGCCCCGGGCCGGGGGCGCCCGCGTTAATGGGAGCCTCCGGGAGAGGGGTCTGAGGAGGACGACGCCGGAGCTGCGGTCCGTCTACTGCTCGCCGCCCCCGGAGCGCTGGGTTACGGAGTCGCCTCTTGGGTCCCTCAGGGAGTAGGAGTCCAGGCCGGTGCCCCCCAGCCCCGCTTCCTCCCGATCGTTGGAGCGGAGGGGAAGGAGGTTCCCCGGGACTCACCTCGAGCCTGTTGTCAACATTAGCCCCGGGTTTCCCAGCACCAACTCCAGCGCTCGGGCTCTCCCCTCCCCTCCCCCCACCTATCTCGCAGCCGAGGGCCCGCCTTCCCTCAGCTCCCCCTCCTCCCTCCGCCCGCCGGCCCTCCCGCCCGCCACTCACCAGCGCGGCCGGGCTGCGAGTGGGGGCGGGGCGGAGGGAGGAGGAAAGGAGAAAGCTGTTCCAGCGTTTGCCTGATCGAAAATTGTCGGTGCCTCCGTGCCCTCGGCATATCGATGCCCTTAGCTTAACCCCGAAGTGGCGGATCGCGAGCACAGGCCCAGACAGGTGCGATACACATACAGACTGGTTCAAATTGTCCACCGGATGAGAGGAGGGAGTTTTTCAGACAGGCAATAAATAGGGCAGCCACAACCAGCATATCAAGTCAGGTCCCCAGCCGAGGGGAGGAGTGTTCCAAGGACCGGAGGCAGGAAGTGGATTGGTCGCCAGGAAAGGGAAAGCGCCTGAATTGCAGATGCGCAGGCGCAGGTACTTGGGGGGTGAGGGGGAAGCTAGAATGGGGTGGGGCGGAGCTAACAGGAGGTAAGGAAGGGCGGTGGAACAGTAGGAGAATTACGGAGCGCCATTAAGGACAAGTTTGGCCACGTGATTCTCAGGGGAGTTTCCTGGAGCGAATGTAAAGGAGAGGTCTAAGAAGGGAAAGTTTGATTGGACTAATTTGAGGGCTAAGGTTGAAGATTTAGAGAGTTGGAAACCGGAGAAGCTAAAGAATATGGCTGGTGGGAAAAGTAGAAGTTGGTAAGGAATGGGTCTAGATTTAAGACTGTCCTAGAAAGACTACGAAAGTCCCGTGGGGGAATTTCCAGCAGAACTTTTTAGGTGTTCGACATAAAAACAACCCAGAATGAAGAAGAATAGAGGTTTTTCTCAACGGATCTTAGAAAGTACTCTGTCCGAGCAAGCAAATTAAAAAAAAATTAAAATGGAATGACGTCCCTGAATTACTGAATGTAATCACTCCTTTAAAAAAAATTGACTAGTCTTGTCATTTCTTCCGAATGCGAAACCAAGTCAACTTTTTAAGATGGGTATTAGTTTATCCACACAAATTAACTCATCTTAAATTGTGTATAACTTCTGTGTATCTGGCTTCCGATTTTTATCGAAACAGTGCTTGGATCTGCTAGCATGATCTCACTGGGTGCTCGTACAGGTTGGCTTTGACTGGTCAGGAGCCAAAGGAACAAGGGTGCAAAACTGGTCCTGATTCTTGCTTGACATGTGGCGCCTTACCCGATATACAGGGCCACAAAACGAGCTGCTACCAACCTCAAATACATTAGACAGGTCTAGGTTCGTTTGCATTCAGCTTTTGCCCATTTGCCTCTATTCACTGGTTCGTTTTCCATTTATTAGTAGCAGGCAAATCGCCTTCACAAATTGAGTGTTGATGTTTCCTGTTCTTAGATATTTTTTTTTTGAAACACTAATCGGTCAATCACTTACTGGGTAGTGAAAGAGAAAGATTAATGCTGCTATTGATAAACTCCCTCCTACTGCTAAATAAGTAGGAGGAAGGCACCTGGGTGGCTCAGCTGATTTCATTCTTGATACCAACTCAGGTCTGGATCTCACTATTGTAAATTCAAGCCCTGCGTTAGGCTCCATGCTAGGCCTGGAACCTACTTAAAAACAAAAACAAAACAATTAGAAAAGAACTGTCCCAAACCACCATACTGGGAATGGCCACCACTGTTCTTTTGAAAAGATTTTCTCATTTTGTCTGCCTACCTTAAGAAAATTTACCTCTATGCTGTTAATGAATAAATCTGCTTATCCAAGTCGATCTTTACCTTTCATGAGGTATTAAAAGGAAATCATGTGAATACAAGGATCAAAAAAAAAAAAAAAGGAAAGCATTTTTATTGACCTCCTGCTTATTTTAAATTTGTTATTTTAATTAATAATCGTAATAATCCTGTAGGTATTACGATCCCCATTTTATAGAAACTGAGTCACAGAAAGATTAATTTAATTCAATATCACAAAACAAGAAGCATACTATTACAAGTCCAACTCCAAAAACCCAAGCTTTTTCTGATGTATGCCACTGCCTTAATGCCTAGACTTTTTCATAGACTAAAAATGCTCCCCATTGTCTTCTTTCCAAAGAAGAATGTCAAAAGCCACCACAGCTTTCTGATGTGAGGATACCATTGCAATCTCTAACTGGAAGAAACACTGGATGAAACTTCTCTGAAGAAATCATCATTTTTGCATTCTGATAATTCAAACTTCACTGTTTTCTGTAACTACATTATATTTAGTTTTGAAGTGTCTATCTAGATATTTCATTATTTGAGAAAATTCTAAAAAACGCCTTTTCCTCTTTGCCTGCTTCAGTTGACAGAACTATACCATATGAAAAAAGAAAAAACTGACATACATATAACTTACATGATACCATTTTCTATTTAAAACCCAGTTACAATGCTGCTTCGCATTAGAAAGCAAAGGCAAGAGAAAGGGATTACAATTTCAGGGCAGGATAAATTCTAAATTTAGAAAAAATAGGGCTCATGTGATATGAACTGCCTGGTTCCCTGCTGAATGTGTGCTATACCTTTAACAAATCCACCTCCGTCTTCCTCTCTCTCTCAAATAAATAAATATATTTTTTAAGATTTTATTTATTTGAGAGAGAGAGAGAGCACAAGCAGGGGGGAGAGGCAGAGGGAGAGGGAGAAGCAGACTACCCACTGAGCAGGGAGCCCAATGTGGGGCTTGATCCTAGGACCCTGGGATCATGACCTGAGCTGAAGGCTGACACTTAACTGACTGAGCCATCCAAGCACCCTAAATATATAAATCTTAGGGAGAGAAAAAAAAAAAAGAAGAAGAAAGAGTGCCTTTGATAGAAGCAGTGGCATTTCCACAAGATATTAAGAGAGAAAACAAAGAAGATGAATGCATGGACAGATAGACTTATAGACTTGGATGGGGGATTGTAAAGGACTTCTTCCTGGATCATGAAATTGGAGGTAAGCTCATCAGCTAAGAGTGGGGTGAGGGAGAGATTGGGGGAAGTTTGAAAAGAGAGGGGAAAATAGAAAAGAGACAGCTTGGAGAACATGAAAGCAATGGAGATACATACTAAGGATTGCTGCTGACACACTATTTAGTGTTTTTGATCATGAATTTAAAACCATGCAGCCTACATATGCCAATTTCTCCAGAAAAGATGAACCGTTAGTTTTAGTCAAGGCTGCAGCTTCTTTTTTCCCCGTGAGAGTGATGACAAAGAAAGTGAAAAGTAAGGGGATTGTGTGTTTGCAAGAAGATGATAGTCATGAAGGATCATGGAATCTCAGCTGGGTATGGAGGGAAGTTAAGGGGAATGAGGCGTATGTGTGAGTATGGATGGGTTAATGGATTGACAGGAGTAGAGTTTGCCAAGAAAATGGTGAGAAAAAGCTGTTTAATAAAAAAAATTTAATTGAGTAAGTTTGAAGATCTAATTGGCTTTATTAAATGATTCATGAATCGGGCAGCATCCCATCTAGCAAATAGAAAAAAGCTCCATCAAGCTACAGAAAAGGGACAGTTTTTAAAGGCAAAGAGGGGAATAAAGGAAATTATTAGCAAAGAATGCATTGTTTTAGGCTAGGTAACCCTCTTGAGGGGAACGGAAGGGGTCTATCAGTATATTTTCTAGTACTGACCAGGAAATTCCATGTTGACTGGTTAAAGGTTACGTTCCTGTGGGGATTGAAACTGCAATTAGGTTAAATATTAAGTCTTGGTTTGCTGACACGAGGCCTTTAACCTAAGTGACTCCATTTGGGGCCTGTGCTTTTCTTCTTAACAAAGCCAAAACCTTTAGTGAATTAAAGGGGACAGATGAGGACATCAGAATGTGGTTCTGGAGAGCTGCAGTAACTGGGACTATAGACTGAAGGAAGAAATCCAGAGGAGCTGAGGCTTTTGAAAGAGGATGAAAGAGAACTGGTTTAGAAGCCACCATGGAAAGCGAGATGCATGCATCTCTGAAGTCAGACAACGTGAATTCAAATTCTGTTCCAAAATATACCAGCTATTTGAGTGTGGGCTAATTCTTTAACCGGTTTAGATCACAGCTTTTAATTCTTAAAAAATCTTGTTAATAGGGGTGCCTGGGTGGCTCAGTTGGTTAAGTGACCGACTATTTCAGCTCAGGTTGTGATCTCAGGGTCATCAGATTGAGCCCCACGTTGACTCCAGCTTGGGATTCTCTCTCTTCCTCTCCCTCTGCCCCAACTCCCACTTGTGTGCCACCCACCCCTCAAATAAATAAATAAATAAATAAATAAACAAATAAAATCTTTTAAAAATCTTGATAATAATAGTACCTTTTCATAGGGCTTCGTGAATAGTAAATGAGGTGATTCAAATAAAATAACTTAGCACAGTGCTCACAGTGTATGCTCTGTGTTAGTTGTTACTAAACCATTTCCGAAATAGGAAACACAGTCATCTAAATGGCTTTGCAGTTTGAGTAAATAGTGCTTCAATAGCCCTTAACTCTGGTGTGACACCAGTGTGCCTGAAACTTTTTACTCCAAGCGCTGGAAATCTGTGCTAAGAAATCGAACTTAAAATGATAATTAAAAGGGGGGGAAAATCAAATCACCACAATGTACACTTTAAATATCTTACAATATTATTTTTCAATTATACCCCAATAAAGCTGGCAGGGGGAGGGGGAAAAAGGATGGGATTTTTCAGCTATTGTAACGAATAAAGGCAGAGGTTTATAAATAACATTTCTAATTCTGGTTTCACATCAGTTTGTCCAGGAGAGTGACCAATCTCAGTATTGGGGGGAGCCGGTGGTGAGAAAGGTAACCCTATGTCATCTAATTGCCTTAATTTAATTCCTGACCCATACTTCTAAGTCTTTGCTGTGGGACAACTGTGATGAAATATTCCACGTATACCTCAAACCTAAAACGTCCAAAATCGAACTTCATGTTGGTCTCCAACTCCATCTACTTCTTTTATTTTTATTCTTTCAGTTAATGGTGCTAAAGGGGATCAGGATATGTCACTCCAAAATACGGCACTTCAGCATAATGATTATTTTGAGCTGAAGGCAACTGAGAATCAACAGACACAGGAAGAATTCTCTAAATCTCCCCTTATCTGCCTAAAAGCAGTGCATGAATTTTCCTTTGTGAAGGTGTCTGCCCCTCACCCCAACCCCCATGTCACCAAGAAGAAGAAAGGGACTCTTATCACTGGTGATAGACAGTCAACACCCAGGAAGGTTTGCATACACAGGTCGGACTTATCTTTCATCACTTCCCCATATATTTCCAAGTTGTTCCCATATTCAGCTGTCGTTTAAGACCACAGCCCCTTCTCCTTTGTTAAAATGGTGTGTAAACTCTGAGTCTGTTTCTTTTTGGTGAACTCTTACGGACGTAATATTAATAAAAAATAGTATGCCTTCTCTCCTGTTCATCTGTCCTTTGTTAGTTTAATTTACACACTTCCAAATGAAGAACATAAGAGGGTAGAGGAAAAATTTTTCCTCTACAGTACTTAGGTAGTCCTCACTCCTCATCCCTTGTCCAAATGCTATTGATACGTCTCAGAAAGATCTTGCCCAGGTCCTCATCCATATCCCCACCCCCACAGCCTTAGTTCATAGGCACATAACTCAAACCCACACTACTGACAACCATCTCTTAGTTCTCCTTCCTAATTGCTTCTACTCTTGCCCTCTATGGACCTTGGAGGGTATTTGATAATTTAACTCCTTTAATGGCAATCGTCCCCAAACCTCCTTGATCGTACAATCATATGCGGAGGGGAAGAAGTCACCCTCCCAATCTATGTATATTTACTTAGATACAAATTGTGTGTACTATACAAATATATATGTTATAGTACATTCTCCCAAATAGAAAAGGTAAAAATTAAAAAAACAAAATAACAACAACAACAACAACAAAAAAAACCCCAAAAAACAGAAGTTCCAGTATTTGTGCCTAAGGAAATCATTTTACATACCCCTTTACGCCAACCGCTTTGGAAGTCACTGACTTACAGGGTAAACTTCCAAGTCTTTAGCAGGAGTTCTTAATAATGCATAGCTCTTATTTGTACGTTTAGTCTCACTTCATGCTACTTCTACCACAGGTCTAAGTTCTAGCCACAATAGGTAACCTGCATAGACTGGACTTCCTCTTTCCTTAGTGCCCATATTACACTTCAGTCTAGAATACCCTTTCTCTTATGAATGTTTCCTAACTAGGAGCTCAAGGATTAGTTCCCCAAGGAACCCATCCTTTATCACCACCACCCCACATCTATCAGATTAGGTCCCTGCCCCTCCCTGGTTTCCCATAGCAGCCTCTGAACATTTCTATTATAACATTCATTATATTATATTGAAATTATTTATTTATATTTGTTTTCTCACTAAAACTGTGAGCTCCTCGAAGATATGATTTATAGCTTATTAATCTTTGGGTCCTGGAGCCATAAAAGGCACTTAATAATATTTTGATAGAAGGAATTATTAAGTGAATGAATACGAGGGTATTAGAATATTCCACTCCAAAATAGGCCACTTTGGCATATGGATTATTTTGAGCTGAAGGCAGTTGAGAATTAACAAATGCACCAAGAAGCCTTCTCAGACTTTCCATTATCTGACTGAAAGTATAAACTTCTATGAAATGAGGACTTCCATTGATCCTCTCTCTAAGAGATTTGTGACTATGAAGAAGATGGAAAGTTGACACCAAGATGAGTCCAGACAAACAAACCTGACTAAAACAAGTCTTATGTCCCATTAGTTTCCACATATATTTACCTTTCCACAACTTACTGCCCCTAGAAGTCCAAACTCCCCTTGTCCAGTCACTTTTCCATAATTTATCACCCTTTGTTAAAATGGAATGTAAGCTTCTAAATCTACTTCTTTAGGTTTTCACTTCTTTTTTGTGTATCCTCCTTGCATGTAAAATTAAAAACATCCATTAAAGTTGTATGCCATTTCCCCCTTTAATCTGTCTTTTGTCAGTTTAATTCACTTTCCTCAGATACAACACCTAAGAGGGTAGAGGAAAAGCTTTCCTCTTCTACAAATGCTCTCATGGAAGAGGGAGAAAAATCTGTGTACTGAGGCAGGAATGTAGGATTAAACTAGAGTGAAAGAATTATTTTAGATCAAACAATCATAGACTGGAGTTTCATTTTTATTTACCAAGCACTATACCAATGCTTAGCAGCCCAAATAGAGGCCCCTGTACTCCTTTTTATGATTTGCATTAAGATTAATTCAAGTTTTTAATACTGAGTGATTCAGTGGATAAATGGAGAGAAATAAACAGATGCCTCTTTCCTAGTGTGCCTGATGCATTAATCCACCCAATGATTCTATTTGGTCATTTTCCTTGATTTTAGAGATGGGAAAACTAGGATTTAGTGTAGTTAGATAATGTGAACAGGATGGCATAGCTACTAAATAGAATCTCCATTCTTGTTTGGACTTTCTGATTCCAATGTTCATGCTCTTATGTAGTATTTCTTTCCATTCTAGGATGTTTTACCCACTTTATATACCTGAGGTCCACACATGTAATAATATCGCTATCCCTTTTTACACAGTTACACAGAATATAGAATAAGAAAAATATGATTTTATAATCTAGTTCTAACAAGACTGGCTGGTACATATAATAAAACAAGAATGTCTACCTGGGTCAGACCAGTGTATGGCTAAATCTATACCCATGATAACACAAAGGTAAGAGGAAGGGCTGGAAATCAATCACCAGGTGTCTGGTCTTGGAGCCTGGCTACTGTACGTGTAATGCAATGAAACCAGGGCAAGTCACTTGTAACCTGTGACTCAGATGCTTTATTTGAAAAATCAGTAGATTAGACTTTATGATCCCTAGCTTCATTATTTTAATTTAATTTTGGCAACACCTCTTGTCACTGCTTCCAAGTGTTTAAAAATCCAAATGAAAAGTGGTTGCCTTCATAACCCAGATGATATTGTCACAGTGAGAAATAGAGCCAGAGGAAAACCTTATTGCCCAGAGAGTCTGACATCACTTCACTTCTTGTGTCAGTTGCTAAGGGTAAAAGAATGGGTGTAATTTCCAACTTACTTTTCTTTGGGAAGATTCTGTACTGCAGACGTATTGTGTATACATTATACATCCCTAAGTTTTCCCCATAAAAGCTGTACAAATAGGCATTCCATTGTGTTTTGCCCCCTTTCTTCCATCTTCACGAAAGACTCATCTAAACACCTTGGAATAAATTTTCATATGCAACATTCAATATCAGTTTAAAAATAACAATAATAAGCAAGGGGTGCCTGGGTAGCTCAGTCGGTTAGGGGTCCAAATCTTGATTTCGGCTCGGGTCATGATCTCAGGGTTGTGGGATCAAGCTCCGCATTGGGCTCCACACTGGGTATGGAACCTGTTTAAGATTCTCTCTCCCTCTCTCTCTGCCCCTCCCTCTACACTTGCACGCATGCACTCTTTCTCTCAAAATAATGATGATGATGATAAACTGGTAATAACAGCTATCGTCTTTTTGTACTCACTATTTTGCAAGTTCTCTACAACTGTTCTTTTTAAAATTTTAAAACAGTGCAATCATAATACGTACTGACATTACGTACTATGTGTCAGGCATTGTTCTAAACATTTCACATGCACTAATTATTTAATTCTCACAATAATCCAATGTGATAAGAACTCTTAAGCTCATTTTACTAATGGGAAAAATGAGAGATAGAGAAATGAGGGAACCTGCCCACAGTCCCAGCTGGTCATTGACAGAGCCAAGATTAGGAGTCAGGCAGTTTAGATGAAGTTACTTAGCCATGAGCTTATGCTAGCTTTCTCTAAGATAGGCATAATTATCTCTATTTCCAGGTGGAAAGCGAGATGTGTTCCACCATGGGATGTGACCAATATTAGCTATGCAGTCACACAGTTAATAATAGGCAAAGCTAGAATTTGAACCTACACCTGTCCCTTCAAAAGCCCTGTTTCCTCAAAATTCCCTGGCTATATCTCGTTTCCTTTGCTGGCAACTCCTCCTCCTCATCGCAACCTTTAAACTTTTGAGTTCTTCAGAATTCTAAACCTGGGCCTTCTCATCATATCCAGGTTCTCAATAACATCTGTACATTGAAAACTGTCAAATGTCTTTTTTTCAGTCCCTGCTTTTCTTCCGAATTCTGACAGGTGCATCCATCTGCCTAGTTGACAGAGCTACTCAGTATCCCAGATAAAACTCAAATGTCCCAAGTGAACTTTGCCAAGTTTGTTCCCCTTCCACTCTTCCTCATCTCAGTCAATGGCATCAACATCAACTCAGTTGCTCCAGAAGCAAAGCAAAGAAGGGGGCAGTGGATGGGTCGCTACCTTGTAGATATTTTCTGAAGGAGCTACATTCACAAACAGTTTTTAAATATGTTGACATGACAATTGTTACAACTCTGATGAAATGATGTAAGAGGAAGGAAAGTGAAAGTAACACCATGGCACAAGTAAAGAATACGATTTTTTAAAAGGGTACTTTAAAAATATACTCCCTCCTTCACTAAGCAGTAGGAGAGTATAAGGAGCTCGTTGGAACTTGACGTTGCCCTTGAGTTATCTATCCTTGACACTTCTTTTTGCCTAACTGCTATTTCATTTTCAAGGTTTCAGTTTATATAATCTTCCAGACTAGATAATATTCCCCTCAGTTATTTAGTTTCATAGCATCTTATACCCATCCTTCATGGTTCTTTTATACTTATAATTAATTATTTGTGTGATTACTGTACTTCTATCTGAGATTGTAAGCTCCAGAATGT
The DNA here is from genome assembly GCA_028534135.1 of Potos flavus. Taxonomy (NCBI): domain Eukaryota; kingdom Metazoa; phylum Chordata; class Mammalia; order Carnivora; family Procyonidae; genus Potos; species Potos flavus. The sequence continues at coordinate 99,678,656 of CM052897.1, forward strand.
AGGAACCATGTCTGACTTCTTCACTTCTATATTCCAAAGCACCTAGCACAATGCTGGCATATAGTAGGCATTCGATAAATATTAATTCAGTAAGTAAATGCCTATTACTTTCCATCGGATGAATATATGCCAGATTGATTTTCAATAAATTAAAACAATGTCATGCTTCTACTGTGTTAGGTAGAAGATGGGAGTCATTGAGTTATAGATTGTTAGAATTGGAAGTACTCTCACAGAGCACTCAAGGTATACAAGTAAACAGTTAAAAAAAAATCACTATCCCCGCTCAAACATTTTATTTTGGGAGACAAGATAAGCAGAGAAAAAAAAAAGGTTCAACTGAAGACACTGCATCTATGTGTTACAGGAATTCAGGAGAGGAATTGGCACATCGATTAGCAGTTTTGCAGAACATCAGGTGAGAGAGCTGGGCTGGAAGTCTCAATGGTGACAGATGGACTTTCTGCAAGAGTGTAGAGATGAAAGTCAGAAGTTGGAAAAGGGGGCGCCTGGGTGGCTCAGTCAGTTAAGAGTCCAACTCTTGGTTTTGTCTTAGGTTGTGAGATCAAGCCCGGTGTCTGGCATCGTGCTCAGTGTAGAGTCTGCTTGAGAATCTCTCTCCCTCTTTCTGCCCCTACCCTCATTCATGCGTGCTCTTTCTCTCATATAAATAAATAAATCTTTAAAAACAAAACAAAACAAAAGAAGTTGGAAAAGGAAAATGACTGAAAAAGCATTCAGAATAGAAACAGAAAAGATAGAGGACTAACAAGGCAGAGTGTTGTGGTAGCCAGTGAAAGAGTTACATGAGAGAATGCATGGTGACAGGCCAAAAAGATGAGTGTGGTGCACCCTTCAGTCATACATTTCTAGAAATGGTCATGTGGTCACAGGTTGTGGTAGATGGCCTCTAAGATGACACTCAAGGATGCCAGCCTCCTGGTCTTCACATCCTCATGTAATCCCCTTCCCTTGAGCATAGGCTGGGTTTAGTGACTAATTTCTAGTGAGTATAACACACAAGTGATGGTGTGTTAGTAATGCTAGTTTACAAAATCTTGGAACTTTCTCTCTCTCCCTCTCTCCCTGAGGGCAGACAGCTGCCACGTTTTGACCCACCCTTTGGAAAGGTCCACACAGCAAAGAACTGAGGGAGGCTTCTGGCCAACAGCCAATGAGGAATTCAATCCTGCCAACAACCACATGGATGAAGTGAAAGTTGATTCTCCCCCAGGTGAGCCTTCAGATGAAATCACAATCCCAACCCTCAGTGTGAACGCAACTTTGTGAGAGATGTTGAGCCCCAGGTACTGAGCCAAGCTTTGTCTGGATTACTGACCTACAAAAACTGTGAGATAATATGCTTGTTGTTTCAAGCTACTACATTGTAGGGTAATTACTTATACAGCAACAGACAACTAATATGATGATAATAAAAATTATTGTTATTTTTTTAAGACTTTATTTTTAAGGTATCTCTACACGCAACTTGGGGCTCAAACTCACAACACTAAGACCAAGAGTCACATGCTCCACCAAATGAGTCATGCAGGTGCCATAATTACCAAAATTATTTTTAATGTTATATGTTATATTCATATACTTTATAAATATATTTTGTAAGTGAGATATATTTCACAATGTAGGGGGGAAACTCATGAGAACAAAGAAAAGATCTTTGCTATTAGCCAGAGGAAAGAAAAGATATTAAGAAGTAGTCATTTTTTAAGGAATTTCTATTAATCAGGGAAGAAATGAGATTAAGTAACAGCAATAGAGAAAAATGTTATTTTTTAGTCTAAAGGATTCATTCGAGTAAATTTTACCTTTTTTTTTAAATTTCACTTTTTGCCCCTCACTTTCCTGGGTCAGAATAGTTGGTTATGTGTACCTTACTCTTAACATCTCTAAGAAAAGTGGGCAGGGGTAAGGAAAGAAAATGAAATTAGTTACTTTTGGCAATAGATGAAGTTTGGGTTATATATAAAAAGGAATAATGCATTTATGTGCCCCATTATCATGACAATTTGAGAATTCCTTTCAATAGAAAAATTGCTGCTGTAAGAAATTAGTCTACCTTCAAAAGTATAAATTCTAGCATGCTCAGTGCTTTGAATAATAGGGCAAAGAACCCAAGGAAAGACCTTTCTTCAAAAATAAAATAGGCCTGGGGCCCTGGGTGACTTAGTTAGTTAAGCATCTGACTCTTGATTTTAGCTCAGGTCATGGTCTCAGAGTCGTGAGATCAAGCCCCTCATTGGGCTCTGGGCTAGGCATGGAGCCTACTTGATATTCTCTCTCTCCCTTGCGCTCTGCCCCTCCCCAACACCTACTCTCTCTCTAAAAAATAAAATAAAATTAAATTAAATTAAATTAAATTAAATAGGCCTGTTTCTAGCCTGGTAAATTGACCATTCCCATATTTGAACGTTCTATTAATAAGACAGAATTAGCTGTATAAAGGAAGAAAAACTTTATCACTTTACCCTCCTAGACTCTTTGCCTGGGGTCCTGCAAATAAGACTGACAAAAGACAGATTAACAAGAGAAAAACAGGGTTTATCAACACATGCACTGCCTGCATGCACGCATGGGAGAAGTTCAGTGATGAATAACTCAAAGGCGGTGGTTAGAACTTGGGCTTATATAGCATCTTAACAAAAGAACAATGAATTTGCAGAAAAAATGAGACAAAGGAAACAGGGTTTAGGTTTTTAGAGGTGGCAGACTGTGGGAAGGTAACTATACAGGAGGACCAATGGAAGATAAGGTTTGTTTTAATGAGTTTGTTATGTTGATTCCTCTGGTGACTTTTCTGGGCTGATTAGAGTCTATAGTTGTCTCCAGTGATTAAGAATCATCCTGCCCTTCTTATATTTGTTTCTTTTCAATTGCTTTCAGCTCAAAATGATCCTTGTGCCAGAGTGGCATATTTTGGGCTGGCATACTCTAAACTCCTTCAGTTGATACCTAGAATATTCCTATTCTCATACTCAGTCATTGCTAATTGTCTTATACCCTGACACACAGACTTACTTATCAGGCCTCATGCTGGCTTACAACCACCACATCCCAGGAGGGCCACTACCATGATTAAGACCTTGTAATAACAATATAATAATAATAATAATAGCTAATATGTATTGAGTATTTACATCATGCCAGGCATTGTTTTAAAGTGTTTGACAGGTAGTTACACCAACCCTATTAGGTAGGTACGATTACAAGTCCCATTTTACAGATAAGGAAACTAAGGTTTAGAGCGTGTAAATAACTTGGCTATGATCCCACAGCTAGAAAGTGGTAGCCCTAGAATTTCAACATAGGCAGTCAGCCTCTAAAATCCATACGTTCACTGAGTAAATGTTTCTGAGGTACCTATTTTGTGCCAGGCACTCTTCTAAGCACTTAAGATATATCTGTGAAGAAAACCTATAAAGAACTTTGTCCTTATGGAGCTTACATATTAGTTAAGGGAGATAGACAAAAAAATGATAAGCAGATTTTATGGTACATTAGGAAATGATATATGTAATGATAAAAAATAAGAAGAGTAGAGTAAGGGGGAGCAGAAGTATGAGGGGTGATGAGGTTAGTTGCAATTTTAAGAAGGATATCGAGGAAGACCTTTCCAATTTTCAGTTATAATTTAAAAATATTTTATAAATGTTTAAAATTTAACAAATATTATTTTATTTTATTTTCCCCAATGTAGGTAATACTTACATTAAATATATTTTTTTATTTTAAAGATTTTATTTTTGAGTACTCTTGACACCCAATGTGGGGCTCGAGCTCACAACCTTGAAATCAAGAGTCACATGTTCTACCAACTGAACCAGTCAGGTACCTCTAAAATGTAAAATATTTTTAAAAGGTAAAAAATACAAAGGATCATAAACCAAATATCGATATTCTCATCACTCACGATTTGACAAATACTAACATTTTGAAATACTAACAGAGACTAACATTTTGAAATATGCATATCAGAATTTTCAGAAGAACTATAGCTCTGTAGAACCCATAAAAGCTCCTGCCCCACCCATCCTTTTCCTCTCCATGCCCCCAAACAAGTTACTGAAATTGATATGCATCCTACCTAATTATATATTTACACTTTTACTATACATGTACAGATTCATTAAAAACACATAGACTGGGGACGCCTGGGTGGCTCAGTCAGTTAAGCGTCTGCCTTTGGCTCAGGTCATGAACCCAGGGTCCTGGGATTGAGTCCCACATTGGGCTCCTTGCTCGGTGAGGGGCCTGCTTCTCCCTCTGCCTCTGCCTGCCACTCTGCCTGCTTGTACTCTCTCTCTGGCAAATAAATAAATAAAAATCTTAAAAAAAAACAACACATAGACTGGGGCACCTGGGTGGCTCAGTGGGTTAAAGCCTCTGCC
>CM052897.1:99683561-99711734 GCA_028534135.1 Potos flavus
GAGAGAGAGAGAGAGAGAGAGAACACCACTGGTGGCGGTGAGTGAGGGGAGGAGCTGAGGGAGAGAATCTTCTAGCAGACTCCTCTTGAGCGTGAGCACACCTCCCGGGGCTCCATGACCCATGAGATCATGACTGAGCCACCCAGGTGCCCCCAAAGTTGTCTATATTTAATCCTCACAGAGTAGAAGATGAATACAGACTGATTATTAGAGAAAGATCATTTGGCATCTTCAATCCACTTGTTAGGTTAACAATGAAGATCCTCTTCATCGTATAAGTACCCGAACTTTGAATCTTACACTACGCATTGGAACCTCAATACTTTGCTCTTGACCTCAGAGGACCTTTATAGTGAACCTGATTTCTGTCTCTTGGATGCAGTTGGATTTCTTTAGGGAAAACACTTTGGCCAACTAGATTGTTAATCCCTTGAGGGTAAGACTATTGTTGTCTTATTTCACTTTGCAAATCAAGTGTCAAGAATTTTATATGTCAGTTACTCTCAAACATGTATGCGTATTTACATTGAATTGATTTTTAAAATGCCAGTTCCTGGGAAGCCTGTGTGGCTCAGTCAGTTGAGCATCTGACTCTTGATTTTGGCTTAGGTAGTGATCTCAGGGTCACTAGGTGGAGCCCTGAATGGGGCTCCAACCTCAGCAGGGAGTCTGCTGGAGATTCTATCCCACTCCCTCTACCCTTACTTCAGCATGCTCTCTCTTTCTCTCTCTCAAATAAATAAATAAATAAATAAATCTTAAAAAATAAAATAAAATAAAATGCCAGTTCCCAAGCATCTTCCCACCCCAGGGTTCTAATTTAGTGGTCTGAGATCTGGTTCAAAAATACAGATTTTTGTCAGGCATCCCAAGTGATTCTCTAGCAGAAAGTCTATAGCCAACTATGGCCAAATACTGTTATAGTCATAAGGGATGTATGCATAGGACATGTTCAACAATCTCTTCTTCATTTAAAATCATATTAGTGGGGCGCCTGGGTGGCTCAGTGGTTAAAGCCTCTGCCTTCAGCTCAGGTCATGGTCTCAGGGTCCTGGGATCGAGCCCCGCATTGGGCTCTCTGCTCAACGGGGAGCCTGCTTCCCCTTCTCTCTCTGCCTGCCTCTCTGCCTACTTGTGATCTCTCTCTCTGTGTCAAATAAATGAATAAAATCTTAAAAAAAAATTAAAATCATATTAGTATGTGCTCCATGCACAATTATTGTGATCTTGTTTAAGATTTTCTGTCACTATTGGTCTCTATTTGATTTTTTTTTTTTAAGATTTTATTTTTAAGTAATCTCCACATGCAACATGGGGCTCAAACCTATAACCCCATGATCAAGAGTTGCATGTTTCACAGACTGAGCCAGCCAGGTGCCTCTCTATTAGATTCTTAATAACAGCCTGACAGCTGAAAACTTGCCTTGGAAAAACCTGGGCCAGTGGGTTTTTTTTTTTTTTTTTAGATTTTATTTTTATGTATTTATTTGAGAGAGAGAGAGATAGTGATAGAGATAGCGAGAGAGAGCACAAGCAGGGAGGAGAGGGAGAAGCAGGCTTCTGCTGAGCAGGGAGCGCGACGTGGGGCTCGATCCCAGGATCCTGGGATCATAACCTGAGCCGAAGGCAAATGCTTAACCAACTGAACCATCCAGGTGCCCCATGGACCAGTGGTTTTTAACTGGAAAACTATCCAAATTATCTTGGGAGCTTTGGGCTGGTGTTTGAAAAATATCTCTGGGGTTGATTTTATATATAATCCCTTCCCTCCCCCCCTCTTCACCAAATTGTCCCCCGCCATGAATTTGCTATACTTTGAGGTGCTTGGTGACCTTTAAAAGGTCAGCATTGAGTTAGAACCGCAGGCCAAGGGTGGCCTCTTGTGGTATTGGGAGGCAAGAGTGAAATCAGTGCCTGGAAACAATTGTTGCACAGTTACAGGATCTAGCTTAAGGAATTTTGTTGCTAAGGCAATAATTTTTTTTTCATTCTTCTTATCTTTTAACTACTCTGAATAAAACTGAAAGGCAAGTGGGCCACCTTGTAACTTTCTTCAAAATTACCATTGAATGCAGATCTTTGGCAGGTTTTTCTTCTCTCTGTTTCAGAATTTACTCCATTATTTTGTAGCGACTCGGTTTGTAGATCACTGTCTCCTACTAGGCTGGGTAGGAGAAAGGAGGGGGAGAGTTGGGTCTATCACTTCGAGTAGCATGTCTCTGACCAGAACTTGGTCAGTATATATCTGCAAAGGAGACTGGAAAGCATAATTTTTTAAAAAAATTATTTATTTGTCAGAGAGAGAGAGAGAGAGAGAACAACTAGGGGGAGCAGCAGACAGAATAGGCAGAGGGAGAAGCAGGCTCTCCACTGAGCAAGGAGTCTGAAGTGGGACTTGATCTCAGGACCCTGGGATCATGACCTGAGCCAAAGGCAGATGCTTAACTGACTGAGCCTCCCAGGCATCCCTTTTTTGTTGTTGTTGTTTTTAGATTTTATTTATTTATTAGAGAGAAAGAGAGAGAAAGCACAAGCAGGGGGAGTGGCAGGCAGAGGGAAAAGCAGGCTCCCTCCTGAGCAAGGATCCGGATGCAGGACTTGATCCCAGGACCCTGGAATCATGACCTGAGAGAAGGCAGACAACCTACAGAGCCCCCGAGGCGTTCCTGGAAAGCATGATTTTTATTCAGGGTGGCCAGGTACCGGCTAAAAATTCTTTGGGGAAAATATTGAAAAATAATTAGTAATCACCGCCGTCCACCCCTCTGGCCACTCAAATAACCTAAGCTTTTCTTCCCATGCATAGAATGTCTCTCTCTCCTTTCTCCTTCATTGGGTCCTTGAATCCTCAAAGTCCCTTATCTCCGGAGAATGTACAGCCCTCTCTGTCAGGGCTGGCGGTTGTCTTCTCAAGCTCTGGAGTTTTATGAACTGCCACACACCCCTACTGACACATCCAATATACAAAGAAAGCTCTCATCTGGAAAAGGAAAGAATGAAGAACGACAGCAGTCTATTCAAACCAGTTATCAAATCCTGTTGGAGAGGAATGATAAAAGCTCCCGGATGTGGCTCTGTAGTAAGTTCACTACATTCCTCTGGCTTTGCCTTCTCTGTCTTTTTTCACCCGTTGTCTTCTGTGGCCATCTCTGACGTAGGCATCAGGGAGTGTGCCCTCTTCGGCGGCTGTATACCTTCCACAGCCTACTGTATTTTGGTAAGGTTAGGAGCCTGACAGTTGCTTTAGGGGATCATCAATTACAGTTGTTTTCTTATGACCAGAACTGGGATTTGTTTGGTAGTACAGTTTTCTTTTTCTTTTTTTCAAGTTCATTTGTTTATGTGAGGGGGAGGGGCCGAGGGAGAGGAGGAGCCTATGTGAGATTCCGTCCCAGGACCCTGAGATCGTGACCTGAGCCGAGATCTAGAGCCTGTCGCTCAATGGACTGAGCTACCTAGGCACCCAACATTACCATTTTCTGATAACAGTCATAGGTCTGCAGTCTTTTTGCCTGTGGTCATTCCATGAGCAAATTGCCTTCAGTCAAAGATCTTATCTAGACCTACTTTTTAAGCCTAGAAACCTCTGGTTTTTTATTTACTGCTTCTTTGCCCTACCCACTCAGCTCCCTAAACTTAATCGTGCTTACCTTGAGACCATTTAAAAATAATAGCGAAAGGCAACACCCTTTATTGGACCTTGTAGGCTCAGCTGGCTCCCATTGTCCAAGAGTGAATGCTTTCTAGAAGGTACTTGACGGAGGGTTTGTCTGTTTTTTTTACCTCCTGCTAAGGCAGCCTCTTCTGAACTACATTTTCTTTTCTTCCTTCCTTCCTTCCTTTCTCTCTTTTAGATTTTTATTTATTTATTTGAGAGAGAGAAAACAACCTGGGGGGAGGAGCAGAGGGAGAGGCAGACTTCCCGCTGAGCAGGGAGCCCCACATGGGGCTCCATCTGAGGATCCCAGGATCATGACCTGAACCAAACGCAGACCCTCACTTAACCAACTGAGCCACTCAGGTGCCCCCCACTTCCCCCACCCCACCCTGAACCACCTTTTCTAAGTGCTTCTAATTCCCCAAACTTGCCGGGATCTGCCTTCCAGGTACAGAGTCCTCCCTTTAGCAGAGCTGAATTTCCCTCCATCTCTTGTTTGATCTCGCTTGACCTCATCTTTCTCCCAGGGCTTTCCTGAAAGTGAAAAGGAACAGTGATTACACACTACTAAGCTACAGGCTCGGGGACATAAAGTCTGCCTGCAGGATATCACAGGTGACAGATTTACCACGTGTTTTGTCAGACAGCATAACACAGTGCCCATTAGCTTTCTAGTCTGAAATATCTGGTCCTTGGCACCCACTGCCAGACTGCTAAGCCAATGTCATATGTATTTTAGGCTCTGTTATGGTAGCAACCCACCTCGGGTACCAAATTGTATATTACATAGGGTGAGTTCAGGGGCTAGGTCAGAGACCTGGAATAACAGTGACTTAAGTAAGATGAGTAGAGGTCTGGGCTGGCATGACAGTTTTGCTCTGCAAAGCCCTAGGGGATTCAGGCTCCTTCTGTGTTGTTTCTTCATCATCCTGTGGGTGTTGCTCTCTACTCTGGTCCAGGATGGATTACCATTGCATCCATGGTCTGGCCAGCAGGGTGGAGGAAAGGGGGAAGGGGAAGAGAACATCTTTCCCCTTAAGGGCAAGACCCAAAAGGTGCAGATATCACTGCTACTACCTTCTCACTCATCAGAACTTAGTTACATGGCCAACTGGCTGCCTGGGAGGCCGTGACGTATATCTTTATTCTGGAAAGCCATATATTCAAGTATGTATTACTACGAAAGAGAAAGGAAAATGGATATTGGGAGTTCTGGGAGTCTCTGCTACAGACGAATTGTAAAAATCTGGGGCAAGCAACCCACCTTCAACTTTTTCAGCTCATACTTCATATCAAATTTTGAGCACTGTGTTTCTCAAAGCCTTGCCTTCTTTCTATTTTCACTATTGGATCCTAGTCCAGGCCTTCAATTCTGGTCTGCTGCAAAAAATATTTAATTCAGGTGTTCTTATCCAAGGTCCGTGGATCTCTATGAAAAAGTTTCAGAGGTTCTGTAGACTTTGCACAACTCTGTGTGTGTCTATTTTTAGACAAAGAGCCTGTAGCTTTCATTGAATTCTCAAAGAGATACATGACTTCAAAAAGATAAAACTGCTAAGCCTCACAGGTGTTAAAATGTGTAGCCTAGTTCCTGTCTGGCTTAGTCTAATCTTTCTGAAACGTTGGTTTCACTGAGTCATTTTCTTTTCTTTCTTTCTTTTTTTTTTTTTTTAACTTTATTTATTTATTTGAGAGAGAGAGAGAGATCACAAGTAGGCAGAGAGGCAGGCAGAGAGAGAGGGGGAAGCGGGCTCCCAGCCGAGCAGAGAGCTGGACGCGGGGCTTGATCCGAGGACCCTGAGATCATGACCTGAGCTGAAGGCAGAGGCTTTAGCCCACTGAGCCACCCAGGCGCCCCCATTGAGTCATTTTCTTAACTCAGATGTCCAAAGGCCCTACTTTGCCTCTCAGAGTAAAATGCAGATTCTTTAGCTAGATATTCAGTGCCCTTCATGTTTTGTGACCCATTCTGCCTTCTTTCTTACCTCTCTCCAACATAAATTGCCCCATGTTCTAGCCTTTATAACTATATGCCTTTCTACTTCTTACCCATGTCCAGTCCCATCTCCTCTGTGACATCTGTCCAAACAACTCCAGCCTGTCCTAATTTGAGCTCCTTCAACTCTCAGTAAGGGACCCCTTGAACTCTATTGAACGTTTTATGACCGTGTGGTTTTGTCGTAGGAACCATCCTCTCACATTGTAAGATCCTGCCTGGTGAAGACCCTGTCTTACCTTCTCTCAGCATCACAGTTAACTGAATACTTATTAAATGATATATTCTTACTAAGAAATGGAAATATGATTCTGTATGTGCAATTTATTTGTAACATTTAGTACATTTGAATTTTGCATGTACCCCCATAACACCAAGTATCAAGAAAGGAAGCACTATATACATTGGGTAATACACTGTATTACTACGTTTTAGAAAAAGTAATAATTTCTTTTTTACTGACGAACACAGTGAAGACTTGCTGTTTTTTTTCCTTAAGTTCCATTTAAGTGTGTGCTTATCGTCAGTTCTATTAATTAGAACAGGAGTACATGGTTTAATTAATGCCTGCTAGTTGTCTTAAAAGGTACCATCTTGGTTGAATGATTGAGTTGGTGTTGTGGATCATGTACACAATTTTTTGGTATTGACAAAGTTAATCAAAGGGACAGGCCCTACTGAAATCAAAAGTGACATAGCGAAATGGGAGGAGGTATGATCAAAGTTAGGGTGCCTCCTTCCTCCTCTTTGCTCTTCCTTCATCAGCCTTCTTTCTTCAAATATTTATCCTGGCTGAAAATCCATGCCTGTGGAGGACGACTGCGTCATTTGCTAAGACTTCTATTACATGGAGGCTTTAAGGAGATATTGAATTTGCGTCTAGTAACTTCTTAGATGGCAGTGGTTTCACCAGTTAAAATTTGACCTATGATGAGTGTTCTTTGTAGCTGACTATTAGTACTAGCTTGTACTTTAACCTCTGTAAACCTCAATTTGGGTAAGCTTGAATTTATCAACAATCCCAGTTGAAAATGGAAGAGTGCTGATTCATGAGTATAAATTTAATTATGGAGGGTTTGGATTACAAAAAATGGTGGAATTTAGGAACCAGCAGAAGATGGGAAACATAGAATTCCAAAGAGCATTGAGTAGTTACTGACTTTGGCATTGAGCTTGGAGGTTGTGGGTATGTTGCATATTAGAAATAATGGAAGCCTTTACTGGAGTCGTGGGAAACGCAGTTGAAGAAAATCTTATTGCATTAGAGATTTTTAAAAATCTCCATAATTCTGGAGTACAAATGAAGACCAAAAAAGGCTAACGACATTAGCTCTTGTACTTTTTTTTTTAATATCTTAATGATGTCCAGTTCTCTCATCCCTTTTGCTAAGGCTCTGGACTTCCCTTTCCACTTTTTGTTGTACTATAATGGATAGACTGGATTGAAGTCAAATATGCTTGAATTCAAATTCTACTTTCTTCACTACCTCTGTGACATTTTGCAAGTCACTTAACCTCTTTGAGCCTCAGTTTACTCTTCTGCAGCTGAGGATACCTATTTCAGGGTTGTAAGAGTTAGGTAAGATGCTGTGTGTGAAACACTGGGCACAATGTGTAGCAAAAGTTAGTTCTCGGGGTGCCTGGGTGGCTCAGTCAGTTAAGCATCTGCCCTCAGCTCAGGTCATGATCCCAGGGTCCTGGGATCAAGCCCCGTGTCAGGCTTCCGTGGTAGGCAAGGAGTATCCTTCTCCTCCTCCTCTGCCCCTCCCCCCACTCAGACGCACACCCCGTGTGTGCCTGTGCGCTCTCTCTCTTTCTTGCTATCAAATAAATAAATAAAATCTTTTTTTTTTTTAATTAGTTCTCACTACCATTTACTATCAATCTGTGACCCTTACTTATCTATCTTGGCAATGATTTAGGAAAGGATTGGAATAAAAATAGAAAGGACCAGAATGAGGGTTTGTTGTGTTGTTTAGTCTGTTGTTTTTTTTTTTTTTTAAAGAAAGAAATATCTGGCAAAATAGATTTATTTAATAAACATATTGCATTTGAGATGGAAAGAGAGGGTATGATATAAAATGAACTCAGTTGCACAGCCTAGGTCTGAGTTTGCTGTACAGAATACAGTATTCTGGTACTTTCGGTTTTAATGTGGTTATCTACGACATTCCTAAGCTGAAGCTGGGAGGCAGCCGTCACATTTTAGTGGGGTTCAGAGGGACTCCAATTATGAAATTCTCTTTCTTGGAGTCTTTGGTCATTTTATCCAGCATTCCCACTTGCCATAAGCATATGCTGCCTTGAATGGAAGAAGATTATTGGATCTGATCTAGATATTTTGGGGGGAGGCTATTTATGACCAGATGATGAGAAAGAACTCTACTGACTTTAAATTTAAGGACTAAGTTTAGTTTATCTGCCTGTGTACTTCATAATGGTTAATCCGAACCCTTTTTTCCTGAAAATCAAACTCTTTAGCGCCCCCACTGTGCTTGCTTATGGAGAGAGTAAAGTCATTGATGTAGATATCCCTGTCATAATTTTTGTTTTTCCACTCCCCTGTTAGCTAAGGTTCTTTTGGTCACAATCAACAGGAACTAAATGTGGCTATCTAACGCAAAGAGGGGACTTTATTTGAAAGATACAAAGGTATCTCCCAGAACTGAAGGCTATGTGCGGCAACCAAGACTCAGAGGGGGAAGAGGACCAGAACTAACTCTGGGAATTTTGGCAAAGGCTGTGCGTGGGCCCACAGGGCACAGCCGTTAATGTACTCAGCTCCTGTGCCACACATAATGAGTGTCGGGGGTCCTTGAGGACACCCCCACATTTAGAGTTTCACCAGAAAGACTCATGGCATTCAGCCTCTTGGCTCAGATTTATCACAGTGATGTAATAAGTATACACAGCGGGATCATAATGGGAAAAAGCACAGGAAAAGGCACTTCTGGAGGCACCTTTGTGAGGCTTTCTGATGCTCTCTCCCCCATGAGGGGTGATACAAAATGCACTCCTCTTCGAGCAACACCAACACAGTAATAGATGTGTGACGTTGCTAACCTGGAAGTCCACCAGAAACTCGGCACCCAAGGTTTTTATTGGCAGACGTTCGTGTAAGCATCCTCTGCACGTGCCAAAATTCCAGACTTCCAGAAGGAAAGCAGGTGTTTGGCGTAAACCATATCAGTTGCACAAACAGGAGGCACAGTGAACCACCCTTATCTCCCAATCCCAAGTCATAAATCCTGGGAAGATTAAATTGGACCCACGCCAACTCTGGTGTCTTTGGAATCTATTAATTGGGAGGGAGGCAGAAGGGCATGAGGTAGACATGGCCTCAGGAACCCACTCCCTGGAATAGGAGGATGCAGTTCTCAGAAAAGAGGGGCTCAAAGTAAGGAAGAAGGATCCACAGCAGCTCTAGTACTGCAAGGTTGAGGGCTCCGGAAAACTTTCATCATGAGGGTTCTGGGACTCTTATGATATGCTGACTCTCAGGACTTCATTCAGTTCATAACAAATGTTTTTTGATCATCTACTGTGTGCCAGTCTCTCGAGCCAGAAACCTGCCTTTAATATTTTCCCTTTCGTTTTGAAGAAGAGTTGTGTGTATATGTGCTGTTTTCCCTATTCTCTTTGACTCTTTAAGGATTTAAACATCAAATTACATTCTTCTGAACTTCTATAGATATCCTGAGTGCTAAGTTGTTTGGGTGGTATTATGCCTAATATCAAGATACCTATTTTTCTTTTACAGTAATCTCTTGGTTTATTTATACAGTGCTAGGAAGTGATTTTTATGAGAAATATATGTATTCAGTTGCCATGCTCTCATCCTTTTAAATCTTTTAATTTCACTCTTTGCTACAAAAGTAATACAGGTGAAACACTTTCATCCAATGCATTTGAAGCCTAGAACCTGTTAATTTCATGTCAGTTAATTTTGAAAAAGGTTATTAATGCAAGGAGTATGATAAAGAAATGAGAGATGTTTTAAGTATTTTAACAAGTATGTTTATTTTTGTTTTTGTATTTGCAAAGCTTTAAAAGTAAGAGCGCTTATGGAAGTAATCTGAATACAACATTTGTCTAGATTTTTATGATTTTCCCCCTAATATTTTACTTTCTCCCACAGCAACAGTGATAGGCACAAATACAACCTATTCTTACAAGCATGAGGTCCACTGGTGGGGACAGGTGTGCCAGGCGCACTGGAGAAAACCCACTAATCAAGAGCTTTCAGGGGCAATTGGCTGACTCAGTCGGTTAAGCGGTTAAGCGTCTGTCTCCGGCTCAGGTCATGGTCTCAGCCCTGCATCCGGCTCCCTGCTCAGCGGGGAGCCTGCTTCTCCCTCTCCCTCTGCCTGCTGCTCTCCCCTGCTTGTGCGCGCGCTCTCTCTCTGTCAAAATAAATAAATAAAGCCTTAAAAAAAAAAGCTTTCAGAGTGCAAGAGGCAACAAGTCTGTTAAATGGATACAATTTAAAGAGCTCTATACATGTTCATTGTGGAAAACTCAGTAAATATGATAAGCAAAAAACCAAAAATCAGGAATTTTAATATAGGATAATCCCTAAATTTATGGTCCATTTCCTTGACATATATGAAATATATATACACATATACATATATATGAAGTATATTGATACTAATATTATGCTATAGAGACTGTGTGATGAAATATGCATTATCTACTATACACATACATTTTAACAAAGAGCTATATATACTGTTTATAGTCTTTTTTTATCTACATATATTGACACTTTTCCATTAAGCTTCTCCTACAACATTGTTTTGTAATGGCTATTGGCAAATGGAGATTAGTTGACAACACTATGGCGAGTCCCTCAGAGGACCAGGGGTTTGCAGAGTTAGAACACTAACAATTCGGGAATGTGAATAAAGATAGGGGATTGTCTGTGAGGAACAAGGAGGCTTTGACTCCACCTTCAATACCTGAGGGATGGGTGTGGTGATGAGTAGCTTCATCTCCCCCTGTCTGGGGGGAGGAAAGCAGATTCCAATTAGGACAGGGGTATAAGGAATGTTTAAAGGAGAGGGTAAGAATGCAGAGGTTTGTTAATCATGGAGCAGAATTGCTGAGATCACAATGGAAAGATCTGGGAGGCAGAGGGAAGGGATACGGGATTGCGTCCCCGAGAAGAAACCAGAACAATGGTAGGAGGGTCTGAGAGAAAACAGATTGCTGGGATGGATGTAGGATATGCGTAGAGGTGCGGAGGGGAGGGGACCTCTTTCTCTGGCTCTGCCAGAATCACAGTGGCCACGTGTTCTTGTGCCAACACCATGCCGCTGCTGTAGAGTAGCATGAAGAGCATGGCAAGCAGTTAGAAATTGGAGCAGTGACCTCCATGAGCTGACATAGGTTCCCTAAGAGAATGTTTTCAACGCAGCTACTAATTTGAGACCGGTGATGATAACCCTACATATTTACTATTGGACTTGTCCCACTAGAGATGTAGTTTTGTACACGTTACTAGAAGCTGCGGAAAGCACAGGAGATCACCCTGCAGGAGAAAACAAATTGAGAAAAAGGCTCTGGGCAGACTTGCAGGAACTAATATTTTAAAGATAGGCAAAGAAGAGGAGCTCCCCCAAAATGACAGACTGAGTAGCCAGTGAGTTGGGAGGAAAGCTGGGATCTTGCAATGCCACAGAAGCCTAGGGAAGAATGTGCTTTTTTTTGTTCTGTTGTGTTTTGGTGTTTTTTTTTGTTTTTTTGTTTTCTTTTTTTGATGGGGGGCAGGAAGAATGTGTTTTTAAGGGGTGGCCAGTGGGGACAACGCTTTAGACATGGTCTATCTGGATTTTAGCCACAAATCTGAAGGTTTCCTACTTTGTAACACAGCAATTGAGAACTTCAGTAGGGTTCAGAGTAGAGCCCTATAGTGGCGCATATGACTGCCCTCCAGACTGAAATCAGTTCCTTTACTGGGATTGTTTGATTAGTTTACTAGTTTATTAGACATAGTATGGAACCTCCTAACAGTTGTATTAGTGCAAACATGTCTTTTACGTGTTCATTTCATCTCTGTTCTTTCCTGTGAGCCTACAGTAAGATGTATATTTTGCAATCCTCTGACTTCAAATCCAAGCACGTGTGTAGCTCACTGCATGGCAATAAAGGTTCATGTAATGGCCGTTAGATGTTTCAAAATATGCTAACAATTTTCTCTGGGTTCTAAGAAGAAAAACACAAACTGAAAAAAATGTTCAGAAAATGCATGCCCTCAAGAGTGGATCTGCTCGTCTTCAGGGATTTGCACTGTTTGTAAGGCTGCCTTGATGAACCGAAGGTGAATTGAGTGTGAGCATGTTGGATTTTTTTTTTCTTCAAATTTTGGAAGAACTTTGATGTGGAAAAGGGAAGAAAAGTAGTTTTTGGCTCAATATAAAATCACCAGTTGGATTCATTGAGAAATAATGCCTCTCCTCCAAGCAGAGACTAAGGAACCACTCATTTAGGGCTTTATAAAGGGGATTTTTTTTTCTTTTTTTTCTTTTTTTGCATTATGTGAGTGACAGGATAATTTTAAAGATCTTTTTCCAGTGTAAGAGTTCACGAGTCTATGAAATAACTATGTACCAGGGGCCTTTAAGAAATAGAGATTTCTTAAAGTTGATTTTTTAGTTTTACCTATTTCTATTTTTTTATGTAAAATATATATTTTTAAAGATTTTGTTTATTTATTTGCCTGAGAGAACGAGAGAGAGAGAGAGCATGAGTGCATAAGCAGGGGGAACAGCACGTAGAAGGAGAAGCAGGTTCCCCACTGAGCAGGGAGCCCAATGCGGGACTCATCCTAGGACCCTGAGATCATGATCTGAGCCAAAGGCAGATGCTTAACTGACTGAGCCACCCAGGTAGCCCTTTTTATGTCAAATATTTAAAAATCTCAAATAATAAGTAAGAGAACTGTAATTATCCAGAATCTCAGCATTTTAACAATTGTTTTCAATTCAGGGTATTTCCTTTTTTTTTTTTTTTTTTAAAGATTTTATTTATTTATTAGAGAGAGAGAGATCACAAGTAGGCAGAGAGGCAGGCAGAGAGAGGGAGAAGCAGGCTCCCCGCCGAGCAGAGAGCCTGATGCGGGGCTCGATCCCAGGACCTTGAGATCATGACCTGAGCCGAAGGCGGAGGCTTTAACCCACTGAGCCACCCAGGCGCCCCTGGAGTGTTTCCTTTTACGATCTATCGACAGGCATAGTTGTTTTTACATATGTGCGCTCATAGTTCTGTCTCCTTTTTTTTCCCCTAGTGGATTTAGCCATCATGAGATAAATTTAAGGAAATAAGTGTGTTTTCCTGGATTCTGGGAAGGAGCAATGCAAGTCTAAGCCTGCAAGGACTTCTTTGAAAAAACTGATTTTTTTTTTTTTTTTTTTGGTGGGCATTTCCTAAATTATTTGTACTGTTTTCTTTCCCCCTTGAATTAGTTGATCATGGTCTTGCCAGATTGGTGACAGTATACTGTGAACATGGTCATAAAGCTGCCAGAATCAACCCCCTCTTCAGTGGACAAGCCTTGCAGGAGAATGTGCCTGAGATCCAAGCTCTTGTACAGACCCTTCAGGGACCCTTTAATACCACAGGTAAAGCCCATTGACACTAGACTGTCCATGTGACAGCTCACTGCCAACAGGAGGGAGGGCTCCTTTCTCTGTTCTTGAAGAATCCGCATGCCCCCTGGAGCTGCGGCTTCCATGGGGTGTGAATTGACAGTGAGGGACACGTCGAAGCACTATCTATGAGGACCTGTCTTGAGGTTCTAGAATAGTCTTTCCATAGGGCCCATTTCCTCTGAGTTTAAAAACATACTCACCAAAGAAGACATACGAATAGCCAACAGGTAGATGGAAAGGTATTCAGCATCACTCATCATCAGGGAGATGCAAATCAAAACCACCATGAGATGATATCAGCTCACACCTATTAGAATGGCTATTATTAAAAAGACACGTGATAACAAGTGTTGGTAAGGATGTTGAGAAAAGGGAACCCTTGGGTACTGTTGGTGAGGATGCAAGTAGGTACAGCTACTATGAAAAACAATTTAGAGGTTCCTCCAAAAACTAAGAATAGAGTTACCCGATGATCCAATAATCCCACTTCTGAGTATTTATCCAAAGGAATTGAAATCAGGATCTTGAAGAGTTATCTGTATTCTCATGTTTTTTGTGGCATTATTAGAATAGCCAAAATATGGAAACCACTGAAATGTCCATCGGTGGATGAATGAATAAAGAAATGCAGTGGAGGAGCACTTGTCTGGCTCAGTTGGCAGAGCATACAACTCTTGCTCTTGGGGACATGAGTTCAAGCCCCATGTTGGGTGTAGAGCCAACTTAAAAAAGAAAAGAAAGTGCAGTATATGCACAAGATCGAATATTATTCAGCCTTTAAAAAGAAGGAAATCCTGCCATTTGTGACAAAATGGATGAACCTTGAGGGCATTAGGCTAAGTGAAATAAAACCAAAGGACTGCTACTACACAATCCCACTGTATGAGGAGTCTAAAGTAGTCAAACTCGTGCTAGCCTTAGCAGCATAGATATTTAAATTGGAATGATACAGAGAGGATTAGCATGGTCCCTGCACAAAGAGAGCATGGAAATTCATGAAGCATTTCGATATTTAGGAAAATAATGAAATAAAATAGTCAAACTCCTAGAACCAGTAGAATGATGGCTCCCAGGGTCTGGGGAGAGGTGGAAAAGGGAAGGGGTTTGAAACAAACTTTGTATTTGTTGAATTTTCAATACAAAGTTTCAATCATGAAAGATAAATAAGTTCTGGAGATCTTCTGTACAACACGGGGCCTATAGTTAACAATACCATATTGTATACTTAAAACTTTGGTAAGAAAACAGATCTTATGGTCAGTGCTCTTTTCACAAAAGAAAACAAATTACTTTAAAAGTGAATAAAAAATTGTGAGCCCTGAAATTAAAAAAAAATTAAAAAAAAAAAGACTCCCATTATGTGCCAGACACTTTATATCCATTATGTCAATTAATTCTCATACCTACTCCCTAAAGAAGTTACTGCCGTCTTTATTTTATGGATAGGAAAACAGACACTCAGAGAACTTAAGTAGCTCATAGTGAAAAAGTGGCAGAGGTAAGGTAACAACCCATGTCACCTTCCATTTCTGTAGCCTGAACTTTTTCTGCCTTTTTTCTTGCCCAGTTGGGGATGGATAACCCGTCAGGATCCTGGGCTCCTACCTCATGTCATGTTTTTATTTTATTTTATTTTATATTTTAATTTTTATTTATTATTATATATATTTATTAACACATAATGTATTGTTTGTTTCAGGGGTACAGGTCTGTGAATCATCAGTCTCATACAATTCACAGCACTCACCATAGCTCATACCCTCCCCAATGTCCATCGCTCCACCACCCCATACCACCCACCCACCTCCACTCCAGCAACCCTCAGTTTGTTTCCTGAGATTAAAAGTCTCTTATGGTTTGTCTCCTTCTCTGGTTTTGTCCCATCTCAGTTTTTCCTCTCTTCCCCCATGATCCTCTCCCTTGTTTCTCAAATTCCACATATCAGCGAGATCATATGATAATGGTCTTTCTCTGATTGACTTATTTTGCTTAGCATAATACCCTCTAGATCCATCCACGTCGTTGCCTTATTTATTATTTTTAAAGACTTTATTTTTAAGTTATCTCTGCACCCAACGTGGGGCTCGAACTCCCAACCCCGAGATTGAGAGTCACACGCTCTTACCACTGAACCAGCCAGGTTCCCCTCATGTCATTTTTTAAAGTTAATCTTGGCCAATGTCAAATTCTGATATATGCATCAATTAGTAACGTTCTGGTAATAAACCACTCCAAAATGTGACTTTTAGGGCACAACAATTTCATTATCATGTAGTTCTAGGATTTGACTAGACTCAGCTAGGTAATTCTCAGTTGGGGGGGTCTCTGAGACAAAATCCGTACTCCTATTATAATGTAAATGGCCCTTCAGGAGTGGAAAAGCTGTTCTAGTGTCTTATTCTTGCTGAGTCTACTTACAGGTCCCTGATATTGTGTCAACTCATATGTCCATGACTTTGCATGGAGTTCCCTTACGTCTCTACCTCATCAACCTAGGACATTCTCGTTCATTTTTAAGCATTCAGCAAGCACTGCCTGCTCTGTGGGGCAGAGCTGCCCAGAGCTTGCCAATGTAGTGTTCAATTTTCCCTCACCTATGCTCTTATAATACTGTGGGGAACTCTTAACAATAGCACAATTGCCGAAACCAATAAAAAAACTTTATCTGACTTCAGAATAAAGCTACCCTAAAAAATATTCTCAAGCCCTCCATTCAGCAGTAACCAGAAATATGAAGTTACTTAACAGAAGGTGCAGTCTTGTTACTAGGAAAAACCACTTGTTGATATGACATAGTATTATCATTACTTGTTTAGAAATTTTTCTCGATAAGGCTTAAATTTCATTTAGGAAAAAGACTTTTTTTCCCCCCTAAGTAAGCTCTAGGCCCATTGTGGGGCTTGAACTCACACCCCTGAGATCAAGAGTTGCATGTTCTCCCCCCTGAGCCAGCCAGGCTCCCTGGAAAAGACCATTTCTTAGCCGTGTTTGAACACTCAGTGTCAATATGTCTTCTGGTATATAGTAGGTTCTCCAATCTCGCTCATCGGAAGCAAGTTATCTATAACCACATATTTTTATATCTCTTCTTTTAGAGGCATAGGTCTGCATATTTGAAATACATGTAGTTAATAAGAGCAGAAAATGCGAGAAACCCAGTGATTCTTTTAAGCTGCATCCTTTTTGGCATTATCACATTTAATGGTTTTAATTTTTAAAAAATTTTTATTGGGGTAAGGTACACATAACGTTTGCCACTTTAATCATTTTTAAAAAATTTATTTTAAGTAATTTCTACATTCAACATGGAGCTCAAACTTACAACCCCAAGATCAAGAGTCATGCTCTACCAACTGAGCTAGCTGGGTGCCTCACCACTTTAGCCATTTTAAAGTATACAATTCAGTGACACTTGGTACATCCACAATGTTGTGCAACCATCAAGATAGTTCCTGAACATTTTTATCACCCTAAAAGGAAATCTTCTGCAGTTACTCCTCATTTTGCCCTCTCCCCAGCCCCTGGCAACCACTAATCTACTTTCTGTTTCTATAGATTTGCCTATTCTTGACATTCTGTATCAATAAAGTCACACTATGTGGCCTTTTGTGTCTGGTTTTTTTCAGTTAGCATAATGTTTCCAGGTTTCATCCATGTAGTAACATAAATCAGTACTTTATTCCTTTGTGTGGCTGAATAATATTCCATTGTATGGCTACATCACGTTTGGTTTATCCCATCAGTGGACATTGTATTATGTCCTGTCTCGTTTAATCTTAACAACTCTCCCCTGAGGTGCTTTGACTGCTCCCGTTTTATAGATTAAAATGTGAGGCAGAGAAGCTAAACAACACACAAAGCAATTTCTATAATTTAAATGGTCAATCAGTGTCAAAGAGCTGAAGTTTATTGTAAGAAACCATAAGCAATAATAAAGTAAGTGTTGGTTTGTTAAACTCAAGTTGTAGGTTTAGGCAAATGACAGATAATTGATTTGGTGCTGAGCTATTGATATATTACAGACCTTCCCTTTTTTTGACTGAGAGTTGGGTAGATTTCCCTTTACCTTAAAATATTGCTTTGCTATCAATATTATTTCATATTAAGACCAGTAGTTCAATGGTAGACACTACTTATAGGTATTGATAAGACTTAAACATTTGGGAAGATATTTTAGATAAAGGTAGGACATCGGATTTGTAGCTATAAAGCAGATGAATGTCAGGTTTCAATTTTTAGTTTGAAGTTACAATAGAATCAAAATTTGGCATAAAGTAAAGATTTATATTCCCTCTCCTAGTATGACTGCTTTATGGCCTTTGATCATATTTTTAGTTTTGCCTTTCAGAAAGTCTAGATAGCCATTGATGATGACCCGAGTTATCCAGAACAGAATACTCTGAATTGAAATATTTTGTATGTTCTGTAATTAATTACGTGGTTGATTGCTTTTTAAAATGATCCCTTTGGTTCCATTTTGTAGGATTATTGAACATGGGGAAGGAGGAGGCCTCTCTTGAGGAGGTATTGGCCTATCTCAACCAAATCTACTGTGGACAAATTTCTATTGAAACCTCCCAACTTCAGAGCCAGGAGGAGAAAAACTGGTTTGCGAAGCGATTTGAAGAACTGAAAAAAGAGACTTTTAGCACAGAAGAGCGAAAACATCTGTCAAAACTAATGCTAGAATCTCAGGTATAAAAGTACCAGTGAATATCATGCTCATTTTCTACAAAGATGCATAAATATTGAAGAAAGGGAATTAAAGTATTTATTTACCCCATTAATCCCATTGCCTCAACACAAACAGACAATATAACACGTGCCACTTTGTTCTAAGTAGAAAAAGTTAGATCACCAAACACCAGAGCTGTTGGTTCTCCTCAGAGTCAAAATACTTTTTAGATATTTGCCTATTCACTCTCTATAAGACTGCAAAATCCTTAAGCTCTCACTTTTCTTTTTATTACCTCGAGTGATCAAAGAAAGCTATGCACGAAAGCTCTTGGTACAAATTAATGAAATTGAATCTGTCAGGGCTCGGATCAGGGTCTGGCATATAAAAGATATGGGGCTAAGTTATTCTACCACTCACGTTATTTTCTCTGCATTCCCATTGCTGCCTCGTGTCCCTGGCCAGGCGTTCCTGCCATGCCCTGAACTAGTTTCGTCTGTCTCTGGAGTACGTGATGAAGGGGCATTGCTGCAGGCACTTGAAGTAGTATAGGGTCTCCCCACAACACACAGAAACGTGTCTGACTTGGACCTGAGTAGCTGGCTCTCTTCCTGCAACAAATGTGTCTGATGTGGTGTTCCACAGGAGTTTGACCACTTTTTGGCCACCAAGTTTGCCACAGTGAAGCGGTATGGGGGCGAAGGAGCCGAAAGCATGATGGGCTTTTTCCACGTGTTGCTGAAAATGGCAGCCTACAGTGGGATCTCGGATGTGATTATCGGCATGCCCCACAGAGGGAGGCTTAATTTATTGACAGGCCTTCTGCAGTTCCCTCTGGAGGTAAGATACTTTCTATGGTGCACAATTGACTGTAACAGAATAGAACTGACAGTAATCATTCCTTTTAGAAACCCCAGTAAACCTCTGCGCCTTTGGTCCAGGAGATAGCTTAATGAGTTGATGGATAGATCTGGTATTTGAGTTGATTTTTTGTGCCTTCTTATATAGATTCTTTCTTCTCTCTGGGAAGTCGAAGTTTAGTTTGTTTTCTCAAGGATGACGTGAATAGATAATTTCTGTTCTTTGAAGCACGCTTTCCTAATGTAATAGAAATTGTTCAAACAAACATTAAGATCTGTGTGATTGTGGGGCGCCTGGGTGGCTCAGTCATTAGGTGTCTGCCTTCAGCTCGGGTCATGATCTCAGGGTCCTGGGCTCGAGCCCCGCATTGGGCTTCTTGCTTAGTGAGGAGTCTGCTTCTTCCTCTCCCACTCCCCCTGCTTGTGTTCCCTCTCTCGCTGTGTCTCTCTCTGTCAAATAAATAAAATTAAATGGGACACCTGGGTGGCTCAGTTGGTTAATCAGCTGCCTTCGGCTCAGATCATGATCCCAGGGTCCTGGGATCAAGTCCCGCATCGGTCTCCTTGCTTGGGGGGGAGCCTGCTTCTCCCTCTGCCTCTGCCTGCCATTCTGCCTGCTTGTGCTCTCTCTCTGACAAATAAATAAATAAAATCTTTAAAGAAAATAAAAAAATTAAAAATTAAAAAAAAAGATCTGTGTGATTGTTTATAATTTTACCTCCCAAGAAGTCCGTTTTACCTTCCATTTATGTGCAGAGTTTATACTTAACATACTCTATGAAAACTAATGATACATTGTTATCCTGGGAGACCAGCACCTGAGAGGTTTTATAAGTAATTGGATCTTGGTGTTCCTGTTCCATCCAACTCAGCAGCTCTATCAGTCTCTCAAAAGTCTGGAGAGTTAGGGCTGCAGATTTTAGGTCCGGGAACATTGGGGTGACTTGCGATTTAACCAGATTGTGGCTGCTATGTGTGGATAAACCTCACTACTGATCTTGGCCCGGAGATTAAAAGTAGTGTAAGTGTTAAAGGGACTGTGAGAGTTAATGGAGTGGGTAGAGCCTATGGAAGGATGCATTACCCTTAAACCACTAGAAGGTACACATGACGTCATGTCTGGGGCTAAGTTTTACCACTACTACTCATACCTCAGTTTTTCCGATGCTAAGAGATTGATAATCAGCTCTTAAAAGACAAATACTTTCGAAAAGGCAGACTACGACAGGATAAAGTGATTGACAGATGGAGGCATGTGCTGAAACAGAGGCAGAAATCCCTAAACCAGAAATTGCATTCCTAAAGTATCACAGACAAAAACACGACTCAAAAGTGCTGAATTATAAAGGATCATATTTGTGAAAAACATGGATGTACCCATGCTGTGTAAGTATGTGTGCTCCTGTTTGTCCATAGGTTAGTAAGAACCTTTGGGGTCAGGGCGCCTGGGGGGCTCAGTCGTTAAGTGCCTGCCTTTAGCTCAGGTCACCATCCCAGGGTCCTGGGATCGAGCCCCACATCGGGCTCCCTGCTCAGCAGGAAGCCTGCTTCTCCCTCTCCCACTCCCCCTGCTTGTGTTCCCTCTTTCATTGTGTCTCTCTCTGTCAAATAAATAAATAAAATATTAAAAAAAAAAAGCTTTGGGGTCATTCAAACCATTTGGGTAAATGAGGATAACATGCTGTGTTTGGTAACTACCTTGGTTTGAGACCTGACTTTCTTACTTACTAGCTAAGGATCTTTAACAATTCAGTTAATTTTTCTTGCTTATGCATTTTTAAAGTGGGTAGTAATGTTTATCTCGAGGTAGGCTGTGAAAATGAAGTCCTTTGAGAATTGAACAGTAGAACTTTTTAGGCATGACTTGAGCTAATCGTGGATGTCATCTTATGTCTAAATAGGATTAAGTTCTATTCTGTCATTTTCCTGTCTACTCCTCCCTTTTTAAAGATTTTATGTATTTAATTGAGAGAGAGAGAGAGAGAAAGAGAGCATGAACGACGGGGAGGGGCAGAGGCAGAGGGAGAAGCAAGCTCTCCATTTGAGCAGGGAGCCCGACACAGGGCTCCATCCCAGGACCCTGGGATCATGACCTGAGCTGAAGGCAGATGCTTAACCGACTGAGCCACCCAGACACCCTTTTCCTATCTACCTTTAACAAGATTCATAAAAAGTGAATATTCTAAGAATATTCTAAGATTCTAATATTCTTAGGATATTCTAAGAGGTGTATTTAAGAAAAATTATTTTGCATATTGCAAGGCAGAGGTAACTAACATTCTACTACCTTACTATCCACATGTCTAACTAGTCATGTTAGACTCTTCTCTAAGTGTTGGTATTTCATTTGATAGTGAAGATCTCCAAATAATTCTGGGCATTTGAGCAGTTAGAAGTTTGTGCCTTTCTTTTTAAAGAATGCATGGTGATCATAGTTATACAAGCATGGATGTAAAGTTTTTTTCAATTGTATGATTTAAACTAACCACCTCTTCTCTGGTCTCCATTGTGATAAAAGACATTTTTTTCTTGTACATTTTTTCATAACAGCTGATGTTCCGTAAAATGAGAGGCTTAAGTGAATTTCCGGAAAATGTTTCAGCCACTGGAGATGTCCTGTCTCATTTGACTGCCTCGGTTGACCTTGACTTCGGAGCGCACCATCCCCTCCACGTGACCATGCTGCCTAACCCCTCGCACCTGGAAGCTGTCAACCCCGTGGCGGTGGGGAAGGCTCGCGGAAGGCAGCAGTCTAGACAGGACGGGGACTACTCTCCGGACAGTTCAGCTCAGCCTGGGGACAAAGTCATTTGCTTACAGGTACTTGTAGCTTCAGGAAGTGAGGCGGGAGGCGGGGGAGACCAGGAGGAAGGAAAGGGAGATGGTAGATATTCAAGATGAAATTGTGATGAACTTTTGGGAAGATTCCAGGCTTGTTTTTAAAATTAATAGCAGATATGAGGTCCAGTCTCAAGGCAACTGACTTTAGACTGAGCTTTCACTGTGTTGTTTTTTGTTTTTTTTTGAAGAACCTCTTTAAACATTTTTAAAATTTAAATTAATTTATTTAATATATAATGTATTGTTGGTTTCAGAGGTACAGGTCTGTGATTCATCAGTCTTATATAACACCCAGTGCGCCTCACATCATGTGCCCTCCTTCATGTCCATCGCCCAGTTCCCCCAGGCTCCCAGCAACCCTCAGTTTGTTTCCTGTGCTTAAGAGTCTCTTATGGTTTGTCTTGTGTTTTTCTTTCTTGAGTTGTGTGTGTTATTTAAGGGAATATCGGCTGATATCCCTGATGCTTTTCAGAGGACAGATGTCATTACTTTTAGGAAACTACGTGGTCTCCATTTATCTAACAAAGCTTGCTTGCTTGTTTCACAATAAAGTCTTGGGGTACCTAGGTGGCTCAGTCAGTTAAGCACCCGAGTCTTGGTCTCGGCTCAGGTCTTGAACTCAGGGTTGTAAGTTCAAGCCCTATGTTGGGCTCTATGCTGGGTGTGGAGCCTGCTTTAAAAATACTAAAAAAATAAAATAAAATAAAGGTCTTTGGCACTAAGGCAACCAGTACCGATCATTAGTGTGGCTCTTGCTTCCTTTATCCACTTCCACTCCCAGTTTTTTGTAACCCGACAGCCTAGAGGTTTGGACTGTGGGTCACATTTTTTTTCTATGAGTATTCATTTAAATATGAACTTTTAACTACTGGACAATAATTAATTCTGGGCATTAGTCACTGAGTCTTTAAACCCCACAGAAATAGGTAAATCTATAAGGCAGGAGAATATTTGGCTATGTACACAAATAACAATGGTATCTTATTATCTCATGTTAATTTTTCATGGACCAGAAACTTGTAGTAAGTAAATTGGGGGTAGTCAGCATTGCATTTGACTACAGTATGGTATTTTGAAATGGAAATGTTACATTGTTAGCCATTCCCTTTACCTGTCACTTGGCTTAATTCATGGTACTCTAAAATATTTCCGTCATTTACGTTTACCCAGTGCGTGAAGGAGGTCTTCGCATGGACTTCTGAAGTAACAGGTGAAAATGGCATTTTTTTAAAGTGATGAGAAACCGACTGCCCTCTTTTGTCTACTTTGTGTTCCAAAATTATTTTGCCCTGCTATGTCTGTACATGTCTTGCCTTGTTCAAGGACACAGTTCTAATTTCTTCTGAGAACTCTAAATTTGGAGCCTATAAAATCGTGGTAGGTGAGATTCTGGATGCTGCTTTTTCTGCCTGTCTTCTCTTTATCTGCGTCCTGAACCTGCTGAAGGTAGATTGTCCTTTGTGATGGGTGTGTGTCTAACCCCCTGGCCGTGTTTGGCTGAGCAGCTCCCACCTCGCCCAGCATTTGTTTGTGCTTATGGACCCTTACTCCCAAAAAACTTTATGGGGCATAGTGGAGTGGGTTCTCTTCTGATTTAAGAAGAAAATAAAATTAGCAAATGGCACATGTGTGCTTTAGTGCCAAGAATCCAAAGACCATGATAAAACGATGCAAGTTATGAGCAGATGTTATGTTCTTTTTTTGAGAAATTTTTGTTTGAGTGTGGTTGACACCAGATGTTATGTTCTTTTTTTTTTTTAGAGAGGGGGGTGGGGCGGGGAGGGACAGAAAAGGAGGTGAGAGAGAGAATCTGAAGCAGGCTCCACCCTCAGCACTGGGCATAGAGCCTGATGCGGGGCTCCATTCCACAACCCTGAGATCATGACCTGAGCCGAAATCAAGGGTCAGATACTTAATTGACTGGGCCACCTAGGCACCCCCAGATGGTATGTTCTTATCAATGCCTCTACTGTAACATTTTTGTAAAGAAACTGAAGAGGCACACATCCTTCCCTCTTCCTTGCTTTACTGAACTCCACTTACACCGATATCCTCCAGAAATCCCATCATCAAGGCGGAGTGTTCAGATGCCCAGAGCCCCTGGACCTGGTGGCTAAGAGTTGGACTTTACACTGTAGTGTGGTACAGAAAAGACAAAGACTGTGGAACCAAGAAGACTTGAGTTCAAATCCTGCCTTTGCTGCTTTCTGGCTTGGTGTGCTTGATTCTGTTACCTGGGTTCTTTGAATTTCATAGCTAAATGGGAGTATATTACAGTCTTCATAGTGTTTTGAGAATCAAATGAGACCATGTACATAATAAGTTCCTAGATCCAGGAGAAAGGCTTGGAGGGGTGGAGAAATACATAGAAAAAAACCCAGAGGTAACATAGAAGGCCTAGTGTCTACTCCAATGTGAAATATACACTCTAGGTAAACCTTGGTTTACTCATCTGTAAAAAGGACAGTAGTGACTTTCTTAACTGCAACCCCACCCCCCAACCTTGAGTGGGTTAATGCTGTGGAGTATCTATACTCCAAAATGGAAGTCATCCCTATAGTCCTTAGCCAAGGGAAGGTGTGGCCTGGAAATGTCACTTCTGCAAAGGAGTGCTTCCTTTCTTAGCCAAAATATTCTATTTACATTAAAAAATGACTATTTTAAGGACATTTGCAATGTCATTTAAAAAAAATCTACTTCCAAGTATTCTTTCTTCACTCATATTTAGGTCTTTTACTTCTGTTATTATTAGAGTTGCAATGGTCATGTTGTTAGGGCATCTGAGATCATTTTATTCTTTAGTCTAGCATTTCTGAGATTAGCCTTTTATTTAATTTATTTTTTACTGCAATATATTTGATAATAACATTACGTACATTTAAGGGATATAACATGTTGATTTGACAGGTAATCTCCTTTTAGCCTGAAGTCAGTAGAACTCATATCTTCTTCTAAGATCTTCTAAGATCTACAATTGCCTCATTTTTTGCGCTCAACTTTTCTAAAAGAGATTTCCCTCTTCCTCTACCACTTTCCGTCCGTCAGGTTTTGTGATGATGTTGTGATCTAACAGACTTCAAATGGTTTGGAAGAACAGCACATTTCAGACGTTGGTGGTAGTATTTTGTTGGTTCCTCAAAGCATCCTTTCACTCACCTGTGAGAGACTCTCCCCCCCACTGCCTCCTGTCTTTGCAGTCACACCACCCTTCTTCATGTTCACAGGGGTGGCCAACACACCCAGTGGGGACCAGGGGATGCAAGGTGCACACGGACTCTTTTCAGGGGCAGGATGATTGGGGAAGAGAGAGGGTTCAAAGCTGTGCACCATTCCTCATGTCTTGTAGTCTGTTTTCATGAAAACTGTGGTGGGCTGATTTTCCTTCCATACTCCAGTAGCCCTTCCTTCTGTGGTGCTGCTATTTGTTCTAGAGTCTTGATGGGTGTGTTACAAATGATGCGTGTGAGTGATAATGTGGCGGTGGGTAGAATGGATCGGCTGGTGGTGGCCACAAGACGAAAAGGGCCTTGAAACCTGCTTGAGATCAGGCAACCCTTCTAGAAAATCCTGTACAGAACCAGCGGAGTTTTGGGAGGGCGGGGGAGCAGTGAGAGCATTGTTGTTTTTATTCCTGTTAGTATTTGAAAACAATTTCCAAATTGGAAACATAAATTTCTACACTGCTTATGTTCATTTTCTCATTTTCTCCTCCATGATTTAGGTTCACGGTGATGCATCTTTCTGTGGTCAGGGGATTGTTCCCGAAACTTTTACGCTGTCTAATCTCCCACATTTCAGAATTGGTGGGAGTGTCCATCTGATTGTCAATAACCAGCTGGGTTACACCACTCCTGCAGAAAGAGGAAGGTCTTCCTTATACTGCAGTGATATCGGTATGTGACACAGGGAGGCAGCCTTAGAGAAACATCTAGTTCACTTGGAAGAGTGAGCCTTGCTGGTTATCCCATTTTAAATTTTGGATCAGATAGACTCAGTAGTCACTAACAGTGTTACTAATATTCCTTGAGAAGTCTGAGTGTGATCTTTGAATCCAAGGAAGTAACACAAGAGCGGAACTGAGACAGTGCCATCTTAAATTGTCCAAGTATCCAGTTGAATGATCTGGTGAAAACCAGGGATCAACTCAGTTGGCACAACACCAGGGTACTTGTCTTTAGGGGATTCAGGCCTGGGGTACCCAAAGCCCTTGTCAAGGAGGATATGTTCAACCAGTGAATTTGGCTAAGTGGTCTTGGTTAGAAATCAGATGTGAGGAAGCCAAGTTGACTCATTTTACCCTGGAAACTGGGCAGTATGAAGAGAAAGGGCTTTCTTTTTTTAACCCATCATCCAGTTCACAGAGTTACAAAAACTGTTAGGTGGTAGGAAATATTCTGTTTTTGCACCCAGACCCTGACCTGGATGCCTTTTGGGGCTATCTATGTGAATTTTCTTTTAAAGATCATTTATTTTTAAGTAATCGGTATACCTGATGTGAAGCTTGAACTCATGACCCCAAGATCAAGAGTCCCTTGCTGCTCTGCCTGAGCCAGCTGGAGATCCCTATCTATGTGAATTTTTTGTGATTAGTTTGATAGAGATACTGGAAACACATTCTAGGACTTCTCTTTGTTAACTCAGATAATCTTTCCAACATTGCTAAGAGGTAGGAGCTATTATCTCAGTTTTATAAGTAAGAAGACTGAGATTCATAACTTTACCGAGGTCACAGAGTAAGTCACAGAACTGGGACATGACCTCTTTCCTGTCAGCTAGGCTCCAAAGTATGGGTTCTTAACCACCCAGCCAAGCCACCTCTGAGTATGTGGGCTGCCTCTCCACACAGGCTACAGGAGTTGGAGGTGGGCTAACATCATTTGGGGATAGCTAGCTGGTTTCATCTGTCTTCTCTGCCTCAGGGAAGCTTGTGGGCTGCGCCATCATCCATGTCAATGGAGATAGTCCAGAGGAAGTGGTCCGTGCCACACAACTGGCTTTCGAATACCAGCGCCATTTCCGGAAGGATGTGATTGTTGATTTGTTATGCTACAGGCAGTGGGGCCACAACGAGCTGGACGAGCCCTTCTTCACCAACCCAGTCATGTATAAAATCATCAGGTACAATTATAAACCTTTGTTGAAGGTCCCCTCGCCCCACAGTGCTCGCATTATTTTTACTATTTTTATTAGATACTCTGAAGTAGAGTGACCAGCTCTGTGGGTTGCTGGCACTCAGAACTTTCAGTGCTAAAACTGGGACAATCCTGAGCAAACTAGGGTGGTCATCCTGTGGGTCCCAGGAAAGCTCCCCATATTCTTCAAACTCTACTCCTTTGCTTGATGAATAAACAAAGGCAATTTACCAACATCACTTGGCAGATGGGAAACTGAAGTAGGAGCACTTGGGCAGAGCCCATAGTATGCCATTGACAGGACCAGAAACCGATCCTCTGTGATTCAGTTGGTGCCTCGGCAAGAGGTAACATGACGGTTGTAAGGAATCTTGGGAACCGTGCTATCCAATATGGAGGCCACTATCATATGTGGCTCTTGAACACTTGAAATGTGGCCAGTCCTGCTGGAGAGGGCCTGTAAGTGTAACATACATACCAGGTTCCAAAGACCTCATCTGACAAGAAAAATGTAAACTATCTCAATACTTATTTTTATGTTGATAAAGTATTGAAGTGACCATATTTTGCTTATATTGAGTTAAATAAATTTGCTATGAAAATTAATTCCACCTGTTCTTTTTTTAACCTTTTCTGATGTGACCACTAAGAAATTATTAATTACACATTGGCTTGTGCTACATTTTTTTAAAATTAGCATATAATGTATTGTTTCAGGGTACAAGTCTGTGATTCATCAATCTTACACGATACACAGCACTTATCATAACACATACTCTCCCCGGTGTCCATCACCCAGTTACCCCCTCTGCCCATCCACCTCCCCTCCAGCAACCCTCAGTTTGTTTCCTAAGATTAAGAGTCTCTTATGTTTTGTCTCCTTCTCTGGTTTAGTCTTGTTTCATTGTTTCCTCTCTTCCTCTATGATCCTCTGCCTTGATTCTTAAATTCCGCATATCAGTGAGATCATATGATAATTATATTTCTCTGATTGACTTATTTCACTTAGCATAATACCCTCTAGTTCCATCCACATCATTGCAAATGACAAGATTTCATTTTTTTTTATTAACATATAATGTATTATTTGCCCCAGGGTGCATGTCTGTGAATCATCAGGCTTACACATTTCACAGCACTTACCATAGCACATACCCTCCCCAATGTCCATTACCCAGCCACCCCATCCCTACCCCCCCTACCCCCCAGCCACCCTCAGTTTGTTTTGTGAGTTTAGGAGTCTCTTATGGTTTGTCTCCCTCCCGATTCCATCTTGTTTCATTTCCCTCCCCCATCCCCCACGACCCCCCGCCCTGCCTTTCAAATTCTTCTTCATATCAGAGAGATCATATGATAATT
>CM052897.1:99712234-99729639 GCA_028534135.1 Potos flavus
TTGAAATTTTAATTCCAGTTAACATGCAGTGTTATATGAGTTTCAGGTGTACAATATGGTGCTTCAACACTTCCATACATCACTCGGTGCTCATCACGAGAAGAGCACTCCTTAATCCCCATCACCTATTTCGCCTATCCCCTCCTCCCCCCCCACCCTGCAAACCCACACCTCCCCTTGTGTCTAATTATATTTAAACAGAAACATCTTTTTTATTTTAGTTGGCTTCACTGCTTTCTCTCTTTAAAAAAAATCTTTCTGGAATAACTTGGACTATAGGGAGCACTCCATCCCACTGTGAGCAGAAATAATTTTTTAGAAAAAGTTTTATTTAAAGTACAAATAGTCTAAGCACCAGTGTTCTTTTATCTGTAGGGTATACATTCCAAGACTCCCATTGGATGCCTGAGGTCGTAGATAGTACTAAATCTTGCACTCACTATGTCTTTTCCTATACATACATACCTACAATAAATTTTAATTTATAAATTGGACACAGTATTAGCTTAACAAGAACTAATAATAAAATATAACAATCATGATTGTGTATTATAAAAGAAGTTATGTGAATCTGGTCTTCTTTTTTTAAAATACCTTGTTGTGCTGTACTTGCCCTTCTTGTGATGGAGCGAGATGATAAAATGCGTATGTAATGAGAGAAGTAGGTGAATGACGTAGGCATGGTGACATAGCGTGAGGCTACTAGTGACCTTCTGACTATATGTCAGGAGGAAGATCATCTGCTTCTGGATCTAGGTTGACTGTGGGTAACACAAACCGTTGAAAGCAAAATCAGAGAAAACCAGGTCTAATATACTATATTGAGAGTAGCAAGTTGGGAAGGCCAAGTATTTTGATGAAAACCAGTGGTGATATTCATTGGCTTTTACTGAGATTTTTTTCTGTTAAATGATTTACCTGTGGGTAGGCTCCTGTTTCAAACATTACAACAATATAGCTTGTTGCTGTAACATTTAAAAGAGTACATATATTCTCTCTCTCTTTCCTATTCTCTCTCAAATAAGTAAAGAAAATCTTTAAAAAAAAAAAGTACATTTTATCTTGGTTCACCTGAACTGAGTGTTAAGCACACAATATGTTTTTTATTTTATTTTTAATTTATTTTAATTAATTAATTAATTAATTTTTTGAGAGAGAGAGAGAGAGGGGTTGCAAATGTGGGCTGGAGGGGGAAGAGCAGAGGGAAAGGGAGAGAGGGAATCCTAAGCAGGCTCCACACTCAGCACAGAGCCGAACATGGGGCTTGATCTCACCACCCTGAGGTCATGACCTGAGCCGAAATCAAGAGTCGGACGCTTAACCGACTGAGAGACCCAGGCGCCCCCCACAATATATTTTTTAAGTCACAAAAATATGCAGAGTTCAAGATAATAAGTATCACTAAGTATCTATTTATCCCATCTGTGAGAATTTTTTCTGGTTTTATATGAGAGTCGTAATTACGATTAACACTCAAGAAACCTTGGCACTTATTCGGATGCTAGGCAAAGGAGGTGAAAGAAGTCATTTAGGATTTGACTCTTCAAGACTACCCTGTGCTTCTCGTGAAGGTTCGAGAATATGTATTTGGAATTGAGGGGTGTTGAGGAAAGCAGTTAGTGATTTGCCTCCAGCGGTGGTCAGCACACATGAGCCCAGAGTGGGTGCCACCTCAAATTCCGCCCTCTGTGCCCCTCCACCGTCTCTCCCTGGTGCCGACCCTGGGGGGTCAGTATTGCAGAAATGCATTTCCCATTCTTATACTGATGCCATGGTTCGTGTTTTTGATCCCCTCATTCTCACTTGCTCCCCTGACTGTGCCTTGAACAACCTTGCACATTGTGAGATGGCTTCCTCAGTCTCGTGGCATCATAAGACATTCAGGAAAATGAATGCAATCCCTTTAATACAGTGTTTCTGATGGGGCTCTTTGGACACAGATGTTTTGAAACAGCAGTGTTAAAGGGGCTGAGTCATAATGCAGATTACTATAATTTATTTCTAAGAAATATGTATGGCTGGGATTCTTGACCCAATTTTCATTTTACCCCTAGGGTGTCACCTGCTCCCTCAATCATGACTATAAAGGCGTGTAATCATATTAAATATAATATATGTATATTACTAAGTATTGAGTGAACCATTAGAAATCTTACTGAGAATTTTTTTGCTGTTTGTAATGAGAAAGAAAGAGTGTTCACATTCTGGCCCCAATAGTCCACTCCTCTCCCCATGTCTAATATATAACTTACCAAATAAGTGAGGCCTTGCTCTGGAACCTTGAAAATATCAACAGCTAGGGGCACCTGGGTGGCTGTGACAGGTAAGTGTCCGACTCTTGATTTTGGCTCAGGTCAAGATCTCAGGGTCATGAGATGAAGCCCCACATCAGGCTCCTTGCTGAGCCTGGAGCTTAAGATTCTCTCTCTCTCCCTCTGTCCCTCTGCTCACATACTCTCTTTCTCTCTCTCTATCTCTCAAAAACAAAACAAAACAAAAAAAACAAACAAACCCAAAACAGCTATCTTATAGATTTTCAAGTGAAAAACTACTCTTATTAAGTAGCTAAATATCTTCATTAAACATGTAAGTCCTTTTATTAACTGAAAGTGAGTACCGCCATTATTGAAGTCTGATTTCTTCCTGAAAATTAGGTTATTGGTACAAGTGATCTAGCAGAACAGAAGTCCACTCTTTCTTTCCATGGTGTATTCAGAGATGGCTTGCCATGTGACAGATATGACTCAGGGCTATAAGGAGTTTGCCTGACAAGTGGTACCTAAATTCTACCCAAATTTCCCATCTAGCTCTGAACTCCAGTTCCTTTCTTATTTTTTCTTTCTTAGTGAAAGAAAAACCCCCATGTGGGGCTTGAACTCATGACCCTAAGATCAAGAGTCACTTGCTCCACTGACTAAGCTAGCTAGGCGCCCCTCCAGCTCATTTGGATTCCTACCCTAGGAAGTGGGAGCTGATCAAGGTTTCAGGATGGAGAAAGATGGCTTCTATCATATATTATTTAGCAATAAGAATAAATAAAAAATAAGAATAAAATAAATATATATGATATATAAGAAAATAAATATTATCTATATATAATAGATAGTATATATTATATAGACATGTAGATAATATATAATATATCAAGTATATATTTTTATTTCATTCTCTTAATTAATATTAATTTTTTAGATTATATCACAGTATCCCACATCAGCATGGCTGCCTGTCAGTAGACCAGTCGAAATGTATTCCCATTTGAGAGGAGATTATAAGGAAATGAACTAGAGTTGTCTATGCTAAGTTCTTTGCAACACTTATTTAAATTGAGCTCATTAATAAAATTTCTTTTCATCACAGAAATATTCATGTATTGTTCCTGCTTGTTCTAACTCATTAGGTTTCATGTATAAATTATAGTCAAAATCCTAAAGACAGAAATCCTTGTCCTAGTTTAGCTGTTTTTGTTCACAAATGTCATTTCTGACTCCAACAAACGAAAGCGTATTTTTATTGAGACTAAAGTGAGATTAAACTGAAATTTTGATTCTTTTTTTTTTAAGATTTTATTTATTATTTGACAGAGAGAGACACAGCGAGAGAGAGAACGCAAGCAAGGGGAGTGGGAGAGGGAGAAGCAGGCTTCCTGCTGAGCAGGGAGCCTGATGCGGGGCTCGATCCCAGGACCCTGGGATCATGACCTGAGCTGAAGTCATACGCTTAATGACTGAGCCACCGAGGCGCTCCTGAAATTTTGATTCTTAAAATCTTGTTCAAGGGGCACCTGGGTGGCTCAGTGAGCTAAAGCCTCTGCCTTCGGCTCAGGTTATGATCTTGGGGTTCTGGGATCGAGCCCCGCATAGGACTCTCTGCTCGGTGGGGAGCCTGCTTCCCCCTCCCTCTCTGCCTGCTTGTGCTCTCTTTCTCTCTGTCAAATAAATAAATAAAATCTTAAAAAAAAAAAATCTTGTTCCAGCATCAGACAAAAGGCAATCTTATGTAACCTTGAAAAACTAATTTTATTCTGAAATATACACAATTGGTATTTTTTTTGAAAGATACTGTGTTTATTAGTGCATGTGTTTACTTAGAGTCCTAGGAGGAAAGTTTGGTGTTATTTCTTGGTAAAGATCCCTTGAAAGTGAAGGCATCTTCAGCTCCTTTCTTTGGTTGATAGATGTCTGGCTTTTTCCCCTCCTTAGGCAGCTGTGTCAACTCTTCAAGAAATGGGGCCGGGAACAACATTCAAGCCGGTCATTGGAGATTCATCTGTGGATCCCAAAAAGTAATTTGATGTGTATCTCTGTTTTCATACTCTGCAGTAGAATTTTAATTAATGGGAAAACTAGTTCACATTAAGGAACCCAAAGTTAGGGTGCCTGGGTGGCTCAGTGGGTTAAAGCCTCTGCCTTCGGCTTGGGTCATGATCTCAGGGTCCTGGGATCGAGCCCCGCATCCGGCTCTCTGCTCAGCAGGGAGCCTGCTTCCCCCTCTCTCTCTCTGCCTGCCTCTCTGCCTACTTGTGATCTCTCTCTCTGTCAAATAAATAAATAAAATCTTAAAAAAAAAAAACCAAAAACCCGAAGTGACCCAGATTGCCTCTATCCTGATAGAAGTCCTCTGCATCCATGGGGCAGGAGTTAGAGTACACGTGGAAGGTGGAACTTTGGAGGCATGTGTTGGTGAGGAAGGCCAGAGGGCACAGCGTGTCACTGAACCCAATTACAGAGCCCCCCACTGTTTCCATAACGAAGCATTTTCATCAATGCAGTCTCCTCTTTCTTTTGATACAATTCTTTCAGCTATTTCTCTTCCACCCCATTCTTCCCAACAGGGTCAAGAGTCTAGTGTTCTGCTGTGGCAAACATTTCTATGCCCTGCTGAAGCAAAGAGAATCCTTAGAGGCCAAGAAGTATGACTTTGCCATCATCCGATTAGAGGAACTCTGCCCTTTCCCACTGGATTCATTACAGCAAGAGATGAGCAAATACAAACATGTTAAAGGTACAGCGTTGTTCTTGGTGGGGTTCTTTGGGTTTTAGATACCTGAAACCTATTCCAACGTCTCATATGGAAAGAGGTTCCAGGGGCAGTGAGAGTCCTTAGGAGATTGAATCTTTTGGAATCTGGAAATATGAAAAAAAAATACTGCTAGAGCCAATGTTTCCTTGTCTTTTCTGGTGTCCTTTTCAGTCCCCCCGCTTCTCTCACTTTAAGATACGTCATTTCTTGAGAGTTTGGAGGTAATCAGTGCTATACTATTGCTTAGGCTAAAGCAATGTAACTGTAAAAGGGAAGCCTTTTCAATAAGTGGGGCTTCAATAATTGGACATCTCAATGCACTGGGTACAGACTTTAACTCAGGATCACAGACCTAAATGTAAAACATAAAACTCTAAAACTTCTGGGAGAAAATCTTCATGACCTTTGGTTAGGCAAAAGACCTGAACCAAAGAATGGGATGACAAATAACTATATAAAAAGATGCTCAACATAATTAATGATAAGGGAAATGCAAATGAAACCCAAACGACATATGATTGCACCCCTATTAGAATGGCTTAAATGAAAACAAAATGATAAATTGGCGATATCAAGAGCTGATGAGGAATGGAAAGTGGTACAGCCACTCTGGAAAACAGTCTGTCAGTTTCAACAGAGTTGCCAGTCCGCTTCTAGGTATTTGCCCAAGAGAAATGACAATGTGTTCACAGAAAAATGTCTACCGCGGCTTCATTCATAATTGCCGCAAACTGGAAACCACCAGGATGTCCTTGAACCCATGGATGAATAAACAAGGATGTAAGGTACATCCTTACAATATCATACTACTCAACAATAAAAGTGAGTGAACTATGGCTTTGGGACCCCCTTTGGGATTTTGCTAGTTCAAGGGAGCCAGAATCAAAGCCTCCGTATTGTATAATTCCATTTATCTGACGTTCTGGAAAAGGCAAAACCATAGGGAGAGAGAGAACATCAGTGGTTGCCAGAGGCTGGGGCTGAAGGAGGAGTTGCCTTGAAAGGCCAGGATGAGGGAATTTTGGGGGTTGATAGAATTGTTCTGTATCATGAGTGAGGTGCTGGATATGTATCTGTCATTTATCAAACAAAACAAAACAAAACAAAAACCAACACCATGCCGTTTTGGAAAGGCGTATATTTATTTGAAGAGAGCTATACATACATACACACTATTTATGTACATATGTGTATACATATGGCTACAATGTGTCTATGTATGTACATATATACTGTATATATGTGTGTGTACTGTATGTTTACCTGGAGTATTGAAATGAACTTTCTTATGCTATAGATTTTATTTGGAGTCAGGAGGAGCCTCAGAACATGGGTCCATGGTGCTTTGTTTCTCCAAGGTTTGAAAAACAGCTGGCCTGCAAGGTAATAGCTTTCTCTCTTACAGTGTTTTGTGTATGTGTGTTATTTCTCCTGGAGTGCCAGTAAATGGGTTTATCCCCCATTAGCAGTCCAATTCTTTTAAGGAGAAACTAAACCATAAAATCTAACTTAGGCTATTTTTTTCGGAATAAAATGCTGAATGTTTATCAAGATATATATATGTTTGGGGCGCCTGGGTGGCTCAGTGGGTTAAGCCTCTGCCTTCGGCTCAGGTCATGATCTCAGGGTCCTGGGATCAAGCCCCGCATTGGGCTCTCTGCTCAGCAGGGAGTCTGCTTCCCCCCTCTCTCTCTGCCTGCCTCTCTGCCTACTTGTGATCTCTCTCTCTCTATCAAATAAATAAATAAAATCTTTAAATAAAAATATATATATATATGTTTATGTGCTAGTATCATGTAAGAAAAAAGTGATTATACTTAAAGTAAAAGCCCTTATCTGTCAGCTACCTTTCCCACTAGTCCTATCCTAAAGGTCACAATCCAAGCCCGGGGGGAGCAGGGTGATGAGCGGGCTTGTGTTACAGTATGGGAGAAGAGATGCCCATTAACACTTGTTCTAGGCTCTTCCACATAGCTGGCATCCATCAAAGGCCAAGTTCTTCCTGATTAGACTGTTGGGAGGGAAGAACAATGAGAAGAGCAAATGGGCTTCTGTTTCTCTTCCTATCCTGCTTCAATTAGAGCTCACTTCACACATTGTTACTAGTTCGCTGGGTCAAATCATTGTCATTTGTTCTAATTTAGGAAACTCTACCGCTAAAACCCACTAACAGTTACTGAAGAACAGGACAAATTCAAGAATTGATCTCCCCTGATGGTGCCTGGGATTTAGTTTTTAGTTGTGATCAATATCTCCTTCCAGTCTATTCTAGGTAACCCATTATTTTTCCAAGAAGGTGATTTGTGGTTAAACAAGCTAAGAGAAGCGCACGCCCTGCCTCGGGAGAATAAAGCCGGGCTCTGCTCTGGTCAACAGGTCATTTTATCTCTTTTCTGCTCTAATCATAGCTCCGTCTTGTGAGCCGACCCCCTTTGCCAGCCCCCGCTGTAGGAATTGGTACCCTTCACCTGCAGCAGCATGAAGACGTCCTTACCAAGACCTTTGCTTGATGGTGTCCTTTGAACCACTGTTATGTCCTTTTAAGAAAACAACCATGAAAAGAAAAGCCGGCTCCTCTGTTCTCTTCTTCCATTAGGCAACATGAAAAGTCTGTGTTCCTCTAAGACGTTGAGATTGATGAGGAAAGTTTAATCGGAACATGCAGAGTAACTAAGGGAATTATCCATCAATCCATGAAATCTGACGAGTCACCTTAATCCTTAAAGGTACAAAAGTGTTCTGTTTTGGTTAGATCTGAGTGAGTTGTAGCGCTAGGGCATTACCCAGACTTTTTCAGACCACATTTTCTCATTAACTGTATATGCCCAGGGCTCTTTAGTTTGAATTTACAGAATTTACATGCAGATCACCTGCACATGACTTCGCAATTTGCTTTGTGCGTGTCACTTTCATTAATTTTGCCATTCTTTATTCAAAGTCCTGTGACTACCAGTATTTTCATTTTATGTGATCTCAGGGGCCATTTTCCAGCCACTGTGAAAAATATTTCACCAAACACTGGAACAAAGCTATGCTAGTCCTGATGGATGTTCTTCAGGAAAGCTGTTTTCGCCCACCGTCCTTAAATATCCATCTCATTACATACGACTCAGGATATATCATCTTTTTGCAAAGTATTATTAAGGAGTTTCAGCTACAATGAAATTGATTTGTGGTCTACTTTGTCATCGTGTCTTTTTTCCCCTAAATTGTTATTGCAGTGATATCTTAATATTTTTGATTGACTTTCGGTGTCTGATATGGGGATTTCAGCTCCTGGTTAGTCAGTCTTGCTGCTAAAAGGGTGTGATGAAGTGATGTTCATTCGTGGTGTTTAAGGAGCATTTTAACTTCGACACTGGAAACTTCTGAGCACCAGGTTCTTGGGGGTTTATGGAGATCACCAGCCCATTGCATTACTTCTGAAACTTCATGGAAGCATAACTATACAGCAGCAAGCTGCGTAGCTTGATGTGACTTGGTGCTGCAGGGGCTGTGCCATCTTCCATTCTGGTGCCATGACAGTTTTTCTTAGAAATAACGGAGGAAGTGCTGGGGCACTGGAATGGCCTCTCCCTTTTGCTGGCAACTGGTAATGTCTTTCACAATCAACGTGTAGGTTGTTCAGGCCAGAGGAGTAGATTAGTGATTCGTATCTTCAGTGTATGCATTACTGTATTGATTTAATATTTCTGTAATTCACAACCCTCTTATTCCTATGCACCTTAATGCTTCCTTCCTGTGTCAAGCCTTATAAATCATGTAACTCGGTGCCGTGCATGTAAATCTGTGCAATTACAAAGTCTATTTAATGAAAACAGTTATCAATGTTGTATACTGAACTAGAAAAACATGAAAGTCTTGTCATTTTTTTCTTTCAGATATCTTGGTTTCTTGAGTTAAAAATTTCAAAGTTGAAGCACAAAATGAGATGGAAAACTAGGGTTTTTTTTGTTTTTTTTTTAAGTTTAGATTTCTCCGAAGTTCTCTGGTATCTTATTATATATCTTCTCCACCATGAGCCATGAAATGTGTCTTCTAAAAAAAAAATGTGTCTTCTGTATCTTAACCTTCTTACCCTCAATCACTGTTGCAACACGGGTCAGCATTTTGAATTACCTTGTAGGAAAGGATCAAATCAAATACTCCCATAATAAAGTATGGGATAAAAATATCATAGCAAAGTAAAATAAAAATACTGTATTCCTCTGAGAAATTTGATGATGTAATATTTGTATCCAATTTATATCTATGTTAATTTCATATTTAATGAAGAATAGAGTTCAAATTGGGTATTCATTGAAGAGAAGTATTAACAACCATGAAAAAAATGTCAATTTTGTCTAAAGTAACATATTCTTAGTAAAATAAAATTTTCTTCCTTAAGAACCATTTTGCTCCGCTTTCTATATGCATACTATTTAGAAAATATTCTAAAGTGTAACTTCTGGGGTACCTGGGTGGCTCAGTGGTTAAGCCTCTGCCTTCGGCTCAGGTCATGATCTCAGGGTCCTGGGATCAAGGCCCGTGTCAGGCTCTCTGCTCAGCGGGGAGCCCGCTTCCCCCTCTCTCTCTGCCTGTCTCTCTGCCTGCTTGTGATCTCTCTCTCTCTGTCAAATAAATAAATAAAATCTTAAAAAAAAAATAAATAAATAAAGCGTAACTTCTTTTAGCCTGACTGTAATACCTCTGAAGTTTTTTTTTTAATTCCTTGACTGACAATAGAAATAGTGTCCATTTTACAAAGGCGAGGAAATGCAGTTTAGAGAAATTAGGGGTTCCACAGGACAGAAGTCACAGATAAGAATCAAGACTTGGATCTTGAGGTTCCAAAAGCTTCACCTCCATTTCCCTTGGATGTACTTGGATATTTGCTTTTCACCTTCAGCTTCTAAGTTTCATCCTAAAACCATCACATTTGGGGGAAATTTGGACAAAATGTTTTTAAATCCTCAATATTTACAACCTACTATTATGCAAATAAACAACTCCTAAATTACTCAGTGGGAGTGGTAACTCATTGTCATGTTTATATTTAAATCCGATAAAGCAGTCTAGAGCAGACTGTAATTTCCCCAGTGCCATTTGCAAAATCAGTTAATCTTAGAAAACTTTTAATAAAAGTATGTTACTTTAGCGTTGTTTCCCTGTGTCTTCTCTGAGTCATGTGGAGAATCAACTATAATTGAACAAAAATGAGAAATGACCCTTTAAGAGTAAGATGGTATTTCCCCAATAGTTTATTGGACACTTACTGCATATATGGCAGTTCTGGACATTAGAAATGCATGGGAGTAAAACAGAAAATGGGTTGCTATTTATCCTCAGTGAACTAACCATCTATTTGAGATGACAAAGCCTTTTACACGTAGAGAGAAACATTCTTGTTGGATGTGCTAAAACAATGTGGGAGGTCAAGGCAGAGTGATACTCCTGATAGATGTAGATTAACTGGCATATTGTAGTCACACAAGGACAAGTCCTGGGTAGCATGTAGTAGTAGAAAGACTGAAGAATGTTGGAAGGATAATTCACAGCAGTTATCTAGCGTGTCAGAGTTTATTCCAAGGCTTTTTTATTTGAAACATGGAGCCATCCCAGAAATGGGAAGTAAAGAGAAGTGGAGGCAACTCTTTTTCTGTCAAATAGCCTTTCATTTTAGTGCATCTTTATTGAAAGGATATTATATGCATGAAACTAGCTCACAGTCTAGGGCCAAAACTGTGTGTAAGCCAACCATTTGCCAATCACCATAGATGATACAAAAATTACGTTTCTGCCATCTAGAAGTTTACGGATAGTAGGGGAGCTTAGACAAGTATAAAAATGGCTAATACAGAATGGAGTGAGGTAAGAATGAAGTCATAGAATGGGAGGTTATAACTATGGCAAACTGTGTTTTCCCAAAGTGGCTAGAGCAGTATTTTGCTTCACTTGCCCTTCCAGAACCTTGGCACAACTTCACCTAGAGGCAGAGTCTGTTTTCCTTCTCCCTTGAGATTGAGCAGGCATTTGTGGCTGCCTCTAGCAATATAATGCACTGGAAGTGATGCTGGGTCACTAACAAGGACATTTCCTTGGCACCCAGCGGCCATGTTTTGAGGAAGCCCAGGCAACAAGAAGCCCTGTGGAGATGTTGAAGCTGACAGGCAGCTGCAGATGCTGGGCTTGTGAGTGAAAGAGCCCTCTGCTCATTCAAGTCTCCAGTCTTGGAGCTGTCCCAGATGACCCCAAGTGGAGCAGAGATCTGTGCGTGCCCAGCCTACGCTTGCTGCGTGTGTGTGTGTGTGTGTGTGTGTGTGTGTGTGTTTTCAAAGATCAACAATGCCCCACGCCAGGTAAAGTGGTCAGGACAGATTTTAATCAGCAGTATATTATTGCAGTAGAAAAGAGTCCAGCATGAACTGAACTCAACTTTGATTTGTACGGACGGGACTGGAGTTCTAAAGTGAGAATGACAGAACAAAAAGCAGGTGTGTGGGGCTCAGAGTCAGGAAGCAGAAAAATGACAAAAAGCTGGAAGGAAGAGGGATTGATTGGTCCATGTGACACCCATCTGGGTTTGTTAATTGGCGCTTACAGAAGTTAGGCTCCTACCCTCCACAGAGACCGGAAGACAGAAACCCTACCTTCAGGCGTTGGAACAAATGGTAAATTCTTTGGGCAGTTTTGAGTTTTCGCAGGCAGATTCTTCAAGGGAGGGCTAGAGTCACCCTAGGGATGGCGCTGTTAATCTCTGTTTAAGTCTTTATAGGCCAGGGTGAAGTTCAGTGAAGAAAGGACTCACAGAAGCCTGGCTGGAGTTTGGTCAAGGAGAAAATCAACCTCTCTCTCTCACACACATAAATCATTGGTTTCCTTCTTGGACGCAGATGGAAGCATTAGAACAGATCATTGGATTTGGTGATTATGGGTCATTAGTGACCTTTGAAATAGCTTGTTTCATTAGAAGTTAGAGCAGAAGTTACACTGCAGGGGTTTAAAATTGAGTTAGGAGAATACATTTGAGGGCCTTCTGCGTGTCAATCTCGTTCTTCAATTTTCACACCTGTAGGACGTGGCTATTATCCTTGTCTTACTGATGTAGCTCAGAAAGGTTAATTGCCCAAAGCTATTAAGGAGAGGAGGGATTAAAACGCAGGCTGATTTCTTTTTTTTTATTAACATATAATGTATTTTTTGCTTCAGGGGTACAGGTTGCAGGCTGATTTCCAAGACTGATTTCCCTTATGCCACGCTGTCCAAGAAGGGATAACGGGGGACAAAATGCCGATCTCTATCAGAGAAGCTGAAGA
The DNA here is from genome assembly GCA_028534135.1 of Potos flavus. NCBI lineage: Eukaryota > Metazoa > Chordata > Mammalia > Carnivora > Procyonidae > Potos > Potos flavus. The sequence goes on from CM052897.1 coordinate 99,724,552, forward strand.
AGGAGGACATGTGATAGTGGTGAGTTCATAAGCTATTAACTATAGACAGAGTATCACAGATTTTTGACAACTTCCACGAAGTTCCGATAAGGCGGGAGCAAAATAAAAGGGCTGTTAGGGTCACACTCAGGGATGCAACCCTAGCCCGCGACCCTCGGGAGGCCGCTTTGGCCGGGTCCTGACCCGGGAGGCCTGGGCCGGACCAGGAGGTCGAGGAAACGGGTATTGCTTGACAGTGAGCTCGGAGAAGAGCTCAGGCAGGAACGAGCCTGGTCGCCGCAATCCTGGCGAGGCTCCTGAACTCCGCTGCAGAGCTGGAGCACGCCCACAGGAGCACCGGCGGTGACCATGGCAACGCGCGGACGTCCGCTGCGCCTGCGGCCAACGGCCGAGCCCTCGTCGGGGGGCGGGGCCGGGCGGGGCGGACGCGCGAGTCACGTGGCCCGGGGCGGAGCCTGCGCGGGGCCGGTCAGGAGCGCGTCGGGAGCGGGCGGTGAGACCCGAGCTGTGGGACCCAAGCGAAGGCAGCGCCGAGGCCGCCGTGCCCCGCCGGGCCGCCCCAGCCGCCGCCATGGGCAGTGAGTAGCGGCGGCGCGGCTCTCCCTGGGCTGCGGGCCTCGACGGGCTGCGGGCGGTGGGGCGGGCGCCCGGCCGGGGTCGCCCAGCCCGGGAGCCGGAGGGAGAGGCGCGGGCCGCGCCGGGCCGGTGCGGAGGGCGCGGGCCGGGCGCCTCCGCTTAGGCTCCTTCAGCAGTGCGGCCTTGCCCGGGCTGACTGTGGGGACCCGGGCCCGGAGGCATGGGGTTTGCGCTCGCTAGGTGGCGGGGAGCGGAGGACGGCGAGGGGAAGCCATTGGTTTTGGGGGCGGGGAGTTAGGGAACCGAGCGAAACCTGGACCACTTCTCATTTTTCCGGAGCTTAGGAAGCTCATATTTTTATTCTCAAGTCACCCTTCCTTGGCATGTTAGTGTGATGAATAAAGCTCTCTGACTTGTTTGATTTTTTAAAAAAGTGATGCAAGCATGTATTTTAAGGGAGGAAAGAAGTGCGATTGGCAGCATAGCGTTTTCCCTAAAATTTTCATTTCGGTTATTTTGTAGCGTTGACTGAAAACTCACTGTGCGTGAGGTTGTATAAGCCTTAGGGACAAGGCCTTGAATTATGGGGATCTTTGAGGGCCATTTCCTGAACACTCAATGCTCCGTGCGTTCACATACATGCTTACATAGCTGTTCCGATGTTTGTTGGATGAACGGTTAAGTGCAAACCTGAGCGGTGCACCCACTGGCCAACTAGTGGACATTTAGAAAGGAAATAGAGGAGACCCCTGACCTTGAATTTACACTATAATTGGTGACATTCTGCAACACAAGAACAGACAAGTGGCCGGCAGCAGCATTGCTTGAACAGGAGCTCTCCAACACCAATGGTCGGAAAATGTCAAGAAATCTGGGAGGGTGGTTTGGATTGAGGTGGGACGGAAAAGGGATAAAGGAGTCTAGGAAGTTTCCTGATGTGGTTGATAATTTGTGTTGCATTAGAGAAGAATGCTTCTATAATTCAGATTTATTTTCCAAATAGTCCAAAATGGTACTTGGGCAATGAGTATCTGCCTATGGGAATTTCTGAAGTCTTCTGTCAAACATCAGTGACTGCCATCACTTTGAAAAGTTTCATGAGAAGATTATATAGTCAGCTTTTGGCTCACTATGTAAGTGTAATTAGTCAGGTCAGTTTTAAAACAATTTCATGATGTTAGGATACAGAATAACGTCTGTAGGGGAAAATGATCATAACTAATAGTGCCTTCTTGTGTTTCTGCACATTACAGACGCTGGCAAAGACTGAGAGAATATCATCTTCATTCTCCAGTTCTTTGGCAGGAATTGACTTAAGCTATGCCAGAATATAGTGTCTATCCTTAAAGAACCTTGGTTTGTCTTACTTTGATATATTATGAGTTATCTGGAAAAGCAGTACTTTCTCATGAAATGTCATGGTCCTTTTCTGGGCCGATTATCATCCATACACAAGTACTTTGAGATTATGTGGGAGAGCAACCAAGCAATGAAAGTTGATGTAAGTGAAATGAAGTAGAGATTGTATACTTTAAAAACAAACAAACCAACTCTCTATGTAGAAGGTGATTCCATGATCTTTCTCACTTATGCATTTCAGCACCTTTCAATCTAAATTAAGTCAGTTCTGCAGTTTCAGCACATTTCCTCTTGTATTTCTCCTCTGATACATCTTATTTTCTTCTCTAGTGCATTGTTGTGTTGGTAATATAGTAGACTGCATTTGCTCGCTCTTTCTTTTTTGATGTAATGATGCTCATGAAATTATTCCTTTTCTGTATATATAAAAGGGCGGGATACCAGCATGAGGAAGCAAAATCATGGTAGAAGTGTATTTGTATTTGCTCCTACTGACTAAACCCTTAAACCTTTTGGATTCTTTTGTCCCTTGATTATTTCTCTTCCCCGATATATTTGAAATGGAGAGCACTGTGATTACTTTGGAGGTGGGAATGGGATGAATCCTCATTAAAAGTTAGTGGATGTTTGTATTTGTTTCTATAAAAAGGTACATCTCTTTTTAAAAACTTTGTAACAGAGATGTTCTTTTTTTTTTTTTAACAGTCAAATTTTTAGAAGTTATCAAACCTTTCTGTGCAGTTCTACCTGAAATTCAGAAACCTGAAAGGAAAGTAAGTATAACATTTTGGTAATATAGAGGGTAGCTAAATGGCTTACTCTACTGAACTAGCAAGATTGATTTACTGTCCCCAACCCTTTTCTGGTGTATTTGGAGAAATAGTACCTGCTCTTCCTTGCAAGAGGCACCATGTAAGTAACACTGGTTTCAACCTGTTTAGATAGGTTATCCTCTGGTTTTAAAAAGGACTGTTCTTTAAGTTGGGACATTTCCAAACCAAGTGTTTCTTTGGCCTATGTGTTAGATAAGATACTCTCCTATCTCTAGTGACCCACTGCACTATGAATGACTCAGTCTGCTGGGTCACTTTTGATGAGTACAATTGTTTCACATAAATGAATTACAATTGTGCTAGTATATACCTCGCATTTCTTGATCATTCAATACACAGAAAAATCACAGAAATGCATTCAGAAAATAATATGACTGCATCACATTATTCTTCAATCATTGTGCACTTTTGGAGCTCAGATATTTAAATTCATTAATACCATTAATCCCAAACTGGTCAATTCCCTGACAATCCTCTTCTGTGCTTTTGATATCTCACAAAACTAATAGAAATAGGTGCATAGAAAGAGATAAGTGAAACTTTTGTTAAACTTACTGTTTTATTTAGCAGCGTATTTCTTTTTTTTTTATTGCTTTGTGGTTTTAAAAATAGTTGTTTCAGTTACATGTTAGGCATCCCAAGAAGCTCTAGCTTTTCATATTCCATAAGATAGTCGTATAATATTATCGTGGGCAGTCCCCGTTTTGCACAGTGCTGTGTTAACTGAAATACATGCGTATTGGATCTGTGTCTTGCTTTTTATCCTTTTTGGTTTCAGTTAACGTAGTACAGTGTGTTGAGGCCTGCCTGTATTTAATTTGCTTATTTCTTGGAAAAGTAAAGAAGGTTATGTTTGAAAAGTTGAACTGTTTGCTTTAGCTGATACTAACTAGGTGAGAGTATCTTAATAGTAAATAATAGGAGCCTGTCATGATGCAGAATGTTATGCTTTAATGTGGAATTTTGCTTTGTATTTGCTATTTCTTGGTTTTGATTGATCATCCTTATTTTGCTGTAGATCCAGTTTAGAGAGAAGGTACTATGGACTGCCATAACTCTCTTCATTTTCTTAGTATGTTGTCAGGTATGTAACCAAAATATTAATTAAATGTCTATGCTGTTGTTGGAGGGTTTTGATTGGTTGTAATTTGAGAAAATTTATTTTAGTTAAAATAATATCCTGAATTATTTTCAGCATTGTTATTTTTAATCTGAGTTGATGGTGAAAATGGTTATCTTGTCCTACTGTGTTTTTTTTTTTTTAATTAGTGGGTTTGAACATTTTTTTTCTTTTGTGCAGTTAATGATCTTTACCCATTTTTTTCTTGAGCTTTTTTTGTATAAAGACAGATTTTTATATATAAAAGCATTAAACCTTTGACATACACATTGCAAATATTTTTTTCTATTTTGTTGGCCTTTAATCATTTTGTAAATAGCATGTATTAATTTAAAAATCCCAAAAAGTCAAATTCTAGAACCCCAGTGATATACTGTATTTGTAAATTGATAAAATTCATTGATGCTTTTTATTAATATTTTGCAGAGATTAAGTTCACAGAATGAGGGTAAAATGTGACCTATCCCTGTCACAAGATTGTTGTGAGGATTAAGCTAGATGATTTAGGTGCAAGTTTTTTGAGGATTTTGAGCTATTGAAATATATTAAGAAAGTATTAGAAAAAATTATATTAGGAAGCAGTAGAACAGAGTAGGTCTATAGTCTGGGGAAAAGCCAAATGTATTTTTTTCGAAGAGTGAAATGATTTAGTCATTAAGATATTTTACTGCTGTACTTAGTTTAAAATTGTTTTGGGTGGTCAGGGAGAGAGAACTTTTTTTTTTAAGATTTTATTTATTTATTTGGGAGAGAGGGAGAGTGCACGAGAGGAGGGAGGGTCAGAGGAAGAAGCAGACTCCCTGCTGAGCAGGGAGCCCCATGCGGACCATACTCTATCCCCCCCCCCCGACTCCAGACTCCAGGATCATGACCTGAGCCGAAGGCAGTGGCTTAACCAACAGAACCACCCAGGTGCCTGAGAACTTTTTTTAAATACAGAAAAGTAGAGAGAAAAAAAGAATAGTCATCCATATTTTTACCACCTACTTTTAACATCTTAGAAATTCCCCTCCCCTCCATAAAAAAAATATATTTATAAAGGTATAATTTATGTATGGTAAAATACACTTATTTTTTAAGTGTACATTTTGAAGAGTTTTGACAAATGTAGACACCCACATACCTACTACCTCAGTGGATACAGAACATTCTGTCACTCCAGAAAGTTCTGTGTAATCTCTTAGTCAGTTTCCACCTCAC
>CM052897.1:99730139-99793811 GCA_028534135.1 Potos flavus
GCATCTTTGTTGAAATTCAACTAACTGTATAAGCGTGGATATATTTTTGTACTCTCTTCTGTTCCATTCATGTATATTCCATTGTTATGGTCACACTGTTTGATTACCGTAGCTTTATATTAAGTCCTATAATCAGGTCGTAAAAGTCTTTCAACTTTGTTTTTCCTTTTCAAAATGGTTTTTGGTTATTCTAGGTTCTCCATATTTCTGTGTAGATTTTAAAATCAGCTTGTCAGTTGCTATAAGAAAGCTTGCTGGGATTATGATTTGTATTGTTTTGAATTTATAGATAAATTTAGGAAAAAATTACCTTCTCGACAATATTGAATCTTCTAATCCAAGGGTCAGCAAACATTGTTCTGTGAAGGGCTAGGTAGTAAATATTTTAAGCTTGGCTGCTAGAACCCAAGAACCATAGGAACTATGTTGCTCAAAAAGTGTGATATTTCTCATGACTGTTTCATGCAGTAAATTAATTTATGCATTTTATGTTACTTATTTTTTTTCTGCAATATAATTGCATAGTTGCCAAGCTGTGTTTTATGTCTTTCTCATGTTGAGGCAGTTCTGCCCAGTGATGGTAATTTCTTGATTCTCTTTCCACTTAATTTCAGACAGGTTTATTTTCCCCTCACAGCCACAGCTAAAGGGTTTGGGGTCTCCTGTTTCACCCAGTTTTCTTTAGTTCAAGGGAATGGTGGGAGGTGAGATAAGCTACGATAAGTGCAATAATTGCTACTTGGGCTTGGCTGTCTCTTCTCCCGAGGTGGTTCTCATCAGGTGATTGAAGAGGGCTGTTCGATTCCTGACGTCAGATCATTCCCTCATTCCCAACTCATGGCGGCCCTGTAGTTGTCACTAGAAGAGAGCCCCATTGCTCACTTCTCTAATCTGTTTCTTCCTAGTTGCTGTTTCTAGTCCCTTTTAATCAAAGGAGACAAAAAGATAAGGCTATCTGTGCAGCCTGCTTTTCTCCAGGTTTGGAATGTTGTGGGAATTGTGAGGATTGTGTTGCCTCCCCATTGTGATGGCTGGAGCAGCTTCATGCTGGGCTTTCTACTTCTCAGTTGTCTGCAGTTTTCTCACCCCCCATGACCACCAGTGCTTCAGGTTCATGATCCGTTCTCTTCTTAGGCTGCTTAACAGATTTTTTATTCTTTTTCCTTAGTTTTTTTTTTTTTTTTTTAAGTAGTCTCCATATCCAGCATGGAACCCAATATGGGGCTTGATTTCACGATCCTGAGTTGATCTCAAGACCTGAGCTGAGATCAATTCGGATGCTCAACTGACTGAGCTACCCAGGCACCCCTTTTTTCCTTAGCTTTTTTTCACTCTTGTTAGCTTCTACTATTTTACATGTTTAAAAAAGTGTGTTTTCTTATGCATGGGGGAGTAGCAACTCTCAACTATTATTGTACATAAACCTATAGCTATAGATTTTACTAAGAGGAATAAAACCAGACACTGAGTTTAATAATCCAGTTATTTCAGGAAAGAAGGGAATACCATTACTTAGGGGAGGTTGGCTGACTTTTTCTTGTTCATTGTCCCACAAATCATCTAATTGTGGAGGTAATGGCCATCTTTATCAGGTGCAATTAAGCAAAGTAATTTGACTGATTGACCTCTCTCCCACTTAGGGAACATTGTGATGTGGACTGTCCTGTAGTGTTAATTGGTTTTTATACAATAACTTCCTTCCTCCCTGTCTCTCACATTACCTGAAGAGTGTCTGCAGCGTTAGGGTACATAAAATATTCATGCTTCTTGCTTCACCAGTTTTGCTACCCAGCTAATAAATCCAGATGCCCAGAAAGGGTGAGATTGACCAGATGGATTGTTCAAAATTGTTGGCAGCATCTTTTGCAACTTTAAAAAAAAATGAGCTTTTGTATAAAGAAGGTTTTTGAAATTGGAAATGTATTTTTCTTTGTGTCTGATCTCCGCATGGTGAGGGAGGAGGTATGTATGACCAGGTGCTGTGTCCTGAACATCGGTCATATAATAGGAAACATTCTGAAGTGAAGAGTTTCTTTCTTTTTTCTGATGAAAAAGTAATATGTGCTTATTATAGAAAATTTGATAAGTGCTGAGAAGAATAAAGAAAAAGTCAGCCAGAATCCTGCCACCTACAGATAATTACTTCTCAGGATTTTAAATATTTACACTTAGTTTTATCTTTTACACATATTTTTACAGTATTGAACTTCATTTATACAGTTCTGTGCCTTTCTTTTTATAGCAGGGTTTCTCAACAACGGCACCAAATTTTAGGCAGGTTAATTCTTTGTTGTGGAGTCATTGTCGGATGTTCAGCAGCATCCCTGACCTCTACCCACGAGATGCCAGTAGCATTTCCCTTCAAGTTGTGACAACCAAAAATGTCTTTGGATATTGCCAGATGTCTCCTGGGGGGCAGAATTGCCCCAGGTTGAGAACCACAGAACCAGGTCGAGGAGCACAGAAGTGCTTATGTTGTACTACCAACATAAGCACTTCTTTATGCTATTACAAGCTTCTTTAAGCTTCTTTTTAGTGGCCGCGTAATATTCACACACACACACACACACACACACACGTGTGCACATACACAGACACACACATATAAAAAATCTTCAGTCTTACATTGGAGTGACTGTGGCTGTCATTAGTACCCATAGCTTAGCAAAATTATTCTATGACTGGGTGGATATATCCTGCAATTTACTAATGGGGTATTTTTTTAATTGTAAAAAAAAATAACATAAAATTTACCATCTTAGCCATTTTTAAGCATACAGTTCAGTAGTGTTAAGTGTATTCACACTGTTATGCAACAAATCTTCATCCTGATAGGTGTGTTTACTAGTAGATTTGTGTAAGTAGTGATTTCTGTTAAAAAAACCTTTCCTTTTAGGGTGCCTGGGTGGCTCAGTCGGTTAAGCCGTTGCCTTAGGCTCAGGTCGTGATTCCCAGGGTCCTGGGATCAAGCCCCGCATCAGGTTCCCGGATCACCGGAGAGTCTGCTTCTCCCTCTCCCTCTACCTACTGCTCTGCCTACTTGTGCTCTCTATCTCTCTGTCAAAGTAAATAAATAAAATCTTAAAAAAAAAAAACCAAACAGCTTTCCTTTTAGGGTATGCTTGTTTTGTTACAGAACATGAGAAGTAGTGGGTTTTTTTTTTTTCTTTTAAGTATTGCAAATATTAAGTAATCGAGTTGTGAATTAAGTTCCAACTTAATTTATGTAATACATTTTTAGAAACTGTTTTATGTAATATTATAGATACCACTATTTGGAATCATGTCATCAGATTCTGCAGATCCTTTCTACTGGATGAGAGTTATTCTTGCATCCAACAGAGGTATGTACTTCTTTTTGTTTTTTTTGTTGTTGTTGTTGTTTGCCTCCATACGGGGCATTAGTACTGACATCAAGTAGATGTGAAAATGTGGAAACAACTATTTTGATGTCTACAGGGGTGGGGAGCATATGGTAAAGGAAACCCGTTGCCTAGGAGAAGGGACCAACATGTAAATACTTACAAAACTCTGTACGTATTGTAATAATAGAAATATGTACAAAGTATAGATGTACAACAGAGAATGGAGTGATAGCACCATCTGGAGCTTTGGTCCTCCATCCTTTTATGGGTCATGTTTTCTTTGAGACTCTAATTAAATTTTTTTTTGGTATAGTATTTATTTATTTAACTTAAATGCAATTAGCCAAGGTATAGTACATCATTAGTTTTTGATATAATGTTCAATGACTCATTAGTTGAATATAACTCTATTAAATTTATGTATACTCTCCCAAGAAAAATTCACATATACCCACATGCACAGATTTTGCATAAAACCTTTGGAGCTTCATGGACCCTCTGAAGTCTGGTACTTGGGTATTGCATGGGCCCGAAAGACCCTGATCTGTCTGCAGTGTCAGAGGAGACAATACTGGTAGCATTTGAATTGGAGTTCAGTATGTGGAGCGATGGGAGAGGGAAGGCTGAACTAAAAGCCCGTGCGTAAAGCAGTGGCTAAAGAGATAGGTAGGGGCTGGATCATGAGGGGTTTTGTTGGTAATTTTTTTAGGTTAAAATAGAAATAATGGTTAATCATTAAAAAATGTACCAAAATTTGTATGCAGTTTTATATAAACCTGAAAACGAAAATCTTGCATCTCAGGGGTAACTCCTGGGAAGACAATAGATTGGTGAATATATATCCAGACTTTTTCTCTGCATATACGTTCACATACATAAATTTATATTTACTTGACCCTGAACAACATAGGTTTGAACTGTATGGGTTCACTTATATGTGGATTTTTTTTTTTTTTTTTTTTAGTAAATACAGTGCAGTGCTATAAATGTATTTTCTCTTCCTTAGAACATTTTTCATAACATTTGCTTTTCTAGCTTACTTAATTACAACAATATAGTATATAATACACTCATAATATACAAAATATGTGTTAATTGACTGTTGAGGCTATTGGTAAGGCTTCCAGTCAACAGTAAGTTATTAGTAATTAAGGTTTTGGTTTGGGGGAGTCAAAAGTTGGGGTGCCTGGGTGGTTCAGTCGTTAAGTGTCTGCCTTTGGCTCAGGTCATAATCCCAGGGTCCTGGGATCGAGCCCCGAATCGGGCTCCCTGCTCAGTGGGAAGCCTGCTTCTACTTCTCCCTCTCTCCTGGCTTGTGTTCCCTCTCTCACTATGTCTCTCTGTCAAATAAATAAATAAAATCTTTTAACTTTAACTTTTTTTTAACTTCTTAAAAAAAAAAAAAGTTGGAGTCAAAAGTTATATGTGGATTTTTGACTATATGGGGGGGTCAATGTCTCTAACTCCTCCATTGTTCAAGGGTCAACTGTGCTTTTTTTTTTTTTTAACTAAAAAATAAGATAAATTATGTAACTATTCTACTTAGTGTGTTTACTCAATTTCTTGGATGAGTTTTTTCAGTTAAGGGCCATATGCCGTTCCATTATATAGCTCTGCCATGAATTATTTAATCATCCAGGTCTTTTTTTGAGTTCTTACTGTGTGGCAAGCTTTGTGCTAGGTGCTGAGATTAGAGCAGTGATCAAGACGGTATCCCCATTGTCATGGAGTTTATATTATTCTTTCTGGGGAGGTATCCTCTACATGAAGTACATTTTGGGTGAGGGGAGGGACATTTGAGCAGAGACCTACAGGACACAAGAGGAAGGCCATGTGAAGATCTGGGGAAGGAACACTGTAGGGAATAGTGTGTGCCTAGGTCCCAAGATGGGAGTGTGCTTAGTGTGCTCAGGGAAGGATGCAGGGTCAGTGTGGCTAGAAGAAAATAAGGAAAGGAGTAATGAAGTAGGACATGATGTTGCAGATCAGTCCAAGAGCCAGGTCATAAAGGGCTTAGAGACGAAGTAGGGAGGGTACTTCAAGTGTGATTCCAGGCCATTAGTGTCCTCTTCTGTCACACATTTAAGTTTTTTCCCCAGTTTTGTATCATTTTAACCAGTGCTACCATGAATGCATCAGTGTAATGCTATCTCCTGTCATTTTTTAATAGAATTAATTTCTAGAATTTTAACTGTGCAAGATACATACACCTAAATTTTCAATAAATAATGCTAAATTATCTTCCAAAAGATTTGTATTATTTTATACACTCAGCAGTTGTATATGAGAATGACATTTTTCTTTCAACAGTGGATATTATTAGTCCTTTAGTCTTTGGAAGTTGGACAGGTAAAAATTGGTACCTGTTGTTTAATTTGTATTTCTTTATATGTCGGTGAGCTTGAACATCATCTTATATTTTTATTGAATATTTGAATTTTTTCTGAGTGGACTTGTTTTAAGTAATAGAAAATTACTGACCAGTTTAAACACAAAAATGGAATTTATTAGAAAGATACTGATCATTTTTGGAAATCCATAGAGGTGGGTAGAACAAATAAGCCTGGGCTGGGAGAGAAAACCGGGGCAGCTTTAGATCAGCAGCAGGGGTTGGGAACCTTTTCTTTGGGATTTAGCTCCCCAAATTCCTGGGTTCTTTGGTTCTTAGCTCAGAATTCCAAACTGCAGGATTTACACTGGGCTCAGTCAGCTTTGGTTAGAGTTTCAGAGTTACATAGTTCAGATTTGGGTGAGGGGGTCCCCTCTTGTACTCTCAGTATTTCCTGAGAAAGAGCATCATTGGGAGCAGCCATACTGTGTTCTCTCTTTTTCCTTTTTAAATTTTAATTTTTTTTACTGGTTTCTTCATTTTTAATTGATTTGTAAGAACTCTTTGCATATTGGAGATATGAACTCTGTCATTTGTGCTCAAATATTTTTCTTTTAACTTTTATGCTGCCTTTTTTTTTTTTTTTTTTTAACTTTTATGCAGTGTTTTACCACATGGAATTTTCGTAGTTGTATCTAACCATAGCATCTGTCTTTTCCATTGTGGTTTCTAGGTTTTTTTGTCATGCTTAGAAAGGCTTTTTCTTTTCCAAGATGATAAGCATACTCACTTCTAGTATTTTTGTTGTCTCTTAATGGTTAAATTTTCTATACATCAGGCCTTTATTTTGGTAAGAAATAGATGTGTGATTTTTTATAAATGGCCAGGCATTTGGTAAGATCCATTTATCCTTTCCCTACTAATTTGAGGTTCCATATTTCCTATATGAAATTGTCATTAAAATTTGACTGTATTTATTCTCAGACTAGATCCATTTGAAAGGTACATATTTTTTTGATTTTATTTAATAAAAATGTTTACCTTCTTATTTCTCTACCTACTGGTTTTAACAATAAGAAATGTTACCTTTTACTGTTGAAGAAGTATTTGAGAAGACATGAAGAATCCTCCTAGAGTGGAATCTTTACTCATATTAAGGGCACCTTTTCAACATTTATAAAAGGCAGGATTTAAGGTTGTGGTATGACAGAATGACCAGTGGAAATGTATTCTTGATGATGTAGAATTAATCATTTTACATGTTAACTTATACACTTGGCATATTTGGTTTTCTTATTTTTCACTATAAGCACAGTATGTGTTTTCTGTAAAGAAAAATCTTAAAAAATCAAGAGAGGCAAAAAGAAGAAAATAATCTCATTGGGTAAAAATAACCATATCTTGACAACCAGACTAAAATATCAGGAAACTATTTTTCCACCTAAGTATTAACTGGAATCAAACTGTAATACTAGTTTCCAAATTTTTTATTTTGCTATCCACTATGTCATGAACATTTTTCATGCCACTAAATGTTCTACAACATGGATTTAGATGACTCTCCATGTGATTTTAGAATTTGAATTAGAAGAGTCACAGATAGTCTTAAATGTCATTTTTTATTAACTTGGTATTTAATTCTCAGGCTTGGTATGTATTTCTTATTTTGCATTAAAATAAAATGTTCAGTGTAAAAAATGATTTGGGCAGATATTTTGGAAGATATCTTTCAAAGGATTTCTTTAGCATTTTAAGTTTAGAATTTACAGGAATTTACCTTTTTTGGGAATAGTAATTTTGATTCAGTGAGTTGTTGCAAGGTTGTGTTAATAAATGAAGTAAATGTATTAATAAATCAATGTTTAAAGAATGAAAATCTGCCTGTTAACATTTGAGCATGTGTTTTAATAGACATAATTAAGGATTGTAACACTTGTAATCTACATTGGGTATAGGAAAGATTATTTACTTTTTTCCTTCTCCTTTACAGGAACTTTAATGGAATTGGGTATCTCCCCAATTGTAACATCTGGTTTGATTATGCAGTTGTTAGCTGGAGCCAAAATCATTGAAGTTGGAGATACACCCAAAGATAGAGCTCTATTCAATGGAGCCCAGAAACGTGAGCTATTAATACAATTAAAGAGTCTTTTCCAAATTTGAGAATTATGTGGGAAAGATACTTTTCTAGTCTTTTTTGTCTTTGGTTGTAAGCATGTACTCCTTTTCCCCCAATTTTTGTCAGTATTTGGTATGATCATTACCATTGGGCAAGCCATTGTGTATGTCATGACGGGCATGTATGGGGATCCTGCTGAAATGGGTGCTGGCATCTGTCTCCTTATCATTATTCAGGTAAGAAATCCAGTTTTTCATCTGCAAATAACAAAACAGTTTGATCCTTTTTTTTCTTTTCTAACAGTTCTTTAAGTGGTTGATACATTAATTTTCTTACTTTGAATTATAATAAGATTTTGGTTATTGAAGTGATGTATACATTTTGTTGATATAAAAAATTAAAATTTAATAGCCTCATAGCTGCATAGTATAAGGAATTATGGATCAACTGTATTTTACTGATTCTTTGATGCACATTTTTTACTTTTTGATGTCTTTGAAATCAAGATTTTTTTTAAGATTTTTATTTTTTTGAGGGTAAGAGAGAACAGGAGCAGGGGGGAGGGGCAGAGGGAGAGGGAGAAGCAGAAGCACACTCCCCACTGAGCAGGGAGCCGAGGTAAGGCTCGATTCCAGGACCCCGGATCATGACCTGAGCTGAAGTCAGATGCTTAAGCGACTAAGCCACCCAGGCGCCCCCAGGATGTTTTTTCTTATGCTGATGGTGCCCCACATTTGCTGTCAGCCAGGCAGCAGTCGTGATAGTAGTCATTGTGTGCATATGTGTGTCAGCTGGTTGGAGCTAGTCACATGTTCATTGCATCAATTGGTTGTGTGCATTGTTGGTGTAGCATGTTTTTGAGATTAGTTGCTGTTTAAAGTGTCTGCAAGAGTCTCTGGTTTGTTATGGAACAGTCACTGTGTGTACGCTGAAGCACAGAACAGGTTAGATGATAAAATCTGTGTTTAGGTCTAAAATAGCTTTTCTTATAAGTAGAAAATAAAAATTCTTTGTGGTAAGTTATTGTGTCATAGTTTAATTGACGATATTTTTTTCTTTCTTAGTGGTATACAAAATAATGGCATTACAAATAATATCTTACAGCTAGTAAAATACATGAACCTGTATACATATATCCCATGGATTTTTAAAGTAGACCCTTTGGAATTGAACTTTTAAAGGCCAGCCTAATTATCCCTGTAATAAGTATCTCAAAGTTGTCAAAGTTAGAAGATACTTTTCTAATGTACAGTCCTTAAAAATAATTTAGAGAAGCTACCCAGGAATGGATTGTACTTAAGTTATGTAATAATTATTTATGGGATTTTGGAAAGAAGTTTGATAAACACAGCATCTAGAGTCCTGGTTATTTTGGAAATGCCTCTTCTTGCTCAGTCTATGGAATTAGGATTCACTTAGGAACATTTTTTTTTAATGGTGAGAGCATTAATTTCAGAAAAATATTTTTAAATAAAACTAAAATACCAACTTATTAATATGTACATTGAGAAATAGGACCATTTCAGATTGGCGTGGTTAACCATTCTTTTTTAATGAGAAACCTTATATAGGAAGCAAATCAAAATAAGATCTTGTAGTGAGTATGATTAGAACAAGGAGAATTAGGTTGTTCAAGTAATTATTGGTGTCATTAACAACAGGAAGGGGTCTTCTAACTAGATGGAAATATTTTGTCTTTTGACCAGTTAGGGAATTTTTAATGGATTATCAGTCTTTGGTAGGTTTCAGAGCCCTAGTGTGTTCCTATAGTGTCCTTATTTCTCCATTTAAAAAAAACCTGATTGGCAAATTTATAACCTTTGAGAATTAGAAGAAGAAGAGTTGTGGTGGCTTGGGAGAGAGGATCCTCTGAAAACTGATTTGGATGTCTTTCAGTGCTTAGGATCTCTCCACGTGCTTTTGCCATTGTTGAGGATACTGATGGCGTCAATTGTTGTCTTTGTTTCTTTATAGCCTTTGCTTTATACAACTTGTAGTTCAGAATAGCTCCCATTTTTATTTTTACTTTTTTTAAAGATTCTATTTATTTGAGCCAGAGGGAGGGAGGGAGGGAGAGTGAGCGAGCACGAGCAGCGGCAGAGGGAGAGGGAGAAGCAGACCCCCGCCAAGCAGGGAGCCCGAACCCAGGACCCTGGGATCATGACCCGAGCCAGAGGCAGACTTTTAACCAACTGAGCCACCCAGGCAGAATAACCCCCAGAATAACCCCAATTGTTAAAAGACACTCGGGTGGTGTGCCTGGGTGGCTCAGTGGGTTAAAGCCTCTGCCTTCAGCTCAGGTCATGATCTTAGGGTCCGGGGATCGAGCCCCGCCTCGGGCTCTCTGCTCAGCAGGGAGCCTGCTTCCCCCTCTCTCTCTGCCTGCCTCTCTGCCTACTTGTGGTCTCTCTCTCTCTCTGTCAAATAAATAAATAAAATCTTTAAAAAAATAAATAAAATAAAAGACACTCGCACTCGCACTCGCACTCGCACACTGGCACCCAGCTCTTAGAACATTATGCTCCAGTACAATTTTTCTAGTATTTTAGAGGATATTTTTGGATTCATGAAGAACCTCATCTGACCAGTTCTGGGTTAAAGCATTGACTTCTGTGCAGTTGTTACAAATTTGAATATGAGATAAAACAGAGTTAAGCTATTTTAATTTTTATCCCCCAGTATCAGAAGTCAGGGAATAGTTATATTCTAGGAATGAAATAAATGGATATATACTTTTTTTTTTAATAGAAATTCTGGCATACAAATACTTGTGGTTAATTCTTTCAGTGTTAATGTATAGAGAAATATGTTTGATCATAGGTGGGTAGTGTGTCTTTTAAGGCATTGCTAACATTGAAAATGTGTGGATATACTGAAGAGAGATAATTGAATCAGTGTGTTTCACCCAGAAACGTAGATTGTAAAAATGTTTGCATGTTGTTAGGTAAGATATTTCTCACCTTAATTATTCTTGTTTCCTTCATGTGTTCATGTCTTTCAACTAGTGAGATTTGAAGTTTAAATAGTAGGTCTTGATTAAAATAACAGAATAGAAAATATTAGTGTGCATGGCACACAGGAAAGGTAAGTATTGTTTTGTACAATTGCGTGTGTGTGTGTGCATGCACAAGCAGAGTTGAAATGTAAAAAAGAGTTATTTTTATCCCTAATTTAGAGATTTCTGCCTGTGGCACATCGCACAAGCGCGTGCAGGTAGCGTTCGGTCTCTGTCACTGTCGTAGTCAACGAGATGCTGTAGCTTCTTGGTTTCTCAGCATCTCCCACCTCAGAGGCATAGTTCACATGCTTTTTACTGTCTTTTATCTTTTTCTTTAGATTATAGAAACCATTTCTCATTTAGACTTCTCTATAACTCCTTACTCCGGTTAGAAAAATATGAGTTTGATTTTCACAGGACATACATGAATCACTCTGTAGTCTGATGGTTATTGGTCTGAACAGGGAGTTTGGAGAATTACAGGTATTTCGGAGTGACTTTATGACTCTGGACAGGTCATTTAATCAGAAGACCACGATCAAACTTTTTGGTGGGCTGGTAGTTTGAGGACAGCTGTTAGTCCCTGCACAAGGTTGGTTTTCTGATTGGGAGTATTTATTTACTTATTACATAATTGTGGCCAAAATAAAATCTCAGTAGTAAGTCCTAACTTCTCTTTTATCTTGTCAAAATGTTAAACTTGGTTTTCAAACAGTAAAGGATTCATGAACACTTTTAGAAGTTTGAAGAATTGTACCCTTTTTCCAACCCTTTGAAAGTCAAACTAAAAGACTAATAGACAATTTAGGCTCTGTACAACCACTGAAATGACAGTTAAGGAAAAAAAAAACCTGCTGAAGGTAAGCATGCTTAAAATGGTGTACTGTAGTTTGTTTGCTCTCTTTTGTAATGGGGGATGTCAGGTAAACTGAGTAAGTAACAGGGTGGGAGGCTGTAGAGCTGGGCAGAATGGAAGTGGCATTTCCTCACTTATGAAGGATGGGGTTTTTCAAACGGGAACAGGTGTGAGGTTGGAGGGGTAGAAACATCTTTTCTTTCCCTCTTGATTAAGTTACTGCAGTGCAGGGAAGACATGACTGCAAGACATGACTGCAAGACACTTGCAAGGCTATGGATTATTTTAATTGGTGCATGCTTTTACAGAAATGTCTTCTCTGAGAGGAAAATTAAGAATTTTCAGTTTCACATAAATTTAAATTAGTATGCTTTTATTTTTAAAAAAGGATGAGCTTAAGTACGTGGCAAATCCTTGTTTTCAAATTTACATTCAGTCTTTGTCACTGTACGTATGGAGTGCATTTTTGGCATTGTTATAATCTCTATACGTATTAATTTGTGCTCTTTTTGACTTATTCTCTCTATATTATAGGTGACCCTTGAACAACACAGTGGTTGGGGCACTGACCCCGTCCATGCAGTTGTAAATCACATATAACTTTTGACTCCCTCAAAACTTAACTACTAACAGCCCACTATTTACCTGTAGCCTTGTCGATAGCATAGATGGCCGATTAACGCACATTTTGTATGTTATATACCATATTTATACGATATAGTAAGCTAGAGAAAAGATGTTATTAAGAAAATCAGAAGGAAGAGAAAATACATTTATAGTACTGCAGTGTATTTATTAAAAAAAAAACTGTATTTGTGGACTTGTGTAGTTCAAACCTGTGTTCAATGGTAACTGTATATGTAATATACTCAAGTATTACGCATAATACCTTAAAAATGTATCGGCATGGTTAACATACTTTTCCTTTAGTGGCAGTATACAATTGTGTCTTGTTACTATACCGTATTTCATTTGGTCTTTCACTTCCTTGGAACTACTTGGAATGTTTTCAGTTTTTTGCTGTCCTAAATTGAACAAGTTTGAACATTTTTGTTTTAGAGTGCCTTACTGAAACATTGTAAGAGAAACTATTCAGATGGTTTATAAAAAATGCTTTAAAGGTTGAAGTGTCTGCTTTATAATGTAACGATGTTTCCACCCATCTGATTTGCAGAACTGACTTGTGACTAAAGTGGGATTTCAAAAGATGCAGAGGGTCATAGTAGTGATATTGTAACAATTAGGTTTTAATATTAAAAATGCCCATACTTTGAAAATAGTCAATGGTGTTCACCTTCTCCTTTCTTGAGTTTATTCTTGCTTCAGCTTACTTGCATTTCTTTCCCCACAGTTGTTTGTTGCTGGTTTGATTGTGCTGCTGTTAGATGAGCTGCTACAGAAGGGTTACGGCTTGGGGTCTGGTATTTCCCTCTTTATTGCCACCAACATCTGTGAAACCATTGTCTGGAAGGCCTTTAGTCCCACTACTATTAACACTGGCCGAGGTACATTGCACAGTGACTGCAACTGCACGAGTTTTGCTGGATGTGTGCTGGAAAGTAACCCGTCACGGAGCAGGACGTGCCTGTAAACATCCTGGTTTCCTGTCCCAGGGGACATCTGGTGCTAACTGCTCAAGAGTTAAGCAGCAGAGTTTGTGGAGTATGAAAGATTACTTCAGAAAGAATAATATCTAAATTTGAGCCTCTGCTCGTTGAAAATTTCAGTGGTTGCAAACAAGCTTTTTAAAATGTTACTTGCTTAAGCCATTGCCGCAGAAGTCATTGACTTGACCGATTTCCGCATTCCCAGGGAGAGGAAAAGGTAGTGGATTAAGATTTTTCAAATGAAAACACTTCTTTATCGTATCATCAGGGAGCACTAATACTTTTGCTGCTACTCTCCTTGGCTTTGTAATAGCAACTAAATTTTGAAATCCTTCATTCTGTCTTTTCCCTTACCCGTCTCCATTTGTCTCAGATGCCATCCAAGCTTCATAACAGTTAACGTCTAAACTGATCCCAGTCTTAAGAAAAGAGCAATGATGGCTTATTAGTATTCTCGTTAAAATAAAATTAAAAGTCAGCTCAATAAAGTGATATAGATCTTTTGATTCTGACGTCTTTATTCTGCTTTGCTGCTGCTTTCCCCCTCCCTAAAAATACTCCTTTCCCTTCCCTAAAGTAAAGGAGAGGCAAATCATTATGACCTAAATCTTTGCTTAGGTTTATTCTACTTTGGCTGTTCTCATCAAGAATAGTCTCTTGAGGAAACTTGAGATTTGTGCTGAAAAAGATACATTTGCCTCCATGATGTAAAGATTTTTGGAAGCCCCGCACATGGCTGATTTATAGAGTAAACATTGATGAATGATTTTGACTCCTATTTTCTGCCATGTATTGGAGTTTCAAGGTTATTTGTTTGATCTTTGGGAAAGCTCTGGAGAAAGAGTTTACAGTGAATTTCTCTCTTGATTTATCAGGTACCGAGTTTGAGGGTGCAGTTATAGCGCTCTTTCATTTACTGGCCACCAGGACAGACAAGGTCCGAGCTTTAAGGGAGGCTTTCTATCGTCAGAACTTACCCAATCTCATGAACCTCATTGCTACAGTCTTTGTGTTTGCCGTCGTTATATATTTTCAGGTACGTACACTTTCTTCACCAGAGTCAGTGGGATGTGGATTTTTATTTTGCTTTTAAAGAAAAGAGTGCTATTTGAAATGTCAGTATCTGACAAGTCAGCGTTGCAGAATCTAGTCAAGCAAATAATTCTATTCTTTCGACTCTGAGGTGCAAAATATTGGTGGTGATGGCATAGAACAGGAGTTTCGTTTCACTGTGTGTATGTGTGTGGCAGAGAAAATGTTAGTGTTGCTTCTCACATTCCCCACCATATTGTTCTGCCTGTCCTCTGTGTTCTTTAGTTGAGATGTGCAGTTACTCTTACTTCCTCTTCATTTTCATTTTTTAGGGATTTCGTGTTGACTTGCCCATCAAGTCGGCCCGGTATCGAGGACAGTACAGTAGCTATCCCATCAAGCTCTTCTACACCTCGAACATTCCCATTATTCTCCAGTCGGCCTTAGTGTCAAACCTGTATGTTATTTCCCAGATGCTGTCTGTTCGATTTAGTGGCAACTTTTTAGTAAATTTACTAGGACAGTGGGCTGTGAGTATTTTGTTATTTATTCTAAGCATTCATATTTATTGTAATTTGCATTTCATGGTTATATTTTTAACTGAGAGATGAGCCATAATTGAAGCAGTTGCTATAAATTTGCAGATTCACTTACCTGTTGCAGAGTTTATCATTTCTTTGGAAAGATGTTTTACCCCATTTTTCATGGCCTGAGTGGCAATAAACTAGTTGTGATTAACTAGGCTAGAGATAGGCATGTGATTACTAGACTGGAGAGAGCACAGAGTTACTAGCAATAGAATCCAGCACTTTCTGACTTCCTTTTATAGATCCTGTCATCATAGCTTCTTCCCAAGCAGTCCAGCCCTGTTGTACTGAAGTGTGTGAGTTATTGTCGGATCGAATTTTAATTGGTTTAAATTCTGTCATATGACCAAGGAGTATTTTTCCCCCTTAAAACTACAGAATTAAGAGACCATGATCTTTTATTCTTCTACAGAATATGTAATTGTACAATTTGTATTTCATCAACTGTTATTTTTTTATAGTCACTGTTTCTGAAATGTGCTTATTCTATGCATTTATCTTCATATGTTCCCTATTACATTGTAAGTTACAGTGACAGATCTTTCTGCTTCTACTAAAGGTCATTTTTTTTTTTTTTTTAAGTTTAACAGGGTAAGACAGTAACTCTTGAGTGTTAGTTGAAGGAAGTAGGATTTCCTTTATCCACAGTAATCTTTCTCCACTCATGTAACGGAAATGTGATTACCTGTGATGAGGGAAGATGCGGTCCTTCCCCTTGCGAGCTAATAATCAATCCATCAGTAATTTTTACTGTAATAATTTAATAGCAGTAAATGTACTGAGTGGTTTGTATATAGATTGTGTTGTGATCTTAACTAAGTTCCTTTTTAATGAGAGGATTACTGGGAAATTGAATTATGTCTATAAACAGTGCTTTCGATTGGGGATTAGTGATTCTAGGGGCACAATAAAGAAATCTTCTTGAAATGTATATTCAGGAACCAGACATTTTAATCATTGCAGCCAGAAATTGCTTTCCAACCCCTTATGTCCTAGAACTTACACTGTTCCCAGTTCTGTTTGTATAAAAATTCTTAAATGTTGGTCTGGATAAAAATTCTATTATAAATATTAAAGAACTATTTCTTATAATGTACAAAACATAAAGTTTAGGCAGTGAGTTGTTAGTCATCTGTCAATATTATTGATCACTTGATTGTATTCATAGAATACTTTGAAGTGAAAGAATATGTTGCATACTCTTGTATAGTGCAGAAAGTTTCAGATTCTAAATGTAATCAGAGATTGACTGTAAATGTAATCATAAGGAAGGAAGTTTTTTTGGTAAATGTATTATAATGTTGGTTTTTAAAAGATCACTCTTCTATTAATAATATATTCACAATGTCTTTCCTGTAATAGATCCTCACATATAATTTTGAAAGAGTGACGATGTTAGACACAAAAGTAAATCCTTAAGTTACATAGAATCGTTAGCTCTAGGTGCTTTGAGTTGAAAGCATTGTAATTGTTGAGTGTGAAAAGTCATAAAAATGTATCTTGACCAGTTGGGTTCACCATCTATCCTTTTTATTCTTATTCTGTAGGATGTCAGTGGGGGAGGACCTGCTCGTTCTTACCCTGTAGGAGGCCTTTGTTACTATCTTTCTCCTCCTGAGTCCATGGGCGCCATATTTGAGGATCCTGTCCATGTGGTTGTTTATATCATCTTCATGTTGGGATCATGTGCATTCTTTTCTAAGACATGGATAGAGGTGTCTGGTTCCTCAGCCAAAGATGTAAGTATTTGTTGCACTTGAAAATAAACATTTTAAATTTGAAAATGGTAATTGAAACACTCTTACTTTTGTAATTTAAACTTCTAAGTCATACAGTCTTAATAATGAGGTAATATCATCTCTAAAGGGTTAAAAACTGGTTTCTGGAAGGTGGTAAAATTCTTAGATTTTTACAGTGGTGAATCTCCAAAGCTGAACCCTCCCAACAAATTCTTAATCTTTAGTATTTATTTTCTGTTTTAGGGAGATGATAAATAAAAGATTGGGAAACACTGGTTTAATGTGTGGGTAATAGGTGGTGTGCAACACTGAGCCTCAGGTGTAATGGGAATGATACAACAGTGCTACTTAAGGGTCTCGTATTTGATTTACTAGTGTGTGGAAAGCAATTCACACCTGATAAGTAGTAAACAGTGAAATATTGACAGTTCGATTTTAAAAGTTGTTTTTCTCTTGGCAGGTAGCTAAGCAGCTTAAAGAACAGCAAATGGTAATGAGGGGCCACAGAGATACCTCTATGGTTCATGAGCTTAATAGGTAAGGTCATGAGTTTTAATCCTTGATGTGTGTATGTGTGTACGTATACTTGTATTTGGTTTTTCAATCTTTAATTTATTGTCAGATGTTATCCTGTTTGCATATGAAGCATTTTTCTTCTATTTCACACAGAAGAACCAAAATTTAACATAATACTGAATTGTTCTGTAAAATTGTTCCGCATCAAAATTGACATCTAAATTATTTTTTAAAATTGTGTTCCCTTCACTGCTCCGCCCAGTATTAAAATGTTCTTGATTGGAGGTCCTCATTGTTTGGCTGCACATAAAATCCCCTGGGAGCTTTTAAAAAGTGCTGATATTCCACCTCTAGGAATTGTGACTTATTTGGTCTAGGCTGGATCCCATGCATTAGTTTATTTTTTGATAACAGCTTTATTGAGCTGTAATTCACATACCATGTATTCATTCATTTGAAGTACATGGTTTAGTGTTTTTGTTTTTAGTATATTCAGAGTGTGTAATCATTACAATGTAATTTAAAAAACATTTTTGTCACCGGAGTGCCTGGCCGGCTCAGTCAGAAGAATGTGTGACTCTTGATCTCAGGGTCGTGAGTTTGAGCCCGACATAGGGTGTAGAGATTACTAAAAAAACAAAAAACCCCACAAACTTAAAAAACAAACCAAAAACATTTTCATTACCTAGAAAGAAACCTTATACCTATTGGTTATTCCCTATTCCTAGCTCACCTCTCACCCCCGAGCCAACTTTTTACTTTTGATCTCTACGGATTTACCTATTCTGGACATTTCATATAAATGGACTTGTGGTCTTTAGTGAAGAGCTTTTTTTCACTTAGCATAAAGTTTTCAGAGTTCATGCATTATTTGTGAGCAATATTCCATTATATGGATGTCCTATACCACATTTGTTTATCCATTCATCAGTTGATGGAGATTTTGGTTGTTTCCAGTTTTTGACTATCATGAATAAGGCTCTTAAGAACGTATTTGAACACATTTTGTGTGGACATGTTTTCATTCCTGTAGGAGTGGAATTGTTGGGTCATCTGGTAACTCTGTGTTTAACATGTTGAAGAACCAGCAGGCTATTTTCCAGCGTGGCCGTACCGGTCTCCATGCCCACTAGCAGTGGATGAAGCTTCCACTTGTTCACATCCTTGCGAGCACGACTTCTTGTTTTTTGATTATAGCCATCTAGTGGGTATGAAGTGGTAGCTTATTGTGGTTTTGATTTGCATTTCCGTGATGAGTAATGACATTGAACATCTTTTCATGCGTGCGTTTAGCTATTTGTGTATCTTCTTTGGAGAAATGTCTTTTCAGATCTTTTGCTTATTTTAAATTGTGTTGTCTTTTTGTTACCGAGTTGTAAGATTCTTAAAAAAAATATTTTGGATATGCCTCTTCTCAGGTTTATGATTTATAAATATTTTGTTGCCTTTCTTTGGGTTGTCTTTTCATTTTCTTGGTGTCCTTTGATGCACAAGTTATTAATTTTGATGAAGGTCAGTTTCTCTTGGTTGCTTTGTGCTGCTCTTAGTGTTTATCTAAGAAACCATCGCCTAACCCAAGGTCACAAAGATTTATTCTTGTTTTCCATTAGGAGTCTCGGCTTTTACATTAAGGTCTTTGAACCGCCTTGAACTAATTTTTTTTGTGTTTAGTGTGAGATAGGGATCCAGATTTCTTTTTGTGCATGTGGATATCCAGTTGTTCCAGAACCATTAGTTGTGAAAGGCACTTGTATTTTTATGTAAACTTTTTATTTGGAACGTAGGTTGCAGAGTAATAGAATGAACTCCAGGTGCCCAGCTTGTGTCCAGCTTCAGTAGTTAGCCTCAGTCAGCCATTCCTGTTCATCCACCATCTCCCTCAGTCTTTTTCCCCCTTCTTTCTAGAGTATTTTAAGCACAATCATCCCATTGTTTTTAAGAGTTCTTCAGGCGATTCTAATGTGCAGCCAAGATTGAGTTACTGTTAAGAGGATCATCCGCCTCTTGTCACGTAAATGTGATACTTAGAAAGCACTTTGAAATTTACTCTTCTTCTACAAGAGTGAGCTAAAAACAACCAATTTAAAATAGTGAATATTTTAATACTTAAATCAACGTTGAGGATTCCAACCTTCTGCCATAAAAATCATGTATTTTTTTCTTGGCTATTGACTGGTTTCTGGAAATCTGGGTCACGTCCTTCCCTGAGTCCCAAAGTCTCCATCAGTATGTCAGCAGCGTGTGGGACACGCACATCATCCCCGCAGACGGCCTTCTGCCAGTGTAGCATGACGATGACACCCCAGCGTCCCGTGTCCCTGCGCAGGCTGACTGAGCGTTCTGTCTTGCAGGTACATCCCCACGGCGGCCGCATTTGGTGGCCTTTGCATCGGCGCCCTGTCGGTGTTGGCCGACTTCCTTGGGGCCATCGGCTCTGGCACCGGCATCCTGCTTGCCGTCACTATTATTTATCAGTATTTTGAAATTTTTGTCAAGGAACAGGCTGAAGTCGGTGGGATGGGTGCTTTGTTTTTCTAAATGTTCCAATATTTCTTCTTGTGTGTGCGAAAGGGAAAATAATTTTGACACATTGTTTTTGTCAAATAATGCTGGTTCCCCTCTTCTTCCCTCACAGTTTGTTTTCAAGCGCTCACTGGCCTGTTTGTGAGATGGGCGCCGAGCTCAGCCTGTGTGCAGCATTAGTACCAGCTGCCTTAAAACTGAAGTTTACATTATTCGTTCAGAAATGTACTTGTAGTGTTGCCTGTGATGCTGGAAACCAATGTACCCGCCTTGCCCTGTTCACTTGTGACGGTGAGATGGTGACGTGGATCAGTTTTGCACACAACATTCAGAACACTCACTCTTCCCCCCACTTGTTTAAAAATAAATGTAGTTCAAATTGCCACTTTCCAGTATTTTTGAGCTTATTTAATGAGTTCTGGAACATTTATATCTAATCTGTATTTTAGATATAATTAACTTTTTATACTTTTTTAACTCCTAGTATCCACGTTCCCACCCTCCCTCTCCGTCCCCCTCTCCTGATTCGTCCCCTCTCACAGCTGCCACTCAGCCCAGATGGGCAATGCTGAGCTTCAGTTCCAGCTGTTTCTAGAAACAGCTGCGTGTAATTACTTCTCCTGGTTTTCATTCCTTTCTTCCCAGTGACAGCAGTTGGTGCTGTTTTACTGTATTGGCTATGCCTTCGAATTCCAACACATCACTTGAGAATACTCTTTCAAGATAAGATGCCCCAATTTTTTTTTTTTTAATCCTTAAAGCAAAGACCCTAATTCTCAAGCAATGTCTGTAGTTCAGTGGGGGTGAACAATGAGTAATTCATGCTAGGAATTTGTGTATGTTGTTGTACTTTACAGCAGCAACATGAGTGTATAAACAGTAGAAAATAAACCTTTATTTAATAAAACTGTTTCAGTTGTGTTGGAAAAATAAAATCGAATATTAAATGATTTCTAAGATTATTTGTATAGGTTCTTCGTAATTATACAAAACCCATCCTGAGAGGTCTGTGGCAGGAGGTCAAACGTAATTACAGTTTAGTGTTTAATCCTAAAACTCTTGGGGAACAGGGACCAACTTACAGCTACTGAGTTATGCGACTAACAATGGAAAGAATAGGAAAACAGCGGTCTCAGATAACGTCTCAGCCTCCATCCGAAACAGCAGAGTTCTTTATAAATAATTTTTAAATGGTATGGTCTGTCAGCCACAAAGAGATCACACTTCATTTTTGAAGGATCCTTTTCAGAAGTAAGGGTTTCCACTGTTCACTTTCTTAGTAAGTGCAGGAAGTACATCTTATTTAGGCCAGGATCACAAAGCTGGTTAGAGAGAGGCAGATGAAACAAGGCTGCAGGCCAAGAACAGTGGTCATCTGGAGGACATCTCCTCAGGGCCTCAGACCACTGTGACCATAGAAATGTGGATCCAATGTTGTCATACATTTTTTTTTTTCCAAGAGAAGGTGGAAATACGGCTTTTTAGTAGAAAACTTGAACTTCCAAGTGCTGATAAATGACCAGTGCCCGCCACGGAAAACATCCAGACTGCTGGCTCTCAAGCTGACCTAACTTGCCAAGGACAGCCTTGGACGTTTAAAGGTTAACATAAAGGGCATTAGGGTTATGTTCTAGGATTTAGCGGTCTCTTGTGATTTGCACTCTTAGGAAGAGAAAAAGGTAGAAAGGACGGGTAGGGGTTATAAAGCTCTCTCTTCCACCAACATTTATGAGTAGGTTTCTCAATTGTTGCGGGGAGTGGCTTTGGAAGAGCTGGTGTGTTTGGAGACGGTCTGTGACCGAGTCTGTATGTTTTCCATATGCCTTCTGTTTCTCAATTTTTGAAGGAAGGCCGTTAACAAGGGAGATTATAGAACTTGGTCTTTGGGAGCTCAGGGAGAAGGAATAAGATCTCTGGAGAATCATGATGCCTAGGATTAAAAATAAGGATTTTGTTTTTAAAGGGTTGGAGCACAGGGGAAGGCTACTATGAGAGCAAGTAGTTGGGGGCCTAATTTTTGCAGTATTTACGGAGTAGACTCAATCTAGACAGTTCTCCAGTTTCATACTTTCCGCCTTTGTTTAGGAAGTCTCATAGATCTTGTATTTTTGCTCACAATAACATCTCTGGATATAGAGATGAACACAGTGATACACCGAGTACACAGTGACCCTGTAGACAAATGAACTATATTACAGCACTTTTGGCATTAGTATCCTGGTTTTTTCTGGTTTGAGGGCCCTGAGCGCAGGGCTGGAAACCTGATTTAGGGCTGGCCAGGGAGCATCACTCCAAGACTTCCACTGGGGGCTCAGCTGAAAGGTGATACTTCTGGAGCTGCTAGAGGCCACAGAAGTCAGCTCAAGGGCCGAGCTCAGCCAAAAGCTGAGAAAATGGCCCAGGGACATTGGTAGACGTTTTGGGTGGCGGGGCTTTGGGCATGGCCCGAGCTGGAAACAGTGCCCCTGTTCTCCCCTGTAAGGTAGTTGTATTGGGGTTCTGGTCCTTGCTGACCTTGCTGGTTACGCTCATGGTTCAACACCAAGACACTGATGCCCGGCAGCCACATAAATGGGTTTGGTTTTTGAAACTTCAAGTACTTTCTGAGGTAAGGATGGGAAATGAAATTCCAAAGTATATACACCTGCTTGAGGGAAGGGCCCTGTATTTTCATTAGCTTCTTAACCTTGTTATAGTGAATGGAAGCAACCAATTTTTCATTACCTACCAGCTTATTTATCTGCAGTAGTTAGGTGGGTGGGACGACACTAGCCAAATGTAAATAAATATTTACTTCTCATGGATGATTTTACACACTCTGCTATGCAGGGATGTGTGTTAATTCCATATAGCAGATAATTAGTAGGAGGAACAAGAAAGTCCCTGTATAGGTCTGTTTTTTAAAAAAAAAAATCTTTGTTTAAACACTGATGTAGTAAATAGTTATTTGCATACCTACTTACAGAAGTTTATATGGGGGCTGAGGGTGGGAATAATTGACCTAATTTGGAATTCAGGTCATTTTTCTTCTAGAAATACTCCTATCTGTTGGACTAGATAAGTAACAGCTGAACTTTAAAAAATAACTAGATTAAAAACTGGGTATCTGCATTTATGTACTTTTTTCATTACTGTTTGCTGGATTTTAGCATTTAAATGAAGACTACAGCCTACCTATAATTATAATTCCATATCACCACATGTATTCTGTGTTGCTTTTATTTAATGAAAAAAGCTAATTTCAAGTCTACAGTAAGCTAAGCTGAATACAAAGTCTTAGTGAAGGAGGCCTGGTGGTCTTATTTATAAAAACATGGCTACTGTCCTTTGGCCTTAAAACTTCAGGAAAGGCACTTCAAACGGCTTCGTGTTTGCATGTTTCAGTGCCAGAGCGTAGGAGTAGACCCTGGCGTCCACGGTCAGATGTTCTTCGGCTACCAGAGCTAGAGGAAGCAAAGCACACAAGTTAGATAATGAAGTTCATCAAGAACAATGCCCCTTATCAATCCGTCCGTCTTCACTGAGCTACTACTATGTGCCAATTCCTGTGCCAGATGCTGGAGATCAAGTGGCGAACAAGACATTTTCTGCCTTCAAGGATCTTAGAAGGAGATAGAAGATGAAAGGATATATAAGCAAGATTCCATTTCCAGCAAGAGACAAGAGCAAGAAAAAAGTGTAAAGGCAGAAGATCATTCAAGATGATTTTATGTGTTAAAACAATGTTCTAAGTTTGTAGATCAATTGTTTATTTACAGCTTGTTCTAGGGTTCAGTGGTGATTCTTCAGTCCCTCATGGAGGGGTTCACCCGTTTTCTCCCCCTCTAGGGAATACGTATTTTCTACATGTAAATTAAGCTGTGTGCATGACAGGATTGGAATTCTAGCAAGAATGAGGTCTCAGGGGCACCTGGGTGGCTCAGTTAAGTGTCTGCCTTCGGCTCAGGTCATAATCTTGGGGTCCTAGGATCGAGCCCCGCATCGGGCTCCCTGCCCAGTGGGGAGTCTGCTTCTCCTTCTCCCGTCCCTCGGTGGTGCTTACTTTCTCTCTCTCTCTCTCTCAAATAAATAAATCTTTTTTTTTTTTTTAAAGAATGAAGTCTCAGAATCTTACGCTATACAGTGGGCTTTAAGGAGAACTTCTGTGTCGCTCAGGTGGAGGTGATCAGACTTGGGATCTGTCACTTGTTTTCCTAGCCACTAGTTTAGGAACGCGCTCACAGACATGTTAATCCTGGAAGGCAGGGTTATGCCCCCCTCCTCTGTGCATGGTGGGTGCTTGGTAAGTGTTGAAAGCTATTCCTTACAGCAAACTGAACTCAAAATACCTTCCCAAATGTTACTTGTTGAATAAATGGTTTGATTACTGTATTCCAATTCTAATAAAGCTAGGAAAAATGATTCTTCTCCCCCTTCCTCTTTCTACAGATCTGTCCCTCTCTACCTTCCTTCCCCACCTCTCTGTCTTCCCCTCTTCTAAGGCTAGAAGGAAGTTGAGTTGGATGGGAGGGAGAAGGAAGAAAGTTCTTTGAGAGACTATTTCTCTAAGACATACAGCATCTAACATTTAAGCCCTCTACTGCCAACCTGATCCTGTTTAATTTTACTGCTGCCTCTTCGGGGACAGGGGCTACCTCTCGTTCCTATTTTAGGAGAAAAGCCAGGAGAGGCTGTGGAACGTGTTCCAGTTTGTGACTAACGCACGGCTGGCTGAGCCTCAGACCCAGGCAGACCGGACAGACTCTGAGTTGTGCTGTCCGTTACCGGCAGCCAGTGCCGGGTAAACCGTGGCTTTCTTCGGTGTGAGCCTTTCTAACTCTGAGACTTGGCACTTTTTACCTCAGGTCTAGTTTTTAAAAAGATAAAGTAGAAAGGGACGCTTTCTGGGAATTCTGAAATTACAGTCGTTTTTGTACTTTTAAAACAACACAGACGTCAGAAAAAAAATTGTAAGCCACTGGTTCTTATGGAAGGGGAGGAAGAGAGCCCTCAAAGCCTCAGGTCAAACAATGCTTCAAGTTACTTTTCAAAGTAAAAATTTTAAAACATTCAGATTAGGAAGATTATCTGTTTCTTTACAAATGAGTGAATGGGGCCCTCCCAGCTGGGCCTCTGTCTGTCTCCAGTACAGTATATCCTACTGTCACTTTATCAGAGGGCATTTGTCCACACAACCTTATTTAATTTTTTATCAAATCCCTATGAGATGGGCTGGCCAGAAATGACATGATGTAATTACATGACCAGTGACTTACTAGGGGTCACACTGCTAGTCTGGCTCATTATATCAGCATATTGCTCCTCATATACCTCAGTCTTTGTATAAGGAATATTGTTAAATTCTCCTTTAACGTCTACCCTGCCCAGAGAACCATCCAGCAGGCTAGGAGAATCAGCTAAGAGATACCTACTTAGGCCTCTGCATTGCCATGGATTAGAGATTTGAGGTATAGAAGTTTTGGCAGATCTGCAGGAATATATCTTGACTCTTCCATAGGGAAAAAACAACAACAACCCTACTCAAAGCTTTCACTTGAGGTAGAATGTTTTGCTCACATTTTCAAACTATGCCACCCAGAAAGGAAAATTACTGTTGGTGAACTGCAGTTGTACAACAGTTTCTTAGGTATTTGACTTTAATGAGGAAGAATATAATTACAGAAATGGAATTCTATTTAGTGCCCCACTGGATGGGGCCAGGGATGGGGAAAAATTGAGGAAGTTGGGGAATAGTCTTAAGAATGCTTACCATCAAGTCTCTTGAGCAGGTCATTCTTTGGTAAGGAAATTACTTCGACAAATTCTAAACAAACAAAGTGCACGTGAAAACAAAGCTGAAGAATAAGAGGGCCTACCAGAACACCACAAAATGCCTGCAGCCATTTCCACTGCGCTAAGCCATACACACGGTCAGCCACTGCCAGCTGGGTAACATACCTCCATCTCCTGAAAACAAACAGAAGGACGACGTTGTAGCATGGCCCGCTGTGGTCAAACACTGGAAGGCTTTTGTGCAAGACACACCAAGAAGGGCGTAAGAATTCAACAGAAACCTGGGTCTCTGCTAATGTCATCTGTGTACATGGTAAAAAGCATTCCAACAGTACAAAATTATTACTGTTCTCCAAATGTGTATTAGCAACATTTAAAGCATGTTCTGGGAGATACCCGTAGGTATTTTTAAGTTGTTAAAATATACAAAAGTCCCCATTTTAACCATTTTTAAAGGTATAGTTGAGTGGCATTAAATTCATTCACGCTGCTGTGCAGTTACCAGCACCTTCTCCAGAACTTTCTCATCCTCACAAAGAGAAGCTTGGTAGCCACTAAGTAGTAGGTCCCTATACATACCTCTATTCTACCTTCTGTCTCTATGAACACATGGACTTTAGGTAACCTCATATGAGTGGAGTTGCAAGATTTATGCTTAAAAAAATTTTTTTTTTCCTTTTAAGTGAGCTCTATGCCCAAAGTGGGGCCTGAACTCATGACCCAGAGATCAAGAGTCACACGCTCTACTGACTGGGCCAGCCCGGAGCCCCCGTGGACGCTTTCTTGTCGGGCTGCAGGAAGCACTCAGCACAGTGTTCAGGATTCATCCTGTTACAGCCCGCGCCAGCCCGTCTGCTTAAGGGCTGTGCACACACACCACGCGTTCTTTCTCTGTGCATCTGCCAGAGGCCACCGTCCGGGTGCCGTGAGTGCCGCTACATGAACGCTGGGGTGCAAGGACCTGTGCGAGCGCCGGCTGTAGACCCGGGAGTGGCACCGCTCCGAGGACGGCCGACTCTCGCACTGCGGGTCATGCGCGTATCAGCAAGTTTGAGCCGTGCATTTAAAATCAGCCGCGGTGGGGGCTGGACTGAGGATCCAGCTGAGGTGGTGAGCAGTGGCAGAGTACGGCTGTGACACGAGACGTGCGTGTGTGGGTGTGCGTGCGTGTGAGCAACGCCTTCAACGGGGAGACGACAGGGACGGACAGAGGCTTCAAAGCTCGAGTCCAAACTTGTCGAGAAATACAAGAGGGCCAGGAATTTCCTAAACGCTTCTCTAAGTACGGAACCCCGCGAATAGTCAGTTGCTGTCTGCTCACAATTATTTATCCCTTGCTTACAAATCACACAAAACAGAAATGAGTCATTTTGAAGATTTTTCACTGTTTACTATTCAGACCTGTGGCTCCTATTACGAAGTGGGAATAAACTCCACACAGAAAGTACGGAAATACTGTAATTTAACATTTTATAAAGAAAGCATGACAATCAGTAAGCGTTGAAAGAAAAATGCTCAAGGACCCAAGATCAGGAAGTGAGCCTGGAGCACTGATGAAGTAGCTACAAGCCCGTTACTCTTCTGAGCAGTCAGAAGCCGAATCAGTAGCAAGTTAAATGGCATTTAACGCAACAGAACCACCTCACACGTACCCAGCGCGCGCTCACCTGGCTTTGGCTTAGGTCTCACGTTTTCGGCATCATCTCCGTTAATAGTTACTGTCACGATGTGTGTGGTACAGTTTGTCAGACCTGGATCCATACACACAGCTATGGAGAGAAGCGACAGATCACCTTGACAGACCCCAGTCATGTGCCATTCGTTTCCTTACTTAAATGTCTCCGGCAGAAAACGGGGCTCACGATTCCCGGTCCACACAGAACTTGTGAGGAAAGCGACAGCTGGCTGGATTGGCTGGGCACAGCTGCAGGCCCGCCGAGCACACGCGGGGCCAGCACTCGTGTTTCCCCCCGAGGTCCTCAGTGTGGGGAGTCTGAGCAAAGTTAGACACTGCGGCCATGCTGTCAACTCCTTTCACCACATCCAGAAAAATATTCTAGTGAGGCGCTTAGCACAGGGAGGAGGTAAGAAATAAAGCACGAAGCTTAGGACGTGGGAAGCTTGGGAAGGTAACGAATTTCACGTTTCTGCTCCAGCTCCAGGGCCTTATTGTTCAGACTGGCTCCCCTGCGGGGGGGGGGGGGGGGCTCGCGTGCAGAGGGTGACCAAATCTAACCAGGATTTCTCTTCAGTGAATTAGCCAAGACAAAAGCCACCCGAATCCCGAGTGTAAAGAACACCTACGTTATCCTTTACACATAGAAGAATCTACGGCTTGACTAATTTTCAAGAGTTTGTCCCCAAGTGCACACCTGGACAGCCATACACACCTGGAGAACATTCTGCAACATCGCCTTTGTAGCCAGTTTCTTCCTCAAGCTCCCGAAGAGCGGCTGCTTCTGGGCTCTCATTATCATCGATGAGACCTGGAAGTTCAAATCATTTGTGATTTGAGGGGCGCTAGGAAAATCCAGTTTTTTCGAACCTCTCCTTCTTTTGTATAATTGCGGTCGAGCTACCTGAGAAGAATCAGAGGACTGTGGAACGTGGTTGCACTGGTAAAACTGACTGAGGTCTGGAACTTTTCTAAGAGAAAAGGGCAAAAGAAGAAAGCCCCAGGCAGATCGCGTAGGTTCCAATAGCTCCCTTCTGTTCGTCCTATTTAGACCTCGACTGCTTCCGTGAGTGTCTCGGCACTCGTGTTCTGCAGCCCGGACAGCACGGATTCCTGTGAGAAGTGGCTGTGTGGTGTTGGCCCACTGGCCTCGGTGATGGACCCAGCTATGTGTCCCAGCCTGGAAAGCCAGGCATTCCTTCCAGTTTCCTCACGTCACAGTGTCACCTATGTGCTTTCCTCCCCACACAGTGATCCTGGGGCTTGGAGAGAAATGCCGGCATGAGCATCACGTGTGAGGGAGAAGGCTGGGAGGCTGGTGGCCCCGAGGCAGCTGACAGGGAGGCCAAGTGGGGAGGACCGTAGAACTTGGATTATTTTACTCGAAAGGAGATAATGCAATGAAAAAGTAAAATATAGCCTATTCTGTTACTTTTAAAGTTATTATTTCTTCAGTGAAATGGCCAGTAAATGAAAAGGAAAGTTGGTATGCGTTCTCATGGGCTGGAATTTGAATGTACAAAACCTACACCACTAATGATAAATAAATGAGCTCTAACTCTTCAGATGGGAACAACCCCATTAAGTCCTATGATGGCACACAGCTTCAAATTCTGGATAGCTCTACTTACCCGTGCAACTCAAGAGAATATTCTAATGGAAATTAAGGCCGTCTCCCTGGCCTGTGTACACACAGGAAGATCAAGATGTCTCTTCCATTCACAGAGTTAAGAATCTGACCTAGTTACTACTGTGAATTTCTGGTCGGAGACAGATCGCTAGTGATAGGAAATGAACTCAGCTGACAAATTAGGGAAATGCAATTCCTCAAAGAGAAGCTAGAGAGAATGCTGCCGAGAGGTGGCTTGGAAAGGTCGGCTGGGACGCCACCCTTGCCTTGCTCTGGGGCTTAGCGTGCCACTAGAAGGTGACGGGGGGTGGGGGGGTAGCTCACTGCAGGGATGCTTCTGTTTTACTTAAAACCACAGGCACAGATAAAAAGGTGTTCAGGGTCCAAGCGCTGCAGTTCTTGGCGCTGGGCCCGGCGGTCCCTCGGTTCAGAGACTCACCTGCGGGGAACTCTAGGCAGTAGCCTCCCATCGGGGGTCGGAACTGCTTCACCAGAACGATGCACTCGTAATGAAGGGTCCGCTGCAGGACCGGGATGACCGCCACACCTGTGGCCAGGAAATAAAACCAAGCAAGATCCCT
Organism: Potos flavus; assembly: GCA_028534135.1. Taxonomy (NCBI): domain Eukaryota; kingdom Metazoa; phylum Chordata; class Mammalia; order Carnivora; family Procyonidae; genus Potos; species Potos flavus. The sequence continues at coordinate 99,759,469 of CM052897.1, forward strand.
AATGAAACGTCCGTGAACATTTAGCCCAGGGTCAAAGACACATTGTCGCCCTACGCTAACCTCTGCAGAGGCCCGTTTCTCACCCTGAAGCAAGCCAGATGTGGGGGCGGTGAAGGGACATTCATCTCCGGGCACTTGTATTTCCTTTAAGCAATGAATCAAGTCAGTCCTGCTGTTTGTGGTAAACGCTAGCTACACTAGATTTCACGGTTTTAGGATCAAGGACCTTTTCTCTCAAGAGGGAAACGTTTTATGTGGCTTTAGAACAAAACGTGGACAAAACCCCACTTCGTTCTGGAAAACACAAATTGCCTACGGGGAGCTCTTGGCTATTCCCTTGCCCCCAACTATCCCAGCAAAAACAGCAGCTGAGGCAGCTACTCTGTTTACTTCTAGTAAAAACAGACAACAAAATGAAAGGGAAGAACAAAGATCTACTGCCCATCCTCCCCTAGACCAGCGGGGATTTTCAGGATCTTGCAGTCAAAGCATTTATTTATGCCTGGAAGGGACAGTGAAATGAATGAATAGAACAGTCTTCTCCTAATTCCATTTCCTCATCAATTTATAAAGCAACTGGTCCATCATAAAGTGGGGCCAAATATTTTTCCAAATTAAAGGCTTTCACCTAGGTCCTCTGAACAGAACACAAAGGATTTCTAAAAGTCCTATCTAGACCCAGTATGCGGCTTCAGATTATACTGACTTTTTTTGGCTATAAATATTAGTTTACCTTTCCCTCAAAAGACTGTACTGAGCCGAAATAACAGGAGCCAAAAGTTATTTATACAGAAAGCCTGATTGAGATGCCTGGGCAGTGCATTTGGTTAAGCGTCTGACTCTTGGTTTCGGCTCAGGTCGTGATCTCAGGGTCGTGAGATCAAGCCCCAGTTGGCACGGAGTCTGCTTAAACCCTCTCTCCCTTGGCCCCCACCCCCCCCGCCCCGCCCCCTGCCATGCTCTCTGTCTCTCTCTCTCAAATAAATAAATCTGTAAATTAAAAAAAAAAAAAAAAAAAAAGCCTGAGTTAGTCATGTAGCAGTGCAAAAAGGAAAGGTAGTTTAAAGATAAAAGATCATAATTGAAGAGAACTGCTCTGAGGTCTTGGTTAAAGTAAAAAGAACCCCGCCTCCTGCAATAATGCACGGTGACCTCCTTCGTGACGGGCTGTAACGGGTTTGCACTCCTACCGTCAGCCGACTGTCCTTTCCTGGTTGTACGTTTCACGGTTTCCCAAGTTCTGTTCAGGCAGAGAAGAAAAAAACAAGATCACTGGTATTACAGAGGGGAATGTCCTTGGGTTTTCGGTCCACAACCAGAAATTTCAAATGCAGAGCATGCAAGTGTGCCAATGACAATGGTCAAGAAGACCACAGCCATGCACATCTGTAGAGGAAACGCCAACTGTGCTTTCCTGTCGCTTCTGAAAATGTTTCCGAAGAAAATGTGCCACCTTACATCTAAGCCTCTGAGTGCTATCTAAAGAGAAGGCCGGTTTCGCTTGAGCTGCCTTTCAAATCATTCACTGGAAGTGTTTCAGGCTGGGTTATAAATCCACAGGTGAGCAGTCCATCAAGCTACAAAGCTACTGAGCAGCGTGCAGATTACGCCCCTACGAAAAGCCCAGCCTTTTTGCTAAGAAGAGAAGGTGTTCGGCACAATATGAACTACTGAGCTGTTATTTACATGTGACCTAAAATAGCAACTGAAGAAAGCAGGACCATTCCATTTATTCACTGAGGAATTATTAAATTTAGGTAAGTGCTCTCTTTTGCATGTATGGGATCTATCTTACCTTAGGGGAAAATGGTCCACAGACGAAAAAGTGAGATGAGTAATGGCAGGTTCCTGCTCCCTTTCCCTGAGTAGCTGTTTCTTTCCGGGGAATGCTGTCCTGAAAATCTAGTTACTGCTACAATTGTGTCTGAAGGGGAAGGGCATGTGAGGGAAATTCCCCTTCACTCTCTTATCCCTTCAACAGAAAGGAGCAGCACATGGGAGTGAAGGAGCAGATCACCTTTGGATCTAGGAGAAGTAAGATATCTGGGTGGGGCTGGAGACTAGGGTAAGAAAGGTATCAACGTCTGCCTCCCCACAGAAGAGTGGGTTTGAGGAGATGGGCTGCTCAGAGGGGCCCTCGCACTTTTGACCTGCTCATCCTTAAGAGTCAGACTGTGCCACATTTCTAATGAAAAAATCCAAATATTCACTCTAGTTAAACACCACCCTTCTGGGGGTGCTGGGTGGTTCAGTCGGTTAAGCCTCTGCCTTTGGCTTAGTTTGTGATCTCAGAGTTCTGCGATCGAGTCCCACTTCGGGCTCCCTGCTCAGCGGGGAGCCTACTTCTCCCTCTGCCCCTCTCCCTCGCTTGTGTGCTCTCTCTCTCTCTCAATCTCAAATAAATAAATAAAATCTTAAAAAAACCCCAAAAAACCTTTCTTACTGTAAACTATAGACCTTTCGGTGTTATACCCAAATTCTAATGGCAAACGTGTCAAAACGAACCTACGAAAACCAAATGCTATTATGACAACTCACAACTGCCCAACATTCCGGTTAGTAACAAGAAGCCAACCGACAGGCAATTCTGATCAGCAAATAATACAGATTGCAGGAGACAAAACACCTTTTGGCATAGGTCTCTCTGTTGTCTCTTAAGGTTAGTTGTAAAGACTGAAGAAGACAGTGCTGAGGAACACTGAAGGTACCACCCCAAAAACACTAGGAATAAGGGAAACAGAAAGAGTACCATCATTAAAGTGGTTAAGATCAAGTAAAATAACCAGTAACGAGCCACAAATCATAAGCAGGGAAATATAAATGCATTTATAAGGAATCCTAGACCAGGAATGCCCCATGAGAGCTCCAATCATCTTCAAGGGACTCAGAGACGGACATTTGATTGAGTCAGAAAATCTTAGTCTCTGCCGGCCTACCAGCCAACTCCATAGCCACAAACTCCATGAAACTGTTCTCAGTTGTAAAACTAGGGAATTAAGAGTAAGTTATCTCAAAAGCCTCTTACAGCTTTAGAATTCTGATTCTAGCTAAGTTACTCCATTTTTTGAGTCTTTGTTATAGGAAAGCCTCTTTTCCCATAACATGTTGTTGGCCTAGTCAACAAACATAAGAGGCAGGAATGGCCACAAGGATGACTTTGGGTTTGTCCCAAATGTCCAGGAAGGGGCACACTGCCAGCAATTTTTACACAACTACAATCAATTCCATATCTTAATCCACAAATAACATGGTGGAACAAAGGATTTTTGAGCTGCTATTTCATCCTTACCGACATGCTTATGTATCAGGTAACAGAGAAAACATTTTATAAGTTTATACATCATGACCTATGGGAAGATCCAGAGATTCACTCTTGAAAGCCTGACATTCTGGTACGATATGTCAATGTGTTTTGTAACAGCTCCCTGGAAGTCACGGGGAAGACGTCTACATGCAAGAACGGAGGGGAACGTGCGATAAAGGGCCATGTAAGCTTTCAAGTGCACGCCTCGACTACTGAGACAGGCGTCCCGGAGGTGAGACCTGGATCCGAGTATTGTGATAAAAAGCCTCCAAATGATTCTGATGCACATCCCTGATTCAGAAGTGCTGACGGAGGAAGAGGAGTCAGGTGAAGAGAGAAGCTGGTGCAAACCAACACGTACTCTTTAGATAAATTAGTGTTAAGGGTTTTTATCTGTTATAAACTTCAACAATTTTACAGGGAAAAGAGAGCCAAACCGTATCACTACAAATTGGGTTCTCATCTGTCTACCTTTTCACAAATACAAGTACATTTGAGCATACCGTGTTCCTGAAGACTTGGACCTGGCCACATTTCCGGACTGTGTTCCTGTACCCACTGGTAATTTCCTACTTAGTTCTGCACATCAAACTTACATCAGGTAAGTGTTCTGTACGCAACCCCTGTGTTGATGGACTGCAATGTGCTTAGCTTTCTTACTTTGAGGTTTTAATTTAATAGTGCTATGGAGAGCTTAATGTTTCCTGCAGCTCTCTAACACTGGCACTTTTATATTAAAACTTTTGCTAGTTTAGGAAATGTAATTAAAGTGGTTTCGGTTATTATTGGCAAGTCCGCGTACTTTCACACGGATGATAGATGTATTTCCTCACGAAGGAACTCTGTATTCTTACCTGATCACTTAGCAAATGGACTTTTTATATTAGTGAATTTGTATCATGTACTCTGGATACTAAATTTAGTTCTATTTTTGTATTTTCTCATTCCACGCCATTCTTTTTTATTATTTCACTAGGGAAATGCTTAATCTATTTTTAAACATTTTTTTTCTGGTAGTTAATTATAAGATCAAAAAATTTCTAAACAGAAAATCTGGAAAACAGAAAAGGTTTACCAAACAGCTGCCTTTAATATTTTGCCAGTTTTCCTTCTAGTGTTCTCTTACATATATATTATATGTATATATACATATATATGTATATATATATTTTTTATTTGTAAAGAATTTAAAAAGCATATATACCATTTCTTATGTTGTTATCAACTTAATCACTTTTCTCATATTGCTAGATTGTCCTCAGAATCTGCTTTGTAGATGACTGCAGAGATTTTACCAAATGATCGCTTCTGGGACTTTTGGCTACGATCAAGTGGAGATTTTACCAAATGAGTACACTAAAAAATTATTTCCCCACTTTAGATTGAAGAATTTAGACTGAAGAATTGACACACAATATTGTATCTGAGGTGTGCAACACAGTGAGTCAATAATTATATACATTACAAACAGTCACCACAGCAAGGGCAGTCACTGAAGTTTTTACAGTATCACTGACTATATTCCCTCATACTGTCCGTCATATTCTGTTATTATGGTACACTATTACAATCATTTCCCAATTTTAAAAATGGTTAGGGTGCTTTCAATTTGTTATCTTTTTAAATTTTGATGAACATTTTTCGGGCACAAACGTGACTCCAAACAGTCTCAGGAGCGGGATTACTTAGGTCGAAGGGTGTCTTGTCATATCTTTATGAGAACTCGTAGATACTGTGAAATGCTTTCCAAAACTCCCCCCCCCCCCAGTTCACATTTCCAGTGTAAAGTGTATAAAGGATATAAGTGTAAAGGTATAAAGGATATGTTTTACCTCAAACCCAGTGCTATTCTCTCTTTAATCCTTCTAGTTTACAAATTAAAAATTGGTATGACCGGAAGGAGGCAGCCTGGATGGTTCATTATTCTGCTGCTTTATCAGCTTAAGTGAGGCTAGGCCCCAAATTTCAGGTTCATACGAACCTCCTCAGAGAGAATGGTGTTAAAAATCAATTCCTGATTAGTTGTTATAACAAACTGACAATGTAATTTTATTCAGAGATTATAAGCAATCCAGACATTCTGACAATGGGAAAGCACTGAATTAGATTTTTCATTTAAGACCAAGTTTACAGTGAGGACACTATCAGAGTTTATGCCAAATACTAAACAGAGACCCGACCGAGAACTCAAACACCCGTGCATTTTACAAGAGGGGAAAAAATCCTTTACCTTATCTTACCAGTAGGATCCATGTACGTTGTTTTTTCAAGCTTGACCCATTTTCCTTCTGAAATTAACTAAAAGGAGACATTAAATTGGGAGACTTTCAAACTGAGGATTTTATTTAGAAGGTTTGTTTTCTTTCAGATTTTCTCTGCCTGGCCCTCCCGGTGATCACCGATCCCTCCCAGTAGCTGCGCCAAGGTTTTCAGTTCAAAGTATGGAAAGTTTTTTTCTGAAGGGTAGTTTGGCTTCTTTCTGAAGTTTTGGAAGTGATACTGAGAGGTGAAAAGAGGTGACAGTTGAAAAACTCTTGGGGGGTGCAGGGGAGTGGAGAGGGAGGACCGGGAGTGGGGGGTTTTCGGGGGCCTAGTGTCCTATCCTCTGAGCTGAGCGCTCGTCACACAGGTGTGGTTAGTGGGTAGAGACTCATCGGTGTGGTTTACAGTCAGTGACCGCACCGGGAGGGTGACTGAGGGAACCATGTCCAACAACCGCATTTCCAAGGACACGTGATTTCCCACCCCATCTGAGACAGGTGGCCCAGCATCATTCTGCCTAGACAATGAGTTTCGGTTACCTGGACTAACTTACCTATAGCACTATACTGAACTGACAGGAGAGACTCACTTTGGACATAAAGCAGTAGCCTTTTTCTTACTATCCTATCTCTCACTTCTGGCCAGCGGCAACCTAATAATTATGAGCAGATCTATTCACAGACAACATGGAAAGATTTTTAAATCGTAAACAACTGCAAGAAGATGTCAAGATCAGAGTTCCAAGATGAAGGATTTAAAATTTATCCATTACAATGGTTCCTGCAGAAAGAGGCTTGTTAAAAGCTAAATCAAATAACATATAACACATACATTAGTTCTGGAATTCAGACTACAACTAACAACTTAGATTCTTATTGTTCTTAAACGTAGATACTGAGGCCGTAAACAGCCAACGAAGACGTGATGTGATACTTAAGTATGAAATGTCTAAACCCTAAAACTCACATATGACTTATTCTTCTATCCAGGGAAACTTTTAATAAAATTTTGAGAATTTTTGTATTAACAGCCATTCACTAGTGCATATCATTAAGAGACACACTATTGCTCCCACACAAGAGCAAAATGTCCCTGAGTCCTAAAAAGGGAGTAGGAACAGTGTTTAAGAAACTGTCTTTAAGAATTAAATACACGGGGCGCCTGGTGGCTCAGTGGGTTAAGCCTCTGCCTTCGGCTCAGGTCATGATCTCAGGGTCCTGGGATCGAGCCCCGCATTGGGCTCCCTCTGCCTGCCTCTCTGCCTACTTGTGATCTCTGTCAAATAAATAAATAACATCTTTAAAAAAATTAAATACACAAAAGAATTAAATACAAGCATCTGAAGCAACAGTTCCTACATTTCATTTAAACTCAGCTCTGTGGGGGGGGGGGGGAAGAGAAGTGAAAAACAATTTATACCTCCTCTGAAATAATAGACTGTTTGGTATTTTGAGGAGGATCCGCTGGTTCTTGGTTCTCCATCTTCAAATTACTTCGTCTTTATAGTCCTCAGGCAGGAAGTTCACGCTGGAAGATAAATTAGATTTGTTTAGGCTACATTCATTTTTCTGAATTAAACATTTGTCCAGAGGCCACCGGTCAAAGTACTTAAATGGTGAAAAACTTATCTGATGTCATCGAAGCCACTTTTCTCACGTGAACCTGGGGGGACTGGCACAGATAGAACGTAAATGCCAAGGCCCCAGGAAACACCCAGGGAAGAACGCTCAGCCGTCCCAGTCAGATTCAGCCCACGGTAGCTAAGCTCTTACTGGGCGGGCGCTAGGCACTTACATAGACATTCTTGGATTTTTTCTGACTCTTAAATTTAAAAACTATCCCAGGGGGAAATAGTACAAAAATTGTATGCCGCTCCCCATTCCCACCCCTCCACTGCTGTCCCTTATCTACCCTTGACAGCTCAACTGTAAGACTTGTACGAGCTGCCTGTTTTTACCTCCCATAGATCTTTTTTTTAAACTTGTGGTACATGGATATACCGTTCTAATAATGTTAAAATGTGCAGCTCAGTGGAATTAAACACATTCATGTTGTTGTGGCCTGTTCACTTTAAAGTTTCAACACGTATCGAGGTCACAGTTGTGCACGAGTTGACCAGTAGCACCAGATCTGTTGCGGAAGGAGCAGGCCCCGTCCCGTCCCACGTGTTGTACACGACTCCAGCCTCTATTCTTGGCTTATTCTCCTGTTTTTTGTACCCTGAGTGTCTGAAAATCTTTTTCTGCCATCAAAGTGGACTGAATAACCTAGCTGCATATAGAAGTATGGGCTGAAAATCGCTTTCTACCAGAAATATGGAGGCCTTGCTCAGTTGTCTTGTGTTGGCTGCTGTGACATCTGAAGCTATTCTGATTCCTGACCCTTTTTCTATGTGGCCTATTTTCTTTCCCTGGAAACCTGTAGTTATTCACGACTTTGCTTTGATGTTATTGTATTGGGAACTCAAACGGGTCCTTCCTTATTTTTATTGAGGTGTAAGTGACATACAATATTATATTAGTTTCAGGGGTACAACATAATGGTTCAACGTTTACATATATTATGAAGTCATCCTCAGGAAAATCTCACTACCATCTGTCACCATATAAATTTGCTACAATATTATGAACTATATTCTCTATGCTTTACATTGCATTCCCATGTCTCATTTATTTTATAGCTGGAAGTCTGCATCTTTTGTTTTTTTTTAAGATTTATTTTTGAGAGAGAGAGAGTGCTCACGACCGTGTATGAGTGAGGGAGGGGCTGAGGGAGAGGGAGAGAGAGAGTCTCAAGCAGATTTCCCCCAGCTGAGCTCCGAGCCTGTCGAGGGTTTGATCTCTCAACCCTGAGATCGTGACCTGAGCCGGAATCAAGAGTTGGACGTTTAAGGGCGCCTGGGTGGCTCAGTGGGTTAAAGCCTCTGCCTTTGGCTCAGGTCATGATCTCAGGGTCCTGGGATTGAGCCCTGCATCGGGCTCTCTGCTCAGCAGGGAGCCTGCTTCCCCCTCTCTCTGCCTGCCTCTCTGCCTGCTCGTGATCTCTCTTTCCCTATCAAATAAATAAATAAATAAATCTTAAAAAAAAAAAAATGAAGGAAGGTGGGAGACCTGGGTGGCTGGGTTGGTTAAGCATCTGCTTTTGGCTCACATCATGATCCCAGGGTCCTGGGATCGAGTCCTCCATCAGGTTCCTTGCTCAGCGGGGAGCCTGCTTCTCCCCTTGCTAGTGTGCTCTCTCTCTCTGACAAATAAATAAAATCTTAAAAAATAAATAAAGGAAGGAAGGAGTAAAGTGAATCTAGCTGGGTAAGTCTAGACATTCTGTTCCTAAGTAAATTAGGTTAGTTTCGGGCCTGCGTAGACTTATTTTGAAGAATAGTTCTTTGTCTACTTGTCTTTATTTGACTAACTTAGTTAAACTCAATTTCAAAATTCTCTTGGCACATAGTCAAAGAGATTCACACTTCCTGATTTCAAAAGTTACTATAAAAGCCAGTAATCAAGATGGTGTGGGTGCCGGCATAAGGACAGACATATCAACTGATGGAATAGAGAGTCCAGGATTAAACCCACAGATTTATGGTCCACTGATTTTCAACAAGAATGCCACCATTTGGAGTGCCTGGGTGGCTCAGTTGTTAAGTATCTGCCTTTGGCTCAGGTCATGATCCCTGGGTCCTGGGATCAAGTACCGCATCAGGCTCCCTGATTGGCAGGAGGCCTGCTTCTCCCTTTCCCACTCCCCTGCTTGTGTTCCCTCTCCTGATGTCTCTCTGTCAATTAAATAAATTAAAAAAAGAAAAAAAAGAATGCCACCATTCAAGGGGGTAAAGAATAGCCTTTTCAGGAGATTGTTCTGGGTTTAGATATATACATTCATAAGAATGAAAAAGAACCTCATGGGTGCCTCGGTGGCTCAGTCAGTTGAGCGTCTGACTCTCGATTTCAGCTCAGGTCATGATTTTGGGGTCATGGGCCCTGCGTCGGGCTCCACACTCAGTGCAGAGTCTGCTGGCAATTCTTTCTCTCTGTGTTCCTCCCCCCACCCCACTTGTGCTCATGCAGTCTCTAAGTAGATGGAATCTTCAGGAAAAAAAAAAAATGAACCTTTACCTAACACTGTATATAAAAATTAACTCAAAATGGATTAAAGATTTAATGTAAGAGCTAAACTTACAAAACTCTTAGAAGAAAGCATAAGTGTAAATCTTCATGATCTTGGGTTAGGCAATGATCTCTTAGATGTGACACATAAAGCACAAGCAACCAAAGAAAATACAGATCAACCAGACTTCCTCAAAATTAAAAACTTGTGTGCTTCCAAGGATATCATCAAGATTGAAAAAAACAACCCACAGAATGGGAAAAAAGTCAGCAAATCTGATAGGAGAACTGTATCTGAAATATGCAAAAAATCTTACAATGCAATAATTAAAAGACAAAGAACCTAATTAAATATAGACAAAAGACCTGCATAGACATTTTTCCAAAGAAGATATACAAATGGCCAATAAGCCCATGAAAATATGTTCGGTACTTTTAGACATCAGATGAAGGCAAATCAAAACCACAATGAGATAGCACACTTCATCCCTACTATGATGATTATAATAAAAGATGGAGAATAACAAATGGCAGTGAGGATGTAGAGAAACTGAGACCCTCATATGCTGCTGGAAGGAATGCAAGATGGTGCAGCCATTTTGAAAACAATCTTCAAAAGGTTAACCAGAGTTCCCATATGACCCAGCAATTTCACTAGGAGTATATACCCAAGAGAAATGAAACATATGCTCTCACAAAAACTTGTACATAAATGTTTATCGCAGTGTAATTCATAATAGCCCCAGAGTGGAAACCACCTAAATGTCTATCAATTGATGAGTAAATCAAATGTGGTATATCCATTCAATGGAATACCATTCACCCATAAAAAGGAGTGAAGTACTGATGCATGCTACAAGATGGATGAGCCTTGAAAACATTATGCTAAGTGAGAGAAGCCAGATACAAAAGGCCAAATATTGTAAGATTCCATGTATATGAAATACCCAGAGGAGCAAATCTAGAGATAGAGAAAGCAGATTAGTGGTTGCCAAGGGCCTGGGGGGAAGGAGAAAATAGGGAGTGACTACTTACAGGTTTGGGGTTTCTTTTTGATGAAAAGTGTTCTAGAATTGAGTGGTGACAGTGGCACCATCTCGTGAATACACTAAAAACCACGGATTTTTACAGTTTAAGGTGAATTTTATGGTATGTGAATTGCATCTCAATTAACAACCACCACCTCTGCAGTCTTAAAATCCCCAAGAGACAAACAATTGGGTTGTTGAAAGCCACAGTAGATTCAAAGGTTGACTAAGCCTGGGAGACTAGTTCAAGGAGCTTTGCTTTGGACTCAACAGGCTAATAATACATACATGGTATTACTCTACCCAAGCAATCATTTTACTGTCCTCTGGGTGTATATTTTGCCTGATACTCAACACGTACTTCTGTTATAAAATTAAATGTATTTCTGTTGTATCACGCAGATGTAATCAACATTGTTGCCTGCAGATTATTTTGTGGGCAAACTGAGGAAATCAATTTCCAGTAAGGACTTTGGCAAAGAAGCAAAACTTGAGGCCTTAGGGAAGAAAAAATGACTTTATGCTAAAGAAATAAAAACCACTTGATGAAGATGAGAGAAAGAAATGGGTATACATTTTCACATTCATTTAAGCCATGAAGAAGTATGCACCAATTGCATTAATGTTCATAAAAAACGAACATCAACTGTATCTTAGGTAACTTGGCTAGAGCACCCTGTGGCAAAGGGGCTGGGAGTGAGGTTTGTGTCCTCGGTGCTGGGAATGCAGTAGTGCACTGCACAAAGGCCCTGCCCGCCAGGAGCTTACTTTCTGGTGGGAGGAAGGGGAGAAAACTGAGGAACAATATATAAAATTTATGTTAGAGACTCTTAAGTTTTACAGAGGAGTAGAGAAGGTGCAGGGTGGGCGGTGGTATCTTCATGACGTGATCAGGAAAGCCTCCTTTGATTTGGTGACGTCTGAACAGACGGTTGAAAGTAATAAACAATAAGCTACGTGGGTATTTAGAGACAGTCATTTAGCATAGTGACTATGTTATATATAAAAAAAGAGGCAGTTATTCCTGGTAAACTTTAACTAGCATTAGTTTACATACGGCAAATAATTTACATTGTTAGGCAATCAAAGTAGTCTGCTGATCCAGATGAAAACTAACCAGAGGTTAAATCAAAGGTTGGCTGCTGGTCACTGCCTGAGTGGTCTCTACAAGCAGATAAAAGAACTTTCTCTACCTAGATTTTTATCTTCCAGATTTCCATTTCCTTCTATTAGGAACATACACATCACAGAAAGAATATTTCCTCTGCTTTTAATTCTGTCGCTTAAGAGAAAACTTTTAGGCAACCAAGGGACCCCACTTAGTGCACGATGTAATCTGTCTAAAATTTAGGTACAAGATGCTTGGGTTAAGTTAAATTTTGACCTCCTTTTGAAAAGTTGTATTTTGACCCCAAAAAACTTTTCTGATGCCTACTCAAACCTCTTAAAAACAGAGAACTGTAGGCCTCAAAAGGATGAGCACCACCAGAAGTTCATAAAAGAAGGGTTAGATCATCTGTAACTTTTTCTGTTAAAAGGTTCCTAATCTGGACTCCTAGAAAGTCTAGACAAAATGGAGGTCATCCCCCATCCCCAGGTGAGTATCTTTAGGGGCAAAGGGGCCACTAGCTCCTTCGGATTTACATATAACTTTAAGGCACTTAAATTATCTGCTAGGCCCCCTTATCTTTATCTTTTTATGGCTTCCTTCAGACTGTGAAAGGGATTGTTGATGGCCAAAAGGTGGAAAAGTACTATTCTGAAGGATGATCCCTCATTTAACCAGGTTAAACTCTATTACAACAGTCTCAGTAATCAAAAGATGGATTTTTGGTCAGCAAATGTTAAGCTATAAACAGTTGTTTCAAACAGATTCTATTAAAGAAATATTTAAGCTAGAATATTAGAGAGCTAGGAAGACAACAAACTACAGACATAAATTACAAAAAAGGGAAAAAAAAAAAATTGGGAAGCAGGCTGGGCCTCTTCAGGGTAACTGGAATGCAATCAGCCCCAAGAGGCAACAGTGTTTTGAAGCAATCCGCTGACAGTGTAAATAACCAAAAAATGTGGTTAAAGGGTGATTTCAAAATATATTCTTTATTCTGATTCCCAAAATGTTCAGGATTATAAAAGCATCTCAAAAATACTACTGAAACAGAAAAAGATTATTATTTTTAGCACCATTTCAAAACTGGAAGCTAAATGGTGCCAGGCGGGGACTGGTCCCTACAAGTAAGGCTCCGTTGCGTGCGCAACACTCCTGTCTTAGTGACTGTGATAGAGCTTTCCCAAGCTGACGCCATGCTATTTTCAGATTTAAAAGTAAAGTGTAATGTGTAATGTAAATTTTATCCACTTCCTTAGCTAGAATTTCAAGTCATGTACATTTTGCTAAGTTGCTAATATGTACATGTTATACTTAAAATAATACCCGTGTACATAATGTGTTCTACTGTTTTAACTCACATAATCTGTTTTATGTGGTTTTAGTTTGGTCTGAACACTGAAGGTCTGTGATGTGTTAGCTATATTTTTCCAGGGCACCAAAAACTCTCATGAGGGAAAACATCACAGGATTCTTAGAACTGCCATACAGTGGTAGGCAGGAGGTTAACTGGCTTTATGAGGGGGCAGTTCAAATGTTTGGAAAAACACACACACACACACACACACACGCATAAAGTGCAAACTGACCCATAATCCTGCCCTTGGGCACCTCATGTTCGACTCCCAACGAACCAGAAGAGTAAATGCCTATTACAGAGATAATGCAATACCAGGGGGTAAGTGAGCAACAAATCACATCCACTTGGGAGGCAGGGAAAGTAGTACACGTTGAAAAGGCTACTACTAAGAGGCCATTTGGTATTAAGATATGATTTAGATACCAAGAAGACAGGGAAAGCATTTCAAGAAGGAACCACATGAAACACAGAAACACTAATTAGGGGAAGGATTGAGAAATTATAGTAGAGTTTGGCAAGCTCTGTGGTTCTCAACCTTTCCCTCCCACCCCCGCAAACAAATCCCACATGATGGATGTTAACATATGCAAACACGTTTCTAAGGGCCTACACAGATTTGGCTCGATGCCTGCCCCTCCCCCAAATTTGCGGGCAAATAAAGCGCCCCAAAACTCCCGCATGCCACAAGCTCTTGTTACTATGTAAGCGCCTCTTGGGGATAGCACTTAAAATGCTCCACTGGAGGGAGGAAGAAAAATGATTACTTTTTCACAATCTTGGGTATTTTAGTTACTAGTTACAACAGCGGGATTCAGGTTAAGTGGGGGCGTAGTTTGCACTCCAGCTTCTCGTTATTCAGTTATTACCGTATTGGAATCCCTGCAGTTTGCTGAGGTTGCAAAGTGAAGCAAAAAAAGCCACAAGAAGTAACACGCTGGCGACTCTCCCCCAGATACAAGTTGAGTATTGTAAACATCGTTTATGCTCAACCAAGTAAAAGGTATAGCTCAAATCATAAGCAAAGCTTCTGATTGACCAAGGTCAGGCAGTTTGAACAGTTTAATAATTGGATCGAGAAATTTCCAATAAGGCATTTTGAAAGAAATTAAGTGGGAGAAGATTAATTTTTGCAAAAATAACTTTACGACTGTGTAAGTCAAGCATCAAATGCTTAGGCTTGTCGAGGATGTCATTCCACATTCTTTCAGGATAACTACACAAAAAAGCCACTTGATTTATAATAAACAAGTAATCAACTGGGATAGTTACATTTAATGGTTATAATCATAAAACTTTTAAAAACTTAATTTTTAAAAAGATTTTGATTGTTCCTTTTGTATCACATGGCAAAATTTGTGTCTACATTTTAAATGGATCCACTTTAAGTGAACTTTCCTTTGCTGACAATTATCCTCAGATATGAAGACTTCCTGTAATTTGTTAATTATGGAAAGCCACTGAGTTTCTTTTCTTTTCTGGCAGATGTGGGGCTTGGAAGGGCAGAGAGGTAACATTTTCCTGAAATTACGCTACTTGGTGATTTATAATCATTACTTTTAGTTTGGGTTGTGAACTAATTACCTTTGGGAAGGTTAATTGGTTACAGCTGTACAATAGTGAGACCAGTAAAGAACCTCTTGCAATGGCTCAAGCAAGAGATACGGTAGGTTTGGTCTAAGGTGGTAGCAGTGGCAAGGAAACAGACTTAATTCCTTGCATATGAAACTTTGTTACTTGTCCTAAACCAGCGTCTGGGAAAGGGGTTCTCAAAGCTAATTCCAAGAAAGAGAAGTTCTTAAAGGACTTTGGGACATCAGGAGAAAGGGGTAGTACAGTTCAAATATGGACACACTGAGTTTGACATGTTGGCATGATATCCAAGTGGATAAAACCATCAGGTAGATCGAAGTATTAATTTAGAAGGATTACTCACGTGGGTTCAGGGCAGGAAATGTTTTTCATTATTTAATTTAAAATTACACAATAAACCCCCTCCCCACAATCATTTAGCTACTGATATTTTTAGGCATGCATGAGAAAAAGCAACTATTTCCATTGTTGTAAAGGTTTTATTGAAGAAACTTGAGAATAAACACTTCATGGCTAAGTGAAGGAAAGAAAAACATGGTGGCTAAAAAATAATCAAAGGGAATTTAGCTATATCCATTCACAATACCCGAGCATCTGTTTGTAATGTTGATTTTTTTGAGGCTAGTTAAATGTGTAACTAGTTAACTTAAAATTAACTGTAATACTAAAAAGTCACAAAACTCACTTCTGAAGTATATAACCCAAATAAAAGACATCTGTAACAAATTCCATCCCTGTAGTGTTTATATTTAAGTTTACAAACTTGGCTGCTTCTCTACAAATAACCAGTTCTGTACTAATGCTTTGCAGCTGCCTCTACCTCTACACTCAAGTTTCCAGGGCTGTTAACATATTATTCCTCCCAGAAGGCCTATATTCCCAGTTTCTACTTTCTTCTATACATCTATGAATTCCTATCTTCAACATAAAATACCTTACCCTAATTCACCTCATCAGTGCTAACGATTCCTTCAGCAGCAACCTATTTATTTCTAGGTCAAATCAAAACGAACATCTGGAGTGATTGCTCCATTCGGCTTTAGGTCTTAGGTCGGGCAGTCTGGCACGATTCTCCCGCATCTATGGAATATTGCTTCATTTCCCCCTCAAAACAGAAAGAACTACATAATCCTGGATCTCAGAAGTCCTTACGAAAAACTACTGCCGCCCCTCCCCCAGCATACACTGCAACATTGTAATTTACCTCTGCTTTGAAAAATGTATCTTTAAAAACGGGTGCTCCCAACTAAACCACTTAGCCAGTAACATTTTTGAGAAAAACAAAACATGAAACTCTTTGGGGGAGCAGTTGCTAACTCCAAATAGGCGAAGGATCCTGTAATTATCCTAATGAATACTTTTCTAAAGCGGCCTGTAGACAGTGGGGTTCCCCCCTCTTTCTAGTTTAAAACTGCTTAGACGGACCAGAGAGAGTGTGCAGTTTTAACGAGATACTTAGAATGTGTGCCCTTAGACCGACGTGACTGGGACAAGCCCAAGTCAAGTTACTCAGCAGCTAGAATCTGATTCTTCTGCAGAAACAAACAAAAGTGAACTTCTAAGATATTCTATTGTCTGGTCGCCATCTGATACATCATCACGGAAGGAATAAGAAAAATAACAGTGATGGAGAAAAGAGGAGGGAAAAAGCATGATACTGCAAATTTCACTAGAGTAGAATTCTTCCAGTCTTTACGATTCCAGCATGGCCCGGCTACTGATACAATCTGGCTGTATTTTTCCAGGCTGCTACTTTGGCAGGGCTGGGATAAATGAATTTCACGCTCAAAGGAGTCACCTCTCCCCTTTTCGTAGGTTTCCCCCCAATTTCTCTCTCCTCTTCTACCTTCAAAGTCGAACTCCCCCGGAGCGGATGGACAGAGTTCTCTCCCTCTCTCTCATAATCCTCCTCCACGAACGAAGTGGTGCCATTGCCCCCGTCGCAGATGCTTCAACCACTGCACTCACAAGAACAGGTAACTGCGGTGTTTCCTGCTTTCTCTGCTCCGAAGAGCCCAAGCTCTTCTACCCCAGCCTCTGGTTTTCTCTAAGCTGGCCCTCCTTTCCGCGCCTTCGCGGCGGCCGCCCCCTCGCTTTCCGGGACACGAGCCCAGTCCGCAGACGGGGACACGCGCGCGCGCGGCTGCCCGCACGCACCAGATGTACTCCCTCCCTCGTCCCCAAAGAGGGGACTGTACAGGATTGGCCCGCGCCCCGTTACCTACTCCAAGGTGTGGGGTGAAGGGGAGGGTACTCCTTTGGGGAGGGGGACGAGAGAAGAAAGCACGATTCCGAAGCAGCAATCTCAGAAGACCCGGTGCTACTGCTTCAGGCACAGCCGCACCTCGCGGTGATAAGAGGATGTGCAGTCGGCCCCTCCCGGCACCCGTAGAATCCCCCGCCCGTAACCTTGCCGGAGAAAATTACCTTCCGGGGCGGTGCGAGTCCTAGAATCCCGTTCTTAACACTTTCGGAATTCCTTTTCCGGGACGCGAACGCTGTGTGTCTGTGTGTGCGTGTGTGCGTGTGCGAGTGAATACTAAAAGGACGCCCCGGGACTCTCCTCGCTCTCTTTTAGGCTCCCACCTCCTTACTTTATGGACCGGAAGAGTCCTTGAGCCAAAATAGCTCGGCGGGTACTTCCGGGACGGGAGACCTGGGTTCCGGGAGGGTGCTGGAAGGAGAGGGAGAGGCGGCGGCGGCGGCGGCAGCTGGAGAATGAAGAAGGAGCATGTGTTGCACTGTCAGTTCTCCGCTTGGTATCCATTGTTCCGAAGCTTTACCATCAAGAGGTAAGACAGGAGGGTTTACGTGGGGGCGATAGGCAAAAGGGAACTGCGACATTTTGGGCGAGTCCTAGCTCCATTAAAAAAAAAAAAAAAATGCAGGCCTTATAGAGATCGGATGCGAGCGCCAGTGCCGAGATTTCGACTTCCTAGTGATATTTCAGTGGGGAGATTAATGAAGTCGATCCTTGTTTTCCGTGCCTCGGGTTGCGCTCCAAGCGGTGTGCTACGGGAGGCAGAAGGGCATGTCGTGGTTCAGTGAAGGTCAGAGGCGGGGTGACTAGTGGATTAGGCTAGTTGAAGGCGTGGGAGTTCACCATCGCTGCTTTTAGAATTGTCAAAGAGGGGACGTGATCCGGAGAACTGGGTAGTCTGGACTTTGGTACCGATCGACCCGCCGGTGGACTTAGTTGCTCTCAGTCGCTGTAAAATGAGAACAGTGATACAGACTCTACCTGAAATTCTGTTGCCAAGCTGCCGTAAGATAGTGTGCATGGAAAGCATTAGTGTAGTTATATACCGTTAGGCTTGGTAATGTACTGTTAGAGGAAGCCATCCCTGGAAAAGGAATAGAACAGTATTCGTTTTCTGTTTCTCCGGCCTACAACAGAATCCGTCCCTGGTTTGCAGGTCAAACAGCAGTAACTGTTTCATCTTGACGCGGGTCATTCAAGGTAATAGAGGCAAGGCAGCTAGGAGGATACCCCCAAATGTTCAAAAGCAATCATAACACCCAGAGAATGATGGAGTAGGCTTTCACTCACTAAGAAGGATAGACAAAGAACTGTATATTCATGGACAGGATTTTCTGTATTTTGCCCAGTCGCCCTTTAGGCCTAGATTATCATGTATTTAGGTATCAACTGTCCTTTTCTCATTTTGTCCTCTTGGTGCAGAGTGGGAATGCAGAGAGGGAAATGGTTTTGAAATCCCAAGGGATTGGAAGAGCCTAAGGAGATTATTCAAAGGACAGTTCTTTTCCATCCTGTTAGTCATACATAGAATCTGCCTCTAGTTGGAGGTTAGAGCAGCTCAAAGGAAGATAAATCATCCTTGCATTTGAAGGTGGTTGAAAGTCACACCAAGACGAAGAGCTTCGACAGCAGCAGTGGACTATACATCCTAACAGAGAAGTTATCTTCCCTTAGGATATTTTCGTCTTCGTTACCTTGTGTAATTAAAATGGGCTTTGAGTCTGAGATGATGCTAGAGTTATTTGTGTTGGTGTGAGAGAAGGTATATTTGTGAACCTCTCAGACACAGAGTTCACTTGAACTGACCTGCATTCTGTTCAGGTGCCTTTTGCAACCGTAGTTTTCCTTTGCCTTCAGCAGTAGGGCACAATGGTTAAGAATTGGATTCTGGAATCAGGGCCATCTGCCTGGCTTTGAATCTTGAGCAAAAGCCCCATCTGGAATTTGAGAAAATAAATAATAGGATTTTCATGGGAATTAAATGAGATAAAATATTTAAAATGCTTTCCACAGTTTCTGGCATGTAGTAAACACACAGAAATGCTGCTTATTGTTGCATTTTGGATTTAATCAAAGCTCCATTGAAGCAAAATAATTTTAGGATGTATACCATTCATAGGAAGCTGAGAATGAAGAATAAAACAGGAGGTGGGATTTTATGAACAGTTCAGAACTAAACTGTGTGGCCTAAAACTGTTCTTTAATCTGTCTTTAAACTCTTTCTTCAGTCTCTTTAGTTCTGTGGTGATATCACTGGAACCTCACGTATGACAGGATATCCCTCCACAGCCTGGGTGAATCCCGTGGAGCTCTGTTAGCTTTGCGTTGTCATCGTCAACTTTTCATGCTGAGATCATATTCTTGTTACTGACTCAGCATTATTTTTCAGTGTTGATTAATCATGTTCAAAGATGATTAGGTGGGTAAGAATACAAGTTTATTTTTTGACAAGTTCTGGAACTTTGGCTTAAGAATCATGAGCTATATGACTTCGCTCCTCTTTACATTATAAATCAGTTACTTACCTCAAACATAAAGGCTATGATAAATAATCTTTTAAAGCCTGTTTTTACCTCTAACATTATATTTGAATAACTTGTCTGTATGTGCATAATTATATTCACTTGAATAGGATCTAGAATAGGATGTTGAATATATAAGATATCGAATAGGGTATAGAATGGGATAGGTACTTTGTCATTTAATTCTTTTACATGTGTCAGTCAGACCTCATTGGATTCTCACCTGCACTTGGATTTCAGTGACTGACTTGAGCTCTTTTCTGACGGCCTCGTTAGCTTTGTGAAAAGCTTGCCTGGCAATGACTTGCTTATGGCCTCAGACTTTCAGGCACGGTTCCTTCTTCTGAATATTGGTAGCACTCGGTACATCCTCACTTGGGACAGCGCTTAACATGTTGTACTGTGATTTTCTTTTTCTTTTGTATTTTTCCCCCCATAAGAGGCTTTGGGTTTTTAATGGAATCATTTTGGTATCCTCTTTGACCTACGTAATGTAATGCACAATACCCCCATTAGGATGACTTCAGAACTGGGACTCTAGAACTCAGTGACCCATGAGAAGTAAGCGGGATCTAGACGTCAGCTAATATCTTTAAGAGTTGAAGACCCTCCAGTAGGAAGAATATGCAAAGAATTCAGAATAGAATTCAACAGTAAACAGATGTTTTGAATCTGGTCAAGGGGTGATGCAACCTGGAGGGAAAGTCCAGATTCAGAATCAGACTTGAGAATTAGTGTAACTCAAAAACAAGGGGCATGGACTCTGAAATCATTGATTTGGGGGCTTAGAGACATGACCAGAAGGAGAGAGGGCTCTGTGTGCTCTCATTGTGGTCAGGAAATCCACCCTAGATGTCTAGGAACTGGCCTCCCTGCCAGCATTTCTCAGGCTTGGGCCCCCGAGAAGATAAACTTTGAAAATTCTCTTGGAAAATGAGTAAGAAAAATTTTCAAGTTTTTAGGTAGTATTGGAAGGTGTGCAAGAACCTTAGATTGACTGCACTTATGGTTTAGTTTGCTGGGTTTATTAGGAGGTAAATATTTGGGAAGGCTTGTTTGTGATTAGACAGTTGACATATTTAAAAATAAAATTGAATAGATTCTTTTGATAATAGCGTTAAAAATTTTAGAGCAACTTTTAAGTTTCGAAGGCTCACTTGAAATTGGTTAAAATTTAGCAGATTTACAAATAGAATAGTCAGATCTGGTGGTTGACCTTAACACCCTGAAGGACTAGGCTTTTGAATGTAAAATTGTGAATTTGATAGAGCAACTATTCGTCTTTAAAACTGAAATAGCCCATGAATAATGTTTTCTGTGCACAAAAACCATTTTTATTTATTTATTTATTTATTTAGTTATTTTTTAAAAGATTTTATTTATTTATTTGACAGTGAGAGAAAGATCACAGGTAGGCAGAGAGGCAGGCAGAGAGAGAGGGAGAAGCAGGCTCCCTGCCAAGCGGAGAGCCCGATGCGGGGCTCGATCCCAGGACCCTGAGATCATGACCTGAGCTGAAGGCAGAGTCTTTAACCCACTGAGCCACCCAGGCGCCCCACAAAAACCGTTTTTAATTTGCCAGAAAATAAGTGGATGATGCATAAATCATGATGTTCTCTTGACTCTGTGAAAGCAAGCCATCATTTCTTTTCACTTTTTAAAGAATATATACCTCAAGGGGCGCCTGGTTAGTCGCTCAGTTGGTTAAGCGACTGCCTTCAGCTCAGGTCATGATCCTGGACTCCCAGGATCGAGTCCCACGTCGGGCTCCCAGCTCCACTGGGAGTCTGCTTCTCCCTCTGACCTTCTCCCCTCTCGTGCTCTCTCTCACTTTCTCTCTCTCTCAAATAAATAAATAAAATCTTAAAAAAAAAATATATATATATATATATATATATGCCTCAAAATAATAGCGTTCCTTTTTATGTACCTATGGCAGAATTGCTTGATGATTTATTATTACAGAGTAAAAAACAAATGGTATCTTGAGATTTTGAAGCGACTTCCAGTTATGGCTTTGCCATCCCTTACTTATCTGACACAGAGTAGACTAACGCAGCTTTAGTCTGGCCGTCAGTTGAACGGAAGGCCACCAGAACACACCCAGATGCATCATGAATTCTTAGCCCTTCGTGCTCATTGCCAACCAAAGAACGGTTTCCAGATCCCAAGTCTGCCTCTGCCCTCTATCTTAGAAGATGGTCAGATGCTGTTTCTGCTTTGTTTGCTCCATTTCCTGTGTTGCTGCAAATACCTGCTGGTTTCTGATTTCTTAAAGACATAGGTACTCACTCACAATTCTCTTGAGCTTATGCCTTTCATGCTGTAATTTCAGCATGATTCTTTGGATTTGGCTGGTTTTGTTTTACCATGATTGTGGTAGTACATGAGCTGAAGTTATTTTACAACAGGATTTATTCATATTATTCTAATTTTTAATGTGCTGCTACCAATGCACATCATTAACATTTCCTACTTTATATTAAAAATAAAGGGAACAAGTAATTAAAAAATTGAGTTTGGATTTTTTTCTCTCTGCTTATGGTTGGTCTTTTAAAATGATGCGTTTTTGTTTTTTGTTTTTTTTTTAAGCGTCATTCTTCCACTTCCGCAGAATGTGAAGGATTATTTACTCGATGATGGAACTCTGGTGGTTTCAGGAAGGTAAAGTATACCAGAAAGAATTCTTGGAGATTTATCATGAAGAAATGTGATGGTTGAATCTCGATGATTACTGTGTAGAATAAATACATTAGCTTTGGGACCATTCTCTTTTTTTTCCTAGCTGAAATTATGTCCTTATCTTTGTCCTATGTTTCTTGTCAATGCTCAATTAATAAGATTCAGAACTGAGTACTTCCTCCTCTAGTAGTCACCAGTTATGAAATTCGGCAGTTCCTTTCATCTTTCACTTGAGAAAATGAGTGTGATAACTCTTCCTTCTGGAGGTAGGGAGAGGGGGTGGAGGGAGAAAGAGGGCATGGTATGATCCTCTGAAATCCTTCACCTTTTTTTGAAAGTTTATTTTTTTAAGTAATCTCTATATCCACTGTGGGGCTCAAACTCATGACCCTGAGATCAAGAGTCTCATGCTCTTCTGACTGAACCAGCCAGGTGCCCCAAGATACTTCAGCTCTTAAGATAAAAAATTGCCTGTTTAAAACAGACAACTTCACCTGGTATATCATGTAATTCCTTAACTTTTTCTTCCCCATGGTTAACCCCATCTCTACCTTCATGTTGTTCCTCTCTTCGTAAAGGGAAGATATTGCCATGCTTCAGTCTTTTTAGTGCAAATTTGAAGAAGTTTAAGAATCATAGAATTTAGGGGCGCCTGGGTGGCTCAGTGGGTTGAAGCCTCTGCCTTCGGCTCAGGTCGTGATCTCAGGGTCCTGGGATTGAGCCCCACATTGGGCTCGGCAGGGAGCCTGCTTCCCCCTCTCTCTCTGCCTGCCTTTCTGCCTACTTGTGATCTCTCTCTCTCTGTCAAATAAATAAATAAAATCTTAAAAAAAAAAAAAAAGAATCATAGAATTTAATGAAGTTCCTATTTTTTCATTCAGGTTTCTGCTCAGAGGTCATGTTACCTAATTGTTTATCTCTCACCTGCCTTTCTAAAATAGCCTAACCGGAAGCAACCCTTGCTGTGCTGTACTCCTTTTTTTTTTTTTTTTAAAGATTTTATTTATTTGTCAGAGAGACAGAGCGTGCACACACAAGCAGGGGAAGCGGCAGGCAGAGGGAGAAGCAGGCTCCCCACTGAGTGAGGAGCTTGATGCTGGAATCAATTCCAGGACCCTGGGATCATGACCTGAGCTGAAGGACGCTTCAACGGCTGAGCCACCCAGGCAGCCCTGTACTCCTTTTTTGTAGGATTCTAGGTTGGAAATCATTTTCCCTTGGAATTATTGCAAAAATTTTTTATTATGGTGAAATTTACATAGCTGAAGATTTACTATCTTAATTATCTTTAAGCGTACAGCTCAGTGGTACTAAGTACGTTTATAATGTTGTGCAACCATCACCACCACCCACCTCCAGAACTCTGTTCATCTTGTAAAGCCGAAACTCGGTCCCAATGAAAACACTGACTCCCATCCTCCTCCCACCAGCCCCTGGCCACCACCATTCTACTTTATGTGCCTGGGTCTTGGAGTACTCTCAGTACCTCACCTGAATGGAATCGTGCAGTATTTGTTCTTTCGTGACCAGCTTTATTTCACCAGCATAATGTCATCGGGGTTTGTCCATGTTCTGGTGTGTTTGAGTTTCCTTCCCTGTAAGGCTGAATGCTACTCTATGGTATGAGTGGGCACATTTTGGTGCCTTATTCTTCACCCCCTTGCCTCTTTATTTTTCTGCATAATACTTCTTTCCTGCACTGGGTGTTATACTTAACTAATAAATCATTGAATACTGCATCAAGGACTGATTATGTACTATACAGTGGCTAACTGAACATAATAAAATAAATCTTTCTATCCAATATCATTCCCATAACTGTCCTGGTATTAGAATGAGAACTGGGACTTGTACAGTTTTGTTCCTAGCTCTTGGAGCAGTGTCCGACACATAAGAGGTGCCTGATAGACATTTGCTGAAGGAAGGAACTTAGAAATATAATTGGAATTGTATATGTTTTCAATAACACTAATTTTTTAAAAGATGTATTTATTTGTTTTAGAGAGAGAATGCGTGCGTTTGAGTTGGGGGGGCAGAGGGAGAGGGAGAGAGAGTCTTAAACAGACTTCACACTGAGTGCGGAGTCTGAGGTGGAGCTCGACCTCACGACCCTGAAAATCACAACCTGAGCTAAAATCAAGAGTCGGAAGCTTAACTAACTGAGCCAGCCAGGAGTGCCACAGTAACACTAATTGTCATGAATTTTCCGTGTGGTTTTCTGGATTATATTTCTGTTTTTGGTATTCTCAGCCTCATAATAACTTGAAAATTATAAATTGAGAGTCTCATTAACTTAGAATAATTGCAGGATAAGGAAACAGAATAGTCAGGCAAGATTCAACTTTGGGATACTTGAAGACAATTTTATTCTCAAATCTAGAATAGTAGTGAGGTCATATAAATGGGACTCTAAAGAAAATAATTTCTAACATGAGAAAGTACTGGATAGATTTCCGTACTGTAAGCATATCGAAGAGCCCCTGTGTTGTTTTTCATTGGGCAGATCTTTGTGGGAGCTTGTGGCAGGCCCTGTTAAATCCTCTTGAACGGTTCTGTGGGGGCACTCTGCTTCACAGTAATGCACAAATCAGAGAGGGACCCCCCTTTGGAGTTGAATATTGAGCTTCTTATTTTGTGGGAGTTGATTCAGCATAGTGGTGGTCCTCCAGTCCCACTGCCTGCTGTCAAATCATATCTTTGTAATTTCTTGCCCTCTGTGCCTCATTTTCCCTGTCTGTCTGTAAATGGGGTGACTGATCCTAGATCTTACCTTGGATTGTTGCACAGATAAAAAGAGATCATGTGTAAAATGTATCACCCAATACTAGAATATTGTATGCTCTTAAGATACATTAACGACACTCACCATCATCATGGACCTCAGTCCGAACATTAAGCAAACATACCAGTAAAGGTGTAAGTGAAAATTGTGATGAGACGTTAAATCACTGGGGGCGGGCTGGCTAAGGATTGTAGGGAATACCCAGAAGAAGTAACTTAAGAGCCTCTGAGGCAGGAAGTTTGGGTGGAAAGTAGTCAGCTGATGGGTGGAGGGTGGAATCTTCAGGCTGAGGAAACAGCATTAAGGAGGGCTCTGAGGCATGGAAGGTGTTGACGTGCAGGACACTGCAAGGGGGTCATGTGGCTGGAGCGTGGAGGGCCGAATGGTGCGAGAGTTGGTAGCTGCCATGGGGGAGGTGATAAGAGGGTGTGTGGGAGTCCTGTTAAAGATCCTAGAATTTATTCTGAGGTCAGTGGGAATGCATTGAAGATCTCTGACCAAGAGAGTGACCCCAGCAGATTTCAGGTTTTGAACTAGGACCAGTTACCACGTAGAAATTGAAGACCAGTTAGGAGGGTACTGCGTTGGATCCAGTGTGAACTGACAGTGGCTTGAACTACAGTGGTGACCCTGGAGGGGGGGAAGTGAATGGATTTGAGATGTCTTGGAGCTGTGCTTCAGCACTTGGTGACAGAGAAGGAGGTGGCAAGAATCACCCTCTCGTTTCTGGCTGAACAGCTAGATGAACGAAGATGTCATTTGCTCAGGCTGAGAAAAACCTTTGATTTGAAAACGGTAGTAATTTTAGATTGGATTCCTTTTCTAGGCAAAAACTTGAAAACTATAGGTATAATTTAAATGACTATCCTACTACAGGTATAATTGTAAATGTCCATTTGCAATAAAGTGTACAGATCCTGAGTGTAACGTTTGATGAGTTTAGATAAATACATATACCCGTTTCATCACCTCTTCCATGAAAAATACCGAACATTTCTACTCCCTAGGAAAGTCCCTGCTGCTTCTTTTTGGTCAATCCTGCCTACCTCCCCCACCCCCACCCCAGGCAAACACTGATCTGATTTATATCTCCATACCTTAGTTCTGCCAGTTCTAGGACTTCATGTAAGTGAAGTATAGTATGTATTCTTCTGTGTCTGGCTGCTTTAGCTCCACATAATGCTTTGGGGATTCATCTGTGTTGCTGTGTTTCATTGCTAAGTAGCTTTTTCTTTTCTTTTTTTCTTTCAAAGATTTTATTTTTGAGTAATCTCTATATCCAATGTGGGCCTTGAACTTACAACTCTGAGATCAAGAGTCCTATGCTCCACTGACTGAGCCAGCCAGGTGCCCCAAATATGTCTTTTTAAAAACCTCAGTGTTTGTGTTTTGTGTGTGGGCTTGGTTGTATATCTCTCTTAGTATATTCCTTGCTCTCCTAATCTTTTTTTTTCCTTAGAGTCAGTGATACTTTATTTTATATTATTTTATTATTTTTTAATCTATGAACATTTATTTTTTTTTTAAGTTTTTATTCAAATTCCAGTTAGTTAACATACAGTGTAATATTAGTTTTGGGTGTGTAGTATAGTGATTCAACACTTCCATGCATCACCCGGTGCCCATCATGACAAGTGCACTCTTTAATCCCCATCACCTAATTCACCCATCCCGCACCCGCCTCCCCTCTAGTAACCATCAGTTTGTTCTCTATCGTTAAGAGTCTGTTTCTTGAAAAATGATGGTTAGATGCCTCAAGGTAGGTGGCAGTGCCTTAACCATATATGTGTTGTTAGGCCCGAGAGTCTCTTCCATGCTTGTAAAGGGGAGTGCCAGCCTTCTCTCAGTTCATGTAACACTTGCTATCCTAATCTGTTTGACCTTCCAGTGAAGAGTGGAGGAATAAAAAGATGAGAAGACGCTATGGAGCTTTAATTTACCCCAAAATAACTCAATTTAACCTAACCTTAATGGATATTAAAATTTTAAATGGGCTAACAATTTTGGTTGGGGTGACCTTGGGGAACAGAACAACTTCGCGTGATTAAAATCTAGACTCACTAGTCACAATATCAGTCATCATTTATTGATCCAAGGTATTGATCAACAGAGCAAGTTACCCTACAGGTAAACAGCACAGTCCTATTATAGAGTTTATCTCAGCAACATGGCCTCCAGTCAGGACATCCTAATGGTTTTCTTTTGTTCAACAATTAAAGTCCTACATGATCTGAGTTCAGGCTAGAGTAATCCAGATTGGATTCTATCAGTAATTTCGTCCTGAGTTCAGATAGTAACAGGTGAATAAGTGTGTATTTAAAGTATTATTTATAGAGTACCATGACTGCATCTGTTATTATGTGAACATTTTAGCTCCTTTGTATGGAATGTTGCCCTGCCTCAAAGAATACAGTGTAATAGTTACAGATAAATAGAGTGGAGTTAATAAACTAGACTTACTGAGTATTCTTTTATTGTGAGTAGGTCAGTAGTGAATTACTACTTGTTATTTGTAGATACTGAGATAGATCAATTAGGCGCCTTTCCTTAGCATAGACGATGGAATACATATGACTTGGTTTTGTTTGGTAAGATAAATTCTGAAATGGTAGGGGTGGGAGCAATTTGAATGCTTAGAAATTCCATCATGTGTAAAATTGCCCCCATCTCATTTTTAATTATCAAGGTGTAATACTTGCTCATTATAGTAAACTTGAAAACTACAGAAAATATAAAGAAGCAGAAAAAAATCACTTATAATTCCACCACCTTAAAAGCAAATGCTGTTCAAATATTGGCATATCTTCTGTAGTCTTTTTAAATACTTTTTTAGCCTAAGTTATGAGCATACTACATAGATAATTTTGTATTATTTTATCACTCAACCCATAGCATAATTTTTCCATGTTTTTAAAACGGCACAAAATTATTTTTAATAGCTGCACAGTTCTCGTGTATATGCACTTGTTATTACTAATCTAATTTCATAGTTGTTGGACATTTAGGTCATTTACAACTTTACTGAAAAATAATTCTTCACTGAACATATTGTTTCGTGGAACACTGCACGTGGAATTATTTTTGTGCAATAAGAATCCCAGGCTCTAGTCACATGACAAAGGTTATAAAAATTTTTAAGACTCTTGACCAAGGGATTCGTGGGTGGCTGTTGGTTAAGCGTCTGCCTTTTGTTCAGGTCATGATCCCAGAATCCTGGTCCAACGCCATATCAGGCTCCCTGCTCAGCAGGAGTCTGCTTGTGCCTCTCCCTCTGCCCTTTCCCCTGCTCATGTGTGCGCTCTTTCCCTCTCTCTCAAACAAGTAAATAAAATCTTAAAAAAAAAAAAAAGACTCTTGACCAGTATTGCCAAATAGGTTTCATAACCATTCTACCAGTTTATGCTCTTAACACTAGTGTATTAGGGTACCTATGTCAGAAAGTGAAATTCTTAATTCAGTGCTTTCCTCTAGGTTTCCAAGTTAGTTGTTACAACAAAGAAATTAAAAGGCATACCAATTATCTGAATATAATTTCTTCAGTTTCATCTCCCATGAAGTGAATGTGGCCTTTTATCTCCTTAACCTGCCATCCAGCATTCTCTGTGTTTGCTCCCTGGGTCAAATGGGGTGATTTTGGTTTCAAGTAGTAGAATATCTGCTGTGGTCCAAGAGTTTGTGTGGCCCCCAAATTCATACGCTGAAATCCTAACCCCTGAAGATATTTGGTATTAGAAAGTGGGACCTCTGGGAGGTGATAAGGTCACAAGGGTGGAGGCTTCATGAATGGCCTTTATGAAAGGTACCCCAGAGAGCAACCTTGCCCCTTCTGCCATTTAAGGACATAGCAAGAAGGTGGCCATCTGTAGCCCGGAAGAGGGCTATCACCAGCACCTGACCCTGTTGGCACCCTGATCTTGGCCTTCTAGCCTCCAGAACTGTGAGACATAAATTCCTGTTCATACCCGGTGTATGTTATTTTGTTACAGTAGCCCAGACAGACTAAGACAATATCCATTTTAAACATGGCTTAAATAAGGAGGCAAATAACTTATTTCCTAAGAAACGCTAAGGCATGGCAGTTATTGGAAAGTATAGTAGTTCAGTGATGCTAGGACTCAAAATCAGCTTCTCTGTGAATTTCCTGGTTTTCCTCTCCAGGGTCTAGGTGCACCATAGTTGGTTCAAGGATCATGTCCTCACAATATCATATCCAGAGATCCTGTCTTATGTCCCTCTTTAAGAGCAGGACAAACTTTCTCAGGAGCTCTCTGGCCCTTGTTGGTCGGGGGCGGGTCCCTCACTGGTAAGGGGGATGAAATAGCTGGGAGCAGTAGATTAGTCTGTACATACTGTTGTGGCTGGGGAGAAATCTATAAGGCATGGGGGCACTTAGTTTCTGCACACATTGGAGGGTTTATTAACAGAGAAATGGGCAAGTGGCTGTTGGGGTCTGCCATAAGTCTTGATTCTTCATGCCTAATCTCCCATTACCTCCACACAGAGGACATTTTTTTCACTCCAGACTTTTGGCTCTATAAGGTGTCTTGTTTATACTTACAACTTAAAACAGAATCTGGGCTCAATAAGTATTTGTTGAATGAGTGAATAAATGAACATGATTACTTCACTCTTTCCCATGGCGGCCTAAATGGAGTCAGATGAATAGTACACACCAAGGATGGTAACTGGGTTTATCTTGTTTGCCATTTCAGATCTACTGGTAATGGTTTCCAGAACTTAGAAGGGGTTCTGAGGCTGTATCCAGGATTCAATGAGAAAGAATGCTTGATTCGATTATTATTGCCTACAAAGGGTATGGGAAAGGAAGTTGGTAATGTGCATTTCTGGTATAGACGATGATTCATTTTATTGTACATTATTGGGTGTGTCCCACCCTCATGAGATGGGTGCTGAGCGTTCTACAGAAATAACAAGACAGGTGGGATACCTACTGGGCAGTCCCTGTTTAGTAGCCAGGTCAAAGATGTAAATAAATAGAAGCCTGTTTTCTTGGAATAAAAGCATCTATTATTCTAATAAGAATGTTTTTGAAGTTTGATCAGTGAGGCGATTGAGGATGTTTTTATGGTAGAGGCGATACTGGAACTGGGCTCACACGTTGGATCTGACTCAGGTGGGCTGACTCACTGCTTCCAGGAACTAATCTTTACTTGTCCCTTTCTGATCCCAAGTTCTTTCCTCACCTGTCTCCCTTAAGGCAGAAAATAATAGACACCAGTTTTAAAACCCATGTTAGGTATGTTCATGAT
This sequence comes from Potos flavus, assembly GCA_028534135.1. Taxonomy (NCBI): domain Eukaryota; kingdom Metazoa; phylum Chordata; class Mammalia; order Carnivora; family Procyonidae; genus Potos; species Potos flavus. The sequence goes on from CM052897.1 coordinate 99,789,743, forward strand.
TTGAATCTTCACAACTCTGTGGGATAGCTGCTCCTATCCTGATTTTATAGATGGGATACTGGTGCAAAGCTCTTGACTAACAGTGGTGGAACTGACACACTCAAGCTCTGTCTGCCTCCAAAGCCAGTGCTCTTTAGGTTTCCCATTGCTTTTATGTTCCATCTCTGTGCTAGATATAATACAAGAAATATAGAATACTTTAAATATTAGCATCATACTGTGGCCAACTCAGTCCTCAGTTTTCAGAGATATACCTTAGAAAGCCAGTCTAGTAAACTTGCAAATTTATACTCTCCATCATCTACGGTGACCAGGTTTCAGGACATACCTCACAGCAGGTACTGCAATAAATTCTTCTGAAGAAGTCTATGGATACACTGGTTATAAATATGATTTTTAAAATGTATTTCATTATACTGACAAAGTGATGTTTTAGAGTGGCGAAATACATTTTCAAGTTCATTGAGTACCTTTTGTATTGTAAGGTTAAATAAGCCATACTAAAGATAATGTTGTATTTAAAAATATGTCCTATTTAAAGAGAGATGCAAGAGAAAGAAAGTCTTGCTCCTTGGGCAGGGATTCACAAGTGACAGTGTGTTAGCATTATCACTGTACTACAGCGTCTGGTTCTTAGCCTCATGGATCTGGCAAGTCAGTTCTTTAGGATTGCGAAGGGTTGATAAAAGTTTAGGAACTGGGGCGCCTGGCTGGGTCAGCCGGTAGAGCATGCGACTCTTGATCTCGGGGTTGTGAGTTGAAGCCCCACATTGGGTGTAGAGATTACTTTAAAAAAAGAAAATCTGGGGAACTGATTGATACATGTTAACCAGAATTACAACAGATTGACTGAATGATTGACAAGCCGGTGTGTCAATTTCTTGATTTTTAAAGGAGGATATGCCTTTCCAGTGATTGCTGCTGTAACACTTACCATGTAATGCACCCTCAACAAATACAAGGGAAATTGCTGTTGGTAGCTTTGCATTTCTTAACAATATACTTACACGAATTATTTCTTAGTATTATATCCACCTTAGATATTATTTCTTGGCTTTGTGTTATGGTGTTGGAAGATTTAGTTTTATTGCGACTTCTTTACCTTCATTACAGTTTTTGGTTAAGTCAGAGTCATTAGTTAAAATATTACCACATTTTTGTGGCTGCTGAGCCACACTGTACTATGATTACCTTTTCTTTACTAATACCCATGTTTAAATTTGCTTTGTTTCCCATGTGTCTGTCACTAATACCTAGTAACCGTTCCAATAGACAGGTCATATCCTGTTAGCTATTTCTCTATAAATACTCGTGGACACTTCCAAATGGATCAGTTCACTTTTCCTTTCCTGGAGATTCCACTAGCAATCCCCCATCCTCTTGTTCCACCCTGGTAGCTCTTCAGGTCTGGTATATAGTTGTCATCTTGATACTTTGCTATTTTGTGTTGGATTTTCTGTCCCTTGGATATCACATTTTTGAGTCTCTTGAGTTACTCGTTTTATTGAATCTCATGCTCTACAGTGCATAGGAGGAAACGCTTTTGAGTCTTTTCATACCTGAAAAAATCTTTTATTCTACTATAGATTTTCTAGGGGGGAGGGGGTGTGAATTGGCTAGAAGTCTACTGTCTTCTAGAATGCTGTGAGGTCCCTTGTCATTTTGATTTGTCTTCCTTTATTGTAACCCGGTTTTCTTTATGAATGTTTTTTGAGAATTCCTCTTTCATGTTCTTATATTTCATGATAGTCCTCTGAATTGCCCAAACATATTGACTTAGAACAATAAACATTTTGTTTGTCAGTGATTGCTCAGGTGGGTGTTGAGAGACAGTTCTTGGATCTCAGTTATTGTTTATCTTGCACGCAGAGGCACTGACAGCTTTTGTTCTTGATTATCTTTTCAAGGATGTTTAAATAGCAAACAGCCTTGGAAGGCAGAGGTAATGGCTCCCTCCCTAGCAGGGAGCAGGTTTATTTACTGTCTAGTACGGGTAAAGACAAGTGTCTGCCCTTGGGTCCGAGGCCAAGCAGGTTCACCTGCTGCCCCTTATAAAAGATGAAGTTGGTTCCCTAAATTAAGGGTTCCTCAGTTGTGACACAAACCTCGGCCACTCCTTGACCTCCCCTGGGACAGAGGGGCCAGTGGGAACTGATGGACAAATGAAGCTCATGCTTCATGCTGTGCTGTCAGTCAAAGAGTCCTTTGTTTCTGACCTAGGAATCTTAGGTCTTCTGCCAGAGTCCACGAAACTGTGACCAGCTAGTCTGTTAGCTTGCAAGGAGGGTAAGATCTCAGAACCCCGACACTTCTTGACACTGGGCAAGTCTTCTGTTGGTCTTGCTGTCATCATGTCGTTGTTGTCATTTGGTGGTTCTGCTGAACACCTGGGTGCTTTTAGGGTGGCTTCATTCCCGTGTCTGGCTGTCGATGCTGGGCCCTCTCTTTCCATTCGGTCTCTCATCTCAGAAGACTACCCTTAGCGTCTTTACATGGTGGTGGCAGCATTCCAAACATGAGAGCGGAGGCTGTAAAGGCTTCTGACACTTAGAATTACATGGTGTCACTTGTGCTACATTTTGTTGGTCACGATGAGTCTTGAAGCCAGTTTAAATGAAAGGAATGGGGGACATAAATGCCATTTTTTGATGGGAAGAGTGGCAAAGTCGCCCAGTAGAGGAGCGTGTCAGACTAGATGGGAAGAATTATGGTGGCCGCCTATGCACGTCGCCCGAGTCCTCCCCCCCAACCCCACTGTTCACTGTGTTGTGTACTTGGTGAGCCCTTCCATTCTAGAGATGTATTTTTCAGTTTGGGAACATTTAAAAATACTATATCTCTGGTAATTTTCTCTTATTTTCTGGTTTCTCTTTCTTGAACTCCTGTTATTTAGATACTGAATCTTGTTGGAATCTCTGAATTTTATTGTTCCTTCTCTGTTGTCTATCTGTCTTCTTAGTTCTTTCTGGGAAATTTCCTTCATTTTGCCATTCATTCTATTGAGTTTTTTAAAAAAGGTTGTATTTATTTGACAGAGAGAGCACAGGCAAGGGGAGCAGCAGGCAGCGAGAGAGGGAGAAGAAGGCTCCCTGCCGAGCAGGCAGCCTGACGCAGGGCTCGATCCCAGGACCCTGAGCTGAAGGTAGATGCTTAACCAACCGACTGAGCCACCCAGGCACCCCCACTTTATTGAATTTTATTTATTTATTTATTTATTTATTTTTAAAGATTTTATTGACAGAGCACAAATGAGCACAGGCAGGGGGAATGGCAGAGGGAGAGGGAGAAGCAGGCTCTTCACTAAGCAGGGAGTGTGACGTGGGGCTTGATCCCAGGACCCTGGGATCATGACCTGAGCCAAAGTCAGATGCTTAACCTACTGAGCCCCCCAGGTGCCCCTCTATTGAATTTTTAAATAGCAGCTACCATGTTTTCATTTCTTCAGGTTTAAGACTGTCCTCTCTTTATTTTTTTCCTTTTTAAAAATTTTTTTTTTTTTTTTTAAAGTAGGTTCCCTGCCCAGCATGGAGCCCAAGGTGAGGCTTGAACTCACGGTCGTGGGATCGAGACCTGAGCTGAGATCAAGAGTCAGGTGCCTGGGTGGCTCAGATGGTTAAGCCTCTGGCTTAGGCCCAGGTCATGATCCCGGAGTCCTGGGATCCAGTCCTGCGTTGGGCTCCCTGCTGAGTAGGGAGCCCGCTTCTCCCTCTGCCTCTGCCTCTCTCTCTCTTTGTCTCTTATGAATGAATTAATGAAATCTTAAAAAAAAAAAAAAAAAGAGGAAGAGTCAGATGCTTAACTGACTAAGCCACCCAGGTGCCTCTCCTCTGGTCCTTTCTTACAGCTTCCTGTTTTTCTCTCATAGATGCAATAATTCTTTTATATTTTTATCTTTTATCTTCTTTATCATTTATCTTTGTATTAATGATTTTAAAAAATACTTTTCATTTGGTTCCTTTATTGTCTATTTCTTAGATATTACCTTTTCTCCTTTTTTTTTTTAAAGATTTTATTTGTTTATTTGACAGAGAGAGAGAGAGATCACAGGTAGGCAGAGAGGCAGGCAGAG
>CM052897.1:99794311-99844079 GCA_028534135.1 Potos flavus
GGGTGAGGAGGGCTGTGTGTGTCTTACTGCCCCTTCTGTGGACACAGGTCACCTGTTGGCAGTCCAGAGCTTCGTTCTCATCATCTGTGGTAGGTCTAGGTTCTGCCTGTTGCTCACTGGGTTATCGTCCTCATTGGCTTTCTGTTTTCCAGACTTTTGTTGCTGTCTCTTTTCTGCAGTTGTCTCCTTTTTGGTTCTTCTTTTCCTTGGGATTTTTCCTACCATTTTAGTGGAGTTTCAAGAGGGGGCATAGGGGATAGATAACTGCCCATGGTCAACCAGAAGCCTCTCTTTCCCTTCTTGAAGTTTCTTGGTACAGATCCTATGCTGGTTCCTGTTCTGATTATTATTGTTTTCATTGATGTGTGAGTTCTTCGTAGGCCATTTGTTTGTGGTTTAGTGTTTAGAGAGGAAGTACTCTGTTTTCAGCCTTTGCTTCCTCCCTAGGCAATGACGATTGGCTGCTAGCTGGTCCTTTTCAACATGTGCTTCTCTCACAGGCTTCTTCAGAGATAGCACGTCTGAGTCTTTCTTTCCCTGTCTCCCCCACACCTTTCTGTTGTGCCCGTCCGGGTCCAGGGTAATTCTTGACCCCAGCCCACATGCTCTGTTTTCACTGTATAAGCAGAAGATTCTTGATTTTGCCTCTTGGGGGTATTCCAGCTCTTCGGTAGAACAGCTCTTTGGGTGATTCCTTTTGGCTCCTTCATCTTCCTTGTCTGGCAGCACTTCCTCATATATCGGGATTCAGAGTTGTAGATGACTGCTTGTGTCCTCAGAGCTGGAATTTGAGGTTTTCTTTTCCTTGGTTCTAGTGATTTCTGAGAAGAGGGCAGGAAGTGTTTCTTCTGTCTCATATTAGAAGCGTACTCATTAATTTTATATCAGCTTTTATTAGTTTCTGTCTCAAAAAACGAACTTAAAAAAAAAAACGAACTTTTTTTTTAAAGATTGTATTTATTTATTTGAGAGAGAGAGACAGAGCATGAGTGGGGTGGAGGGGCAGAGGGAGAGGGAGAAGCAGACTCCCCACTGAGCAGGGAGCCTGATGTGGGACTCTGTCCCAGGAGCCTGACGAGGGGCTGGATCCCAGGACCCTGAGATCATGACCTGAGCTAAAGGCAGACCCTTGACTGACAAAGCCACCCAGGTGCCCCTAAAAAGTGAACTTTTCCTAACATCCTCCAATTCTGAGGCTTTCTTTTCTTTTCTTTTTTTTCTTTTCTTTTCTTTTCTCATATGTAGTCAGTACACCTGAAATGATGACTACATACATGGTACTGAAGCATTTTTCTTGCTTAATTTTTGTTTTATGTTCTTTTAGGGAAGATCCACCAACACATTCTCAACCAGACAGTGATGATGAGGCAGAAGAAATACAGGTTTGTTAAAAAAAGAAATCCATTCTATAGACTCTTATAATTTAAATGATCCCTGAAATGGTTGTGATATTTACGTCTTAGCATACATTTGGTAAAGTGAGAAATTACACAAAAACCTCACTTTGACATGTAGTTTGTCTTCAGAAAGAGGTGTCTTATATTTATGTATCATTTTTAGATGGAGCATTGCTTTTTGGAAGCCCAGTACACTATCCACATTTAATATTTTGTTTCTGTCCTCTTTGTGCAGTGGTCGGATGATGAGAACACGGCTACGCTTACGGTAAGAGCAGAGCCATGCCAGTGTGGGGACAGCCTTACACTGTCGCTTAGGATGCTTCAGGTTTCAGTATACATCTCTCTCAATCCGCTTTTACTCACTATTTCAAATGTATGTTTCTCTGTTGGTTTTGACTTATTATTTTGAAAAATAACTTGAATCGTTGTTTATAGGCAAACATGGCCTGCCCTTCTTTCCCTTTGATTTCAAAGGAAATATATTAAGTGCATAGTTGGTGCTTTGACTTGTTTCTGTTGAGCTCCGAAAGAAGTAATCAAGCCTAGCATTGAGCTTTGAGGTTCCCAGGATCTGTGGAACCTGAATTAAAATCTATAGTCACTTATTTAAGTATATTTAAATGGCGTAAAAATTACAGTTTCTTTCAAAGGAGAGTAGAGAAGTGTGTGGGTTTAACCAATATCATAAAAATGTAGAAGTTGATTTAGTATATTATAGACTTTGAGGATAAGAATGCTAATTCTTGTTGTCTAATTGAACTTGAAATATATTTTTAATAGAAATATTTTTTGAAGGAACGAGTGTGGTAAAACATGTATTTCTAAACATATAGTAGATAAATGAAACTTCTTATACCTTGAGATAAAAGAGAAAGGTTTTTATACAATTCTCTGCAAATATATGTACAGGCACAAGGGAGACTAGTTTTAGGGAAGGTTATATTCTAATACAATTCTAAATAAGATGCTTCCGTTTATTTTAATGGAAGAGACCTGGTATCCACAGTACAAGAAAAGTAAGTGGAGATGCCTAAACCATTATGTTTCCTTGGGTATAAAAAGCATGCCAACATGTGCAGAAAGAGAAAGTTTCAATGCTTTATTTTACTCTGGATATCATGCAAGTCAGTCACTCTCCGTTTCTGAAAATCCTGTTCAGTTAAACATGCATGTTAGTTATCTCTTGTATTTAGGGCACTCCAGTGGGTTCTGAACAAACATGAATTTGGTTTGATTCCTGCCATTAGCAAGTTTATAAACCAGCAGGGAAAGATGCCTCAGTTTGGGAGTAGATGACAAAGTGCTGTCTGAACAGAGAGAACAGTTGGAACTGAGGTCATCTAGAAATGGGGAAAGGGAGACATGATATTTGACCTGGACCCTAAAGTGGTGAGGATTATCAATGCCAACTCATGCTTTCTAATAGATGGCTAGATAGGGAAATTAATAATTTATGTGTGTGTATGTACCAAACTCCATTCACTAAGGGCTGGAAGCAGTGATACGGTGACATCATGGTGGCAGTGAGCATACCTGGTGCCCAGATCTTGGTTTCCAGATACCTTCTCCACTAAAAGGAATTGAAGCCCTTTAGAGAAATTTAAGACTGGGAGTAGGAGAGAGAAGATGAACTCGTGACTGTCAGAAAGTAAGAGTGAGGCAGACATAACAGAAAGGACAGAGAGGCCAGCTGGAGTGGGTTCTTACTTAGCCAAATAGCTGAGTGTCAAAACAGGGATATTAGTGGAGTATAACCATTTGCTAAGATCGGTGATCTGTAATCCCATACTGACAAATAAATAATTATATTAAATGAATGGGAGAGGGAAAGCCCTTTATAGTAGTAAAGGTACCAGCTCACAAGTGTAGAAGGAATTACAGAATCAGAAATCACCATTTGGCAACCATCACAGTAATAATTGATGGAGTACATGTTAAAACTAGAGGGTGAAATATTTGATGAGAAAGAGAATACTTTAATATTCTCAAGACATTTCCACCAAAATTACTTATTAATTATAAAGAGGAAAATACTGACTTTACAGTGGAAAGACCTGGTAGCCGAATGATCAAAGTTAACCTTGTCGGTGATGGGACAGACCTACATTGTGTACCTCCCGATAATGATGCACTGAGAAGGACACGTCACCTGCCAAACATGGATAACCTAAATCTAATCATGAGGAAACCTCCAGCAAATGCAGCTTTTTGGAAATTATATAGAATAACTGCCAGTACTCCTCAAAAATGTCAAGGTCATGAAAGATAAAGGACAACAGAAAGAAGGACTATTACAGATTAAAGATTGAGCAGACATGACAGCTAAATGCAGTGGTGTGATTCTAGAGTGGATCCTTGGTCATAAAGAAATGTTTTTCTTTTGCTATAAAAGACATTGGGAAAATGGGCACATTTTGAATAAGATCTGTAAATGAGATAATGGTATTCTATCAGTGTTAGCTCCCTGATTTTGATAATTTTGGTAGATTCTGTAAAAGAATGTTACTGCTCTTTTAGGAAACGTACTGAAGTATTTGGGGGTAAAAGGGCATGATGACTTGTACTTTAAGAATGTAAGAAAAAATTTTGTTTTACATGTGTGTATATATAAATAAATGCACACATCTGCATAGATCTGTAAGAGAGAGGTTTGGGTGGGGAAGGATAAAACAAATGTAAATGTCTGGCTGAAGAGTATATGGAAATTCTTGTTACTCTTCTTTTAATGCTTTCTGAAATTATTTCAAAATAAAAAGTTACTAAAGTGATTTGGGTTTCGCTGGGTGGAACTAAATGTTGTTGAGCAGGAGAACATTCATGGCAGAGCACTCTTAGTAGAGGAATCTGGGCCAAGACCCAAGGAGGGAAATACAAGGTATTGATGAATGGTAATAGTCCATTAATCCAGATACAGAAACACTGAATTAAAAATGGGAAAACTCCCATTGAGGTGGGTAACCATCTCAAAAGCGAGAGCAGTTTGCTAAAAGTATACATATCAATGACAGCAGTTGTATTAAATTTTTAAAATGCTGTAATTTATGGACCGGCACATATTATCATTTAGTATAAATCATGACTCTAGAAGAATATGCCCAGGTCTGTAAGGCTGGTTGCCTGTGGGCAGGAGAAGGGTGAAGATTAGGGAGGAGAGCGAGGAGGTGAGGAGCTTCATTTGTATTGTAACCTTGTTCCCTTAAGAAATTTAAAGGTCTGGGTTAAGTATACCAAATTGTTGAATGTATGGATCCAGGAACACAGGTATATGTACTTTTTGGATGTTTTAAACATTTCATGATTTAAAAAAAAAAGAAGAAATACCCTTTCTGAATGGGTATGGTAGGTGTAGTTGGAAAGATGGAGTTTGGATCACAGAAAGTCCCCAGGTATGATAAAAAAAAAATGTAGATTTTATTAATCACAACAGGAACCTTTTCCTGGAAAACTGAGGTGTAGTGCATATTTAAAATCAACTCATTGCACTATGAGCTTAAAAGAATTCTATTAAATCTGTTGAAAGATAATTTTCAGAAAAAGGTAGAATCATGACTCCCATACTAATATAAAAATCTTTAACACATGTTGAAGTTTTTATTTTACTCATGAGGAATCTAGGCAGATGTTTTTTTTTTTTTTTTTAAAGATTTTATTTATTTATTTGACAGAGAGAGAGAGATCACAAGTAGGCAGAGAGGCAGGCAGAGAGAGAGGGGGAAGCAGGCTCCCTGCTGAGCAGAGAGCCCGATGCGGGGCTCGATCCCAGGACCCTGAGATCATGACCTGAGCCGAAGGCAGAGGCTTAACCCGCTGAGCCACCCAGGCGCCCCTAGGCAGATGTTTTAACTAGTTCCAAAGAGAATCCAATGGACAGACACATTTATAGATTAGAAATATTGAAATGAATATGTAAATGAGGCAGAGTTGGTTTTGCCTCTCAGGGTTTGGGGGGTGGGGGGAGACAGCTGGCTCTCTCTCAAGCAGGATAGAATTTTTATGTCCATAGATATACTTTTCATTGTTATCACTTACATACAATGTGCCAAGTTGTAAAACAGCTCATAGACCTAGCTAGAATCAGATAATCCAGAGGGTGTGCTGTAGGTAGATAATACATCGGTCTTCCACTGAAGCACACATTTTTCTCCACAATACGTAAACTTTATGATTTAAGTTTGTTTTAGGATCCTTATAGCAGGATTTCCTGAAGTTGAGTAATTTGAGGATTTGAGGGAATCTGTCACCTCTCATAATACATAAATATAAAGCAATGGGAAATTTTATGGCTTAGGAAAATTGTTTTGTCTTTAAAGTTGAATCCCTTCATGTTGTAAAATTTGTGTAACTACACTATTCATTGAAAATATTGCTAATGCAGATTTTAGATAACTCTTTTTATGAATAGAACCCTAGTAGCCGAGCCACATCATCAACTTCAGCCAGTCATATGGAAATTACTGGCTCAAAATATATCATAATTCCTTCTCATGGGGAGAGGCAAATGGTAGATAAAGGACCCAGGCTGTTACTCACTTTGAAAGCCTCTCTGAATGGCTGCTCTTTGATTTCCTGTGTCTAAGCTGAAGATGTCACACGGAAGATGACACGGTTGCAGATACTAAAGATGCTGCCAGCCTGTTTGGAGAGCATAGACTGTGTAGGAGAGAGGAAGGGGGTCCAGTCTGCTGTGATCTCTCCCTTTACCCACTAGCCGACTGCTTAGAGCTGGTTTCTAGTTTGGGGGATAGGTCACCTTTTGTTTTAAACTGACATTTTTTGATATGTTTCCCAGACTCTTAACACAGTTTTCTCTCTGTCGTAACTGGATTAGATCATGGGGGTCAACAGAAGCAGTGTGTATTTATTTTTGCAGTGTGTAATTTGGCTCATTCTAGACCTAGTCTAACTTTTTTTGTCTCTACGGAAGAACTCCTTACTGGACTTCTTCAGAATTTGCAGTTGCCCAATAGGGGGCAGCAGATATAAAGAGATAATGCGACGGTAGCAAACCTGTTCATATTTTTTTATTCTGTCCCCTGCAGGCTCCACTCCCGCGTCTCTTAGTCCCCTTTTCTCCGCTAATGTTTGTGTGTTCCTTAGCTAGGGAGCTCACAGAAGAGTTTCTTCACGCTATTTCTCTTGACTTCCTGGTTGAAATGACACTCTTAGGACGTTTTGGTTACTTGCTTATATAAACTGTGCATTTTAAAATCAACCAAAAAGGAAAGAACATTTTAACTGCACCACAGTCCTATTTTTGAGTTTTGTTTATATTAAAACTTGTCTGGAAATAGCAGTGTTTAAATACAGTTAAGTACATCATTTATTTCTCATTCTCATGAAGGCTTTTGGGGATATGCCCAAGAATCTTTTCCTCTAGATGGAAAGGCTTCTGGCCCTTTAAATGTGAGGTGTTACTTCGGAGCTTTGGAGTATGGGTACAGGTGACATTCCATCTGTCTCTCTTCACTCAGTAACTGTTGGTTCTGTAGATGTTAAGAGAACCATTCAGTCCTTCCTCACATCCCCAGATGCCTCATGACATCTGTCTTTTAAGCTTCCTGGGTTTTGATTGTTTTTGGAAAGTACCATTTGGGCACTTGTTATTTTTTTCCCTTTCTGGTAAATATTTGATCATTGATTTTATTTAGCTCAGTTCAGAAATTCTGGTAGTAATTTGTATTCTAACTTATTTTTAACATGCTTAATTGTTTACCCTTGAGATTTTGATCTTGTTTCTGTATTTATTGTGCTGTTATCAACCTGCCCAAATGATTTCTCCTTTCTCTCTGTAGGCACCGGAATTTCCCGAGTTTACCACGAAAGTCCAAGAAGCTATCAATTCCCTGGGGGGCAGTGTATTTCCTAAGCTTAACTGGAGTGCCCCAAGGGTAGGAACACATCAGTAAATCTCTCAGCTGTTTGAATATTCTTTGTTTTGCTATTCATTTCTTTTTATATCCCAACAGAGGGTCTAATTTTATTCCTAATTCTAGGGAAAACACTGTGGTATTTATTTTTATTTTCCCCCTCCTACTTTCCTAATTTTGCACTTTCCGGAGTCTGTAAAATACTATATATTTTGCCAGAAGACAGTTGCAACCTCTTATGTTGCTGATCGTGCTAGAACCTGAGGAAAGCCACTCTCTGCCCCTTTCAGATCTTCAGCTGTTTGGCGTAACAGAGAATTTTTCTCCATTGAAAAATAATGAAAATTAAAATGCACAGGACCTAGACATAGAGCCATTCGGGAAATCAGCTGACATTTTCTTAAATTGTATTTTATCGTTATGACATGCATTGACAAGATTTTTTTTATGTCAAGGTCTGTGGAAAAATTCATTCTTTTTTTCTAATCCAGTAGAAAACAACTATGGCAGCAAAGTTCATTTAAGGACTCAAAGATTTACTTGCATTTTCAAGAATCATCCCATGTGCCTTTCTTTCTTATTCTAAAATGAATGACAAATTGTACCTAATCTAGCCTTTATTTTTACTGGTTAAAATTAGTTATGCATGTACATCATTTAAACTTTTAAAAGATATGGGCTCTTGCTCCCCAAACCAGCAGGTCCTGACACTTCCTTTGCTTTGCCATTTCTCACTCCTCAGAGGCAACTGCTGTCACTATTTCAGTGCTTTCTTTCGTTATTTTCCTTTACTACTTTATCCTTTAGCTGTCAGTATTCATTGTTGCTGCCCACTCAGGAATGAGAAGATTCTGTTCTCTCATCTCTCATTCTTGCTGCTTTATATTCCACTCTCCTCAGTCGAGTACTGTCATGTTTCAATTAGGTCAGGATGCAGTGTTTCTGATGTTCTGGTAACGCAGACTCTGTGCACATCTGATAGATAGGATGACTCAGTGTTCTTGTTCTGTGCCCATCTGTATAGGATGACTTCGTGTTCTTGTTGACCCTTCTGTTTTCCCTGGAGTTCATGGTTTCCTACGCATCTACTGTTGTTTCAGTGGAATTTAATCTCTGGTCAGTGTACCGTTCTCAACCAGAAGTTCATCATTTTTCACTGGGAGAAATTGTAAAAAAAGTTATTATAAAGAAGTTATTAAAACTCATTTTTAGTTTTATGTGAGCAGTAATTTGAATCATTTCTTACTGCCGAACTGGGCTGAGGTTTTCCACTTAAGAATGGTAGATTATTTGTGGTTTGAAGTTGTTCATTTATTCATTTATATTTTATTTTTTGTGTGCCTACTTTGTGCCACTGCTGTCTTTCATGTGAGGATAATTAGATATTTTTTTTGCAGTCATTTGTTTTCTCAAAATTAGATACTGCCCTGTGTCTGATCTATGGGAGAAGTATGTTTAATAAATGACTTAATTATTCTGTCATTTTTAGGCATGCTTTGCTAAGCCTTTTGCCTACTGTACCTGCTGTTCTTACCTTTTTTTGGTTCATATGTATGAGACATTCACCACTGAAAGCTGTGATGGTACAGAATATATCGTCTCCTCTCTCCCTGATTTGGTAGACATGGGTCTGAACTGCTCTAGTCCTCACACTTCAGGTGTCCCAGCTGTCACTGCCCAGAAGCAAGGAGAGAGAAGGGATCTCCTTTTTCTTAGACAGTAGTAGCCAGTCGGGCTCTTCCTTTCCACCTTGATCTTTTAGCTGAAGTGTCAGCACTTCCCATACTTCTGCACCCCTCTTCCATCATCACTAAGACAAACACAGGGAAATGCTTGGGCCTGAGTGGGAAGGTAAGGACCTTACCAGCTCAGTGTTCGTAACCCAGCATGCAGCATGCAGTGGCCCTGCTCTTGGGCATTCAGAAGTACGATTTGATTGAACAGTATAGCTAAAATGTCTCACCTGAACTTTTTTTTTTTAAATGTAGTGTGCGTTATCAGTTTTGTATATAGGCCTGAGCCTCATTCGTAGCAGCTGACTTGAAATATATGCTAAGTTGCATGTGCTTTATCATTATTATTTAGGATGCATACTGGATAGCAATGAACAGTTCTCTGAAATGTAAAACCCTCAGCGACATCTTTCTGTTGTTCAAGAGTTCTGACTTCATCACTCGTGACTTCACTCAGCCGTAAGTATGTCTCTTGATCTCCCACGTCAGTAGTTTCTGTACTTATGAGAGTTTTTGCTGAAGGCAAAATCCCATTACTTCTAGTACTGTTAAAAACAACAGTTCCGGGGCACCTGGGTGGCTTAGTTGGTTAAAGCGTCTGACTTTGGCTCGGGTCGTGATCTCAGGGTTCTGGGATTGAGCCCCATGTCTGGCTCCCTGCTCGGCGGGAAGTCTGCTTCTCCCTCTCCCTCTGCTCCTCCACCCTGCTCTTGCTCTGTCTGTCTCTCTCTCTCAAATAAATAAAATCTTTAAAAAACCAACAACACAATAATAGTTCCATGTAACAAGACCTATTAAAGCAAATCTTTCTTTTCTTTTGATAGTAAATGCTCTATAATGAATATTCGTAAATATCAAGGGCTTTCTTTGTATCTGTCCATTAAATATTTTGACAATTTTTTTCTCATTATAAAATCAGTATATGCTTATCATAGAAAAACAAAATTAGGAATTCGAGCTAAACAAAAAAAAAAGGAAATGTAGAAGGACCCATGATCTCACCACAGTTGGTTTTATGTACTTCCAGAATTCTTTCTGTGCATATGTATAATATAGGTATACCAGTCTCTAACCATATTCTGGTATTTTAACACAAAAATGGGATCATGTAGTTCGTATTGCTTAGTAGCTTTCGATATATAGCTAACATCTGTATGTGTCATTAAATACATGCATCACTGTTTAAAATTACTTTAATGGTATTCCACTGGATAGGTACAACATGATTTGTTTCATCAGCCTTCTGTTTTTATATAGTCCTACAGTGACTATCCCTGAGCTAAATTTTTGTGCATGTTCCTAATTTTTTTCTTAGAATAAATTTCTAGAAGTGGAATTGCTGTTTGCTTTCCTTTGCCGGTTACTCTTTAGCTAAAGAACTCATAGGCAGGTAACCCACTTGCACTGTTCACCTGCTGGTGAACTCTTTAGGCTCTCTTGGCCTGTCATCAAGTAGGTATTCTTCTAGATTTCCCATCTTACCCATTGTAAACAAAACAGTTATCGCACTTAAACTAATACTTAAACCGATCTCTAAATTAAAGCATATCACAAAATCCAGCAACTAAGCAGGTCAGTAGGGGTGCAAATACTGTGTATACATGCCACTTCTTCCCCATCCGTCCATGTGCTCTGTCCTGCCCATTCACCCCATTTCAGCCTCAGATCCTTTTTCGAGGAGAAGCCTGGCACAAATAAAATAAATTCACTGCATGTCAGTTGTGCACCTAGTCTTTTGCCTCTGAGTTCTGCAGCTTGGGCATTGGTTTTAGTATTGTAATAATGAAGGGAATGAAGTTCAGTGATAATAAATGAGTCTGGTTAAATTGTAAGTTTATTATAAAGGGGGTTTACCTGTGTTGATATTTCTGGTTCATTTACAGAGAAAGCTTTATATTGTCTTGACATCTCATTGTCCACCTTTTGTGGTCACGTTGGCACCGATGTTACAAGGTGTTGGGGGCCCTTGTTTTAGTAATAATGCTGCGGCATTTCCCTTCTAGGAGAGGCCCTCTGATTCGAGGAAGTTGTCGCTATCTTCTTTGTCCATTTTAAAGCTTTTAAATACCTAGTGCTTTAAGTAAAGAGGCCTTCAAATATATTACATTAAAAATGCTTTGTACCTGTTAGTTCATCAGTTAGGGGTTTCCCTGTTCCTTTCCCTGTTCCTTCAAAGAAGAGGACATCTTTTCCTTTCCAAAAATTACTGTAAGTTGCTTTTAATTCTCTGTGGCTAATGATTTTTTAAATCATCTTTGCCGCTTGGTGAACTACTGCTGCTTCCTAGCCCACCTCTCCCTCTTTGTCATGCATGAATCTAGCGAGAGTCCAGTAGAAGGTAGAAATGCCAGTCAGTTGTCTGGCTTTTTGTACTCTGGCTTTTGCATGGGAGGGCAGTTAAGTCAGCAAGTGAATTTGAGGCCTTGGATTAAGAGTGTTTACCCACAGAATACCATGCTTCTCCTAGTCTAAATAATTGGGAGTTGGCAGGAACAAACCCCAGCACCAAGCTTGCAGCCTTTCAGCTGGGCGGCTCTAATTAGTCACCGTCTTCTGGAAGTATCTGTTGGTAGGAGGCTGCAGAGCTGTAAGTCTTGTCACCATAAAAATCTGTATTGATAAGATCTTTACCGGAAGATGAACTTGTGTCGCGTAGGCCTTTCAGGACCCCTGAAAGAGTAAATTCGGAGTGTAATTCTTTAAATTAGGCAAGATCGTGTCAAGATTGTGTCTCTTTCCTTCTATCGGCTAGAAGATCGAAGCCTAAATCTGCTTGGTTTCTTGTTCCCGCAAACTAGTTAGTAGAACCCAAACCAGAATATAATTTCAGTAATGCCATTCTAAATGGTTTCTGTATTTTCACCTAGTAAAGTCATAAATTCCTCCTTTTAAAAATGTTGCAAATTAAAATACAGAATATCATAAAGAATTTTTATTTTGTAAGAATTTATTATATAACAAAAATAAATAAAAACAAATATAAATGTAGAATATAAAAAGACATTATGGCAATATTATATAATTATCTGTGATACGTATAAGATTATATAAAAGTGACATCATATTGTTTATACTATTTTGGGGCTTACCTCAAAAAAAGAAAGCTATTCCAGTTAGGATTGCAAGCTAACAGAAGGCCAACTAAAAGTATTTTACACATACAGAGTTTTAAAAATATATATTATTTAAAAAAAATATATATATATATATATTATTTAACAAGGACTCTGGAATGTGGGTATTTCTGGGGTTAATTGAGCTGCTTCTCCAGGTCTCCAAGGAGCCAGGGGCTTCAGTTCTTCCCCTACGCTCATGCTTGGCTTCCTGGTGTGAAATTTGGGATTATCACTTACTGGTTACGAGATTGCTGCTACAGTTCTGGGCATCACGTGAAGACACAACAGTATCTGAACCAAAAATAGAAGGGGTGGTTTGTTTCCTCTCACTCCTCTCTGTATGTGAGCAAGTAAAGCATTCTAGAAGCTTCCCGGGAGACTTCTTTCGGGCTCATTGGTCACACGGTAACCCAGCCTAATCCAGCAGTTGGCAGAGGGAACAGAAATGCAACGACTGGTTTACATCGGGGCTGTCAGACGTCAGCATGCATCAGGAGCATCTAAAGGGTTCGACGAAACACAGATTGCTCGTCCCCGCCCCGAGGTTCTGGTTCAGTAGGCTGTAAGCGGGGCCTGAGAATATAATTTCTAAGAAATTCCCAGATTTCCTTAGGATGCTTGTGCAGGCCCACCCCTTGAGAACTGCTTAGATTAAGCAACACATGCATCCTCCTTGGAATGCCAGTGCTTCCTGATCCAGCAATCACAGTTGTGTTAGCAAGGATGGAGGTTGGGGATAGCTCGAGGGAAACGAGCAGTACTATCTGTCACAGTTGTAAGCTGATACAGAATATTAAGTACTCTTATTTTTCCTGTTCTTCAACTGGTTATTGTACACAGGAAGCTTTTAAAACTTTCAATTGGAAGTTGAAGTATGACACATTAACACAGTGTGTCTGCACTAGACTCACTGAGCAAAGTGTTTGCCCAGATACAAACATTTTATGTGGTTAGACTTGTTGAGTCTCAAGGCTGCTTTCAGTAATTATTTTATCAAGTGTCACTTCAGTAGGCCAAGGCAAGAAAATAATATCCGGTATTCAATTGGCATTTGGAAGAAAAGGGCTGAGCGAGTGAAAAGATAAATCCAATAAATGTTTCTCTGAGGGATTTGTCACCCACAAGATAGATTTGATTAGAGGTCAGGAAATTTCACTTGTCTTAGTAATTTAACTCAGCTCTGCTTGACATAATTTGTATGCATTCTTAAGATGATCACAAAACTGGTTATTAATCCTAAAATTCAGCAAGTAGTCTCAGGAGTACAATTTTGTGTGTAAGTTGGACCTGATAGAACCTTTACTTTGTGATTTTTAGGGCCCATTTAATGAGGTGACACTTTTTCTGCTGTAGATTGTTTTAATTTTAGATAGTACATTTTCTCTCTTTTTGAAGAAGAATTCTACGAGAGTTCGGATGAACATACCCAGTGATCCTTAGTTTAGTATCATTTTACTTTTATCTTTGTTTTTCCACCACCAGTGAAATCTGGAATGGAATCTGTGCACCAGTACTCAACTTGGTTGTCTCGGTTCCTCATGAGCAATAGTCTACAACACGAGAACTTGGACGCTTAAGGTCCCCTGGCTCTGCATTTTGTGTGTGCGTGTGTGCTCATAATTTACACTTTTTCTTAAACTTAGCAAGTGTTTACAGTGAAGTATAATATAACCTTCCAACTTTTGATAAAAGCTTACCAATGAGACTTGTGCCCTACTAAATATCTAGGATGGTATGTCACTTTAAAACATTAGTGATTGTGTTTACTGCCACTTCAGAAAGCTTTAATGAAGATGTTTTCTCACTGCTTATAAAAATGGTCAAGTTGCGATCTCAGCCAATGGACTTAGGTAATAAGTAAGTTGCCTCGAGTAAATTCACATAGATGCTATTCTCAAAGTATACCAACAGTGTGATTCTCCTTCCCCCACTCCTGCCATGTGCCTGGCCCAATCATAGGCTTTGAGTAGGTAATATTGTCAATCTGTGTGTCCAGTGCCAGAATCTCACCCCTTAGCCCCAACACATAGGATTCATTTTCAACTTAAATGTTTTCCACTAGCATTGTCTGTTTTCATCTCCATCCAGCTCTTTCTTGTACAGTCTGTTTCTGAATTGTAGCACAACTCAGCACAGTGCAAGCACATGCATCCTTTTCTGGTCCTCCTTTCCTTGTAACAAAGCATGGGACACATTCTGCCTCATCTGTATACTGGAGTACATCCATATTTTCCTGATTGTGCTCCCCTCTGCTCCACACACTCACGTCCTTATCATTGAATGTATTACATTTGTTCTCTTTCAATGTGTGAAATCTTTGGAACTGCATGATAAAAACTTGTTGATCACAGTTATGAAGTTCACAGAAAAAAGTATGTCAATGTTAAGACATGTTTAGGGCATAATGAAAAGGTCTATTTATGCTAAGCCCTCGGGGCTGACAGGTAATGCAATCTTGTTGAAGTTGAGGGAATGATTTGGGCAGGACCTTGAGTCGACATGAAAGAAATAAGATGGCCCTTCTTCCTGCCAGTGATCAGTGCTGGCTGAGCATAGTCCTTGCAGTTTTGGGCTAATACTTTTTTTTTTCCTTTCTTCTCCTTTTAAAAATTTGGATCTGGAACATTACTCTCAAAAATTCCTATTAACTGGCTAATTTCAAAATGTCTTAAAAATGCACTGGTATAATTTCATAGTAGCTTTTATCAGAATAGAC
Source organism: Potos flavus (assembly GCA_028534135.1). Lineage (NCBI taxonomy): Eukaryota > Metazoa > Chordata > Mammalia > Carnivora > Procyonidae > Potos > Potos flavus. Next base: position 99,809,144 of record CM052897.1, read on the forward strand.
TTTTGGTTTTTGTTGGTTTTTTTCCAAAATAAAATCTTTACTATTTTTGTACCTGAGAATTTTTTTTAGTTTGCGATTCCCACTGTAGATAATACAACATTCATCATTTAATAACATTTGTGTATATTTGGAGTTTTAATGGGTAGCTAGAAGAACTGTAACTCAGTATAGGAGCCCCCTTTCTATCCAGATTGTAAAGCAGTGACTTTGATTTAATACTACTTTCTGTTGTTACCTTGTTGAAAATTTCGGTCAAAGAAATCTTCCAAGTTATAATAAAATACTTATCCAGGAAAAAAATTAAGAAGTGGAATTTAAACACACACACACACATACACATACACAAATACAATAAGCTCATAAGTGTACATGAAAATGGTTAGTAAGTACTAATTATAGCTAGACTGTTCAGGTTGGCAGAGATGTTTAAATGAGATTCAAAATGTTCTTATCTATAATTGTAAAAGAGCTTTAAGAAATTGATCATTAATTTCTGGTTTTAGTAAGTAGCAGGCAAGATAACCTGAAAAATCTTTTGGTACAAATTTGGTACAAATTACCTAGAGATGCTGGGTAAAATATTAACTATAACGAAAATTTAAATGCATAGCTGAATTCACGAGGAACAAAAGGCAAATCCCAGTTGCAAGAAATGTAAAGAGGATGGAAAATCAAAGGGTTAGGTAGAGAAGTCTATTAGGGGTCAATATCGGAGCCGATAAGGGAGATAACTTTTAATCCCCTTATGGGACTAGAGGCTAAGCATTAAGCCAAAAAAAAGTGAAGATTTGGAAGAGACCGTTTTGCACCTTCAGTAAAGGATGAGCAAGAAGAAAATTCATCCATTGGCACAGAGGCAGGGAAGCAGGACTGAAACCTCTTGGACTTTGGGTTTTTTGTTTTTTAAAACATTGAAACCTCAGGCCTGTGTCTCATTATGAACTTCGGAAAACAGAATTTGAACCACCTGCCTCTTGGAGATCTCCCATTAACTAAGAAATTAATCTAAAAATCAGTCCTCCAGCCATTTTTACCCCTGAGGCACCTAGAAGATGCAAATACAAAGTGCTGTGGGAAGACTCCACAACCCAGGCCTCAGGGGACCCCCAGAGAAATGAGCCGCACCAAATAGGCGCTCATGTGGAAGTAACAAGATCCGTGAGAAAACAGTATATCGTGCCTCAAGGTGAGACAGCAGACTAGAGGAGGAAGTAAAGCTATACGAATTTAAAATAAGAGACGTCTCAAAGATAATATAAAGGAAGCATTTTAATTAAACTCATAAAAAGAATTGAGACTCTTAGAACAAATTTTAGGTCCATTAATTTATATTTAAGGATTGTAAAAATTCCAGTGTCGTTAGTATCCTAATTATCTTACTCATTTTTGCTTTTTAAACCTCCCTCTTCCAGAATGTAAATGGAATCTAAATATTCACACACAGCGTTCTTTGCAGTATTTCGGCTGAGCTCTTGAAAATGCTATTATTGACCTTTACATTCAGGCTTAACTAGCTGGCTCTGTACTCTTCTCTTGCAAGAACTGTACTGGGCCATCTGGTTAATCATCTTAATAAGAAAAAGTCTTATACAATAATCTCACATACCACAGACATTCTCACTTCTGCTTTCTGAAACTAACCAGGCTTTTAAAATAACATTAAATGTTAAACCAATCAACACTTAAAAAATAAATGTTAAAGGATGGGAGAATGCAAATATGCATTAAAATGTATATTTGTTTTAAAGTAACAATATGAGGATTAATCAGGGGCTGAAGTCAGTATTTGTAGGAATATCAAAGCATTAAAAATGTTAGATAACAAAGATCTGTGTTTTGGAATTGTGCCTTTTGGGTTTCCTATAGTATTTTAAAAATAGGTAAATATAGAATCTTAATCCACCTTATTCTTTGTAGAATAATAACAATATTCTATCCTCATATCAGATTTCCAAAAACTATGGCACTCATATGATTAAATCACATTTCAAGAATGAGAATGGTACTACACTAACCACTAAGTTAAGTCGTTATTTTGTTTATTCAAATTCCTTTGTCATTTCCCTACTTCCATCTCCATGTATGTTTTAGATACATTTAAATTAAGAAAAGATAGTTCAGTTTTATCATTGATAATGAACTGTTAGTTGGAAGCCAAAATATTATCTTTTTTTTCTATTGAGGTATAATTGACAATGTTATATTAGTTTCAGGTGTACAACATAGTAATTCCATATTTGTATATCTTATAAAACGTAAAATACTAACTTTTAAAGTAAACTTGAATTGGCTTCCTACAAAAGCAATACATGTGCACTTTGTACTTTTGTGTATTTTTTAATTCCTCAAAAGTTGGAATAAAAGTGTATGTATCTGTTTTAAGGATAGAAAGGAATTTTTATAATAGAATTCATAAAATAGCATTTTTTTTTACTAATTAAAAGGTTTAGACTGTTAAACTAGGAAGAAAGGCATGGAATCTTTTGAAATGAAAAATTTATGTGGAACTATTAAAGATGATCAAGGACTTTTTTTTAGATGCATCTGGTATTTATGGTGTTTTGGTTTTTTTTAGCTGAAATTCGAGAGCTTTAACAGCAGCTCTTTTTTTTTTTTTTTTTTTTGAGAGAGCTCATGTGTTCAAAGGCGGGGGGTGGGGCAGAGGGTGAGAGAGACCAGCAGACTCCACGCTGAACGTGGGGCTCGATCTCACAACCCTGAGATCATGACCTGAGCTGAAATCAAGAGTTGGACGCTTAACCTACAGACTGAGGCACCCAGGCGCCCCTAACAGCAACTCTAGAACCTCTATCCTTGCGGGTTTAGTGTCCTCCCTACCACTCATTTGATCTCTCACCTTTCAGAGCCTTGGTATCCTCATGTGGTAAACATTGATATTAATAGCACTTTCTCATAGGATTATCGGTGCCTGTTCATTAATACAGAGAAAAACCCATTGCTTTTCAACAAAGCACATTGGGTGTGCTTTTTAATTCAGATTATATTTGCCCATGCCTAGTTGTTAGTGGAAATAAAGGTTTTTTTCTGAGAATTTCAGCCAACCAACTAAATTGAAATTGTTATTGTTTGTAGTATAAATTACAAGTGATTACAGAGAATTCCAACCTAATGAAATATTCAGGGGAATTGAAAAGCTTTTCAAACTGTTTTACTTGTAAGTTGCTTAAGAGATCTTTAACAGTATTTTTTTTTTTTTCTGTGGGGTTTTTCTTTTTAATAAAAATGTCTCTTGACTGCAAGTTTTGTTTACTGTTTGTTGGTGTTCTCCAAGGTTCTGTCATCTGCCTGAGGTGATCACTTCTATTTACTTTCTGGACTTTAGCTCTTATACCTATGTGATTACCTCCAGATAATTATCTACAACTCCTCCCTCTCTTTGAGTTTCATTTTTTCTGGTTGCTTCCTACACCTCTCTGTGCGGTTCTCTCAGGATGTTTTCTAGTTCTCCACATAGAAACATAATTCTCTCCCATCTTTCTCTCACCCCTGTCACCTACTTTTCTCTCAGTCTCAGCGAATGGCATTCCCATCACTGTCCAGCCAGTCATTGAAACCAGACCTCAGTCATCCCAACCTCTTTCTACCTTACCTCTCACTTTCAGCAAGGTGCCAGGCAATATTGGCTTTGCCTCCTGAATATCTTTATATAGTGCTTTCCTCCTCCCCCACTCTCACTACAGCAGCTAGACGGTTATCTCTGCCCAGGGCTATTGTACCGAGCCTTCTAACTTGGTCTCTCCTCCTCCCTACTTGCCACTCCCCCAGCCCAGCTATACAGCACCCTTGCCACAGTAGTAGTCCTGAAGCCCTCACATGTTTAGAGTCTTAGCTCCCCATTGAGTATATAATAAAGTACAGCCTCCCTAGAGAGACAAACAAGACCCTCCACAATCTGGATACTCCTCTTTATCCAAAATTTCTCTGCAACGTCATCTTTTTTTTTAAATTGGATTATAGTTGATACAATGTTATATTAGTTTTGGGTGTAAAACGTAGTGATTTAACAAGTCTATATTTTATGGTATGCTCACCACAGGTTAGCTGCCATCTGTCCCCATACAATAGTCTTCCAGTGCCACTGACTAGATTGCCCATGCTGTGTCTTTTCTCCCCATGACTTGCTCATTCTGTAACTGGAAACCTGTATCTCCCACCCCGCTTCGCCATTTTTTGCCCATTCTCCTCCACTCCCCTCCCCTCTGGCAGCCACCAGTTTGTTCTCTGTGTTTATGAGTCTATTTCTTATAAATATGAATCCGTTTCTGCTTTTTGTTTGTTTAACATACCCCATATCTTCTTTATCCATTCATCTAATGATGGACACTTAGGCTGCTTCTGTATCTTGGCTATTAGAAATAATGCTACACTACACATAGGGGTGCGTAAATTTTTTTGAATTAGTGTTTTTGTTTTGTTTGGGCAAATACCCAGTAGTGGAATTGCTGGATCCTATGGTAGTTCTACTTTTACTGTTTTGAGGAAACTTCATACAGTTTTCCACAGCGGCTGCACCAGCCTACATTCCCCCCAACAGTGCATGAGGTCTAACCTCATCTTTCGACGGTTCTCCTTGCGCTCTCCACTCTGTCAGTGCGAATCCTGGGTAGTTCTTGGCATACAGCGTGGCAGTTCTCATTTCCCTTCCCGCTCTAGTGTATGCTTCCCTTTGCCTTAATGTGGACTCTTCCCTTTTTGTTGAACGAGGCCTTCCTGACTACCGCCTCCCCTCCCACCCCACACACAACAGAGAGCTAATCAGTTTTTCCTTTGTGCTATCAGAGTATTTTTTATTTCTGCCTTCAGTGTTTTGAATACCTTTGTCTGCTTGCTAGGCTTTGCCCACCAGACTAACCTTCTTCTAAAGAACCAGGGCTCAGGTCATTTTAGCATTTCTGGTGCCTAGCCAATCCTTAGCATTGTAGGGAGGCATTTAACAAAGGCATTTAGAAAATATATGAAAAATTGCTCATGAAATGGAGGATTTTTAGAGGGGGAATAGTATGCTTAATGAAGGAATGAGTAGTTCTATCAAATATTTTTTTAAACGGCATGCAGGGTAAAGATTGGATTAATTTTGTGTGGCTTTGGATGGTGGAGGTAATGTCAGCAGAGAAGTAGACTCCTGGTTTAGCCATGAAGAAGGCCATGAGAATTGTAGAACAGTGGTGCCATCCTGCCTTCATTTGGAATCTGTATTTAGACAATCCGAGTTTTAGTCCTGTTTTGGTCACTAAATTTGGTCATTGCTGGGTCTAAGTTTCTTTGTTTTTTGACAGAAAAATGAAGATAATAGTAGCTTATGTGATGGTTTGGAGAACTAGTGAAATACCACTTCGGGTTCCTCGCCTAACATCTGATGTTGAATAGTGCTTGATAAATGTTCATCGGATTTGAATTAGCCTCCTGTTCCTGGATTCTTTTAGTAAAACCTTACACGTATCGCACTGAATATAAGTAACGTGTGTACCTAAACTAGAACCCCCCAAAAATATTTAATTGTCTTTTTTTCTCTTAAAGATTTATTCATTGTACTGATGATTCTCCAGATCCTTGTATAGAATATGAGGTAAGGATTTATTTTTTAAATCTTGAAATTGATAATCCTAGATGAAGATGTGTTGGAAATTGCTATCTATTCTTAAGCAGAATGAATAAAATTTTTTGGATCAATTTCTCTGAGAACCTAGAGCCACTGAATTTTTTAAATTTATGAAAAATATCTGTATAAATATATACACACTTAAACACAGTATATACATACTATAGAATGTATGTATTTTGTAATAAAACAAATACCTTATACCCATCATCTGGCTTAAGCTGGGTCAGCTTTTTAACCTGGTATACGAAGAAAAATAATCACCATTTTACCATTTAGACTCAGTGGACCTTTAATTTTTTACATTGTTCACTTATTTTACAAATTACATATAGAAGTTAGATTGAAAGGATAGTGGAAAACATTTTTAGAAATAGCAATAACAGTTCAAACATAGCAAACCCAAATTTGTATTCTACACTTTCCTAGTTTGAAGGTTAAATACTAACACACACACCCCCCCCCCCGCCCCCCGTCCAAATACCTCTCCCTGAAATGGGCAATGTTCTTGGACTCAAGTAACTACTCATCAATTGTTATGAGTGAATCTGAAACATACTTTTCTTTTAAATCTTGATTCCAGGTTTCAGCTACATCCCTGTTGTCTCTTCCTTATCATTACTCCTGGTTTTTGCACTTGGATTGTCAAAATGTAATACTTTTGAAAACTTTGACACCTCATAATTTATTGAAGAGAGTGGTCATTTTGCTTCATAATTGCAAACCACTTGTATTTTTGGATTTGTAACACTAATTAGAATTAGTCCAGTGGTCTTTTTAAAAAAAATTCTTCATTAAAAAAAAAATTCATTGTCTGTTTGCTTCATCACCTTTGTATACACACACTTTCAAAACTTGCATACTGACTCACTATATTCAGGAAATATTTAGTGTGCTGAATGTATATTGGTATATCTTTTGTGATTATACGACATTTGTAGAACAGTTAATTTACTATTTACCAGGCCACCAAACTGGATTTTTTAACACTTATAAGTGAGCTTTTAACATACCAGTTTTGACGTTTTTTTTTTTTTTTTTTTGACTTAACAGCATAGTATGAGCATATTCCTACTCATTAAACATTTTTTATAACATTCTTTATATGTATATATTATATTCATATCTATTGTTTCACTGAACAAACATCTATTAAATACCTGCTGTGCCTTATCATTTGGTGCTGGAAAGCACAAAATGACAAAGATGATTTCTGGAGTCTTGCCCTGAGGCATAATCTTTGTTTGAGATGTCATCTTCTATCCCCAAGATTGATTTCACCAGCAGTTTGCTCTTTTATTGCTTTTTTGGGAATATGCCATCATTATGTTATTAGTACATAGGGTTTAAAACTCAGTTTTAAAAGCTCAGGAAAATGATATACTTAGAATAATTAAAATGAAAAAAGTTGCAAGCAGAATCCTATATATGGTGTATTTCTTCTGTATTTAAAAAGATATATACAGGTACTCCATGCTCATTTATTTGTAGATTACTTCTGGAAAGCTATATGAGAAATTGACAGCACTGGTTACCTCTGAGGGGGAGGACAGAGGGACTAGATGGGATGGAGGGGGGAGAATTCACATTTTACCCTTATGTGTTTTTCAGTCAACTACACAATGTATGTGTTACCTGTCCAAAACATTATTTCAATAAAGATTATGCAGATTTTCCAAAAAATTAATGTTAGTTTACAACAATTGCTTATATCTTTGTTGCTTAAAAATTACTATAGCCCTAAAGAACTGTATTTGCCAGTATCAGCTTTTAATAGATGACAACTGTGTATGTACATTTTTAGTTTTTTAGTTCTTCATTTAATAGGTTCTTTTTAAAAAATACAGCACATATAAATCTTGACTAAGCTTACAATAATGAAAATTGAAATCAGTGCATTTAAAATCTTAGGCATATTTTAAGAATGTAAGTTTGGTTTTTTTAAGAAAAGCAATTTACTATCAAAATTAAAAAGTATAAGAAAATATGAGGAGCTTACCGACTGGATATATCCTCAGTATTAGCATTTTGGCATTTAACTTCCCTTTCCTGAGGTAAGTGTAAATATATATGTGTGTGTGTATATATATATATACTCTCTTCATAAAATACTTTGCATACCATTTTTTTTCACTTACAGTGTATTTTTCCAGTTCATTAACTATTTTTTATATCAGGATTTTTAGTGACTGTGTATCTTATATATTGACAATTTTACTTGGTAACAATTAAGCCTCTAATAGGTATTACATACTTGTGCTGGGAACATAAAGATGAATTAAGACCCAGTTACTTGCCCTTTCTGAGTTGCTAGTTAGGAGGGGAGAGAGACTTGTTCAGATTATCATCATATAACTTGGTATATATGTGCATACTATAGAATGTTAGATGCAAAAAACTGGGAGCACAGGTTATGGGAAGGGAGGATACTGAGCCCACTGGAGGTTATTCCGGGAATGGGTCTTAGTGTAATTTAAGTTCCATCTCTTAGGCCTTAAAGGGCAAAGAAGTGTATGCCAGCATAAGGGAGGCTCGAGGCACTGGCCATGTATTACAATTGATACTTTGAAGAGTAGGACTAGTTTTCTCCAAAGAACATTTTAAAAACAGACTCAGAATCATACATTTGTCACCTATAGTATTTATAAAATCGAAGCAATTCAGTAGTATATGAGAATTTGTATGTAATAATTAACTATAGTAGTAGAACCCATTTATGACTTGGGCCAGTGATAGAATTGTTTTACTTTAAAGTAGAGGCAAAATCATCAAGGGTTATAATGATTTTTAGTGATAAATTATAATAATTTTATCAGAGTGTTACACAATGGTGCTAATAAGGTAGATAACCAGGATATCCTTTTTTTTTACATACTTAAAGGGGGGAAGAACAAATAATTACAGGGCAACTGTACGCAATGATGATAGGATTTGACTTCATTATCCTTGGATTTGTGTATTACGTCAACTCTCAAAGTGATAAATAAATGACAAAAGTGCTTTTTGTCATAAAGAATTTTAACAGCGTTTCTGTCACTTACTGGAATAGTAAATCTGTCCCCTATATCTCATGATAAGAATGGTCTATGATGGTTTTTCTTCCAAACTATTTGATAATGGCAATTTTAAAATATACCCTTCGCATAAAATTATCTGTTAGACCAGTAAACATTCCTTTGTTACATGGTCATGTTACATTTTTCCTCTCTTTACAGCTTGTTCTTCGAAAATGGTGTGAATTAATTCCTGGGGCTGAGTTCCGATGTTTTGTCAAGGAAAACAAACTTATTGGTGAGTTTTTTTACCCATTAAAAGAAGATAAGATTTTTTTTTTCTTTTTAAGTTTATATGTTTTACTTTTTTTTTTTTTTTAAGTAAACTCTACACCACATAGGGGGCTTGAACTCACAACCCCGAGATCAAGAGTCATGTGCTCCACCAACTGAGCCATCTAGGCATCCCTAAAGTTTATTTATTTTTAGTAATCTCTACACCCAACATGGGGCTCAAACTCAACGACCCTGAGATCAAGAGTCACATGCTCCTCCGACTGAGCCAGCCGGGTGCCCCAAGAAGACAAGCTTTTGATGGAAGTGAATTTCTAATAATTAGGACAGGGTAGTAATCACTTTTTATCTCAGATGCTACCTCTAGCCAATTGGTAGTGACTCTCTAGAATTCTCTTTTGACAATGCTCCTGAGGCCATATTCAATTTCTACAGAGAAGTATCTTGTCCATTAATCATGTCTGTCTGGATTCTGGAGATGAAAGTGATGGTCTTGGCCATTCCCAATTTAGGCTCCGTATCATGTTACCTGCTTTCTCTTTGGGACTTTCCTAAGTATTACTAGCAACACACCACTTATTTTAAGCATCATAAAAAGCCAAGTTTTGGGATCTTTGTTTCTATTATTGGAGCCATGTTTATTATTCTAGCAAGAGGAAATATGTGGACAAATAAGTGCATTACTTAAAAAGCCACCCATTTTCTTCATCTCAGATTATTTTGTTTGCTGTGATGTACTCAAGTATTGAAGATAATCTGCTCTTTTTTTGTCTTTGCATGTTTTCCATGCAGTAAAACTCACTTTCGACCAAGAAAAGTGTGATTTGAATAGAATCACATCAGCACTATTTTTAAAATTTTTTTTAAAATTTATTATTTAAAAAATTTTTAAATTTTTTTATTATTATTGTTTTTTTAGAGCGGGAAAGAAAGAGAATCTTAAGCAGGCTTCACACAGCTCAACCTCACAACCCTGAGATCATGACCTGAGCTGAAACCAAGAGTCGGGAGCTTAACCGACTGAGCCACCCAGGTGCCCCACATCAGCACTATTTAGTGATGTGACATTGACATCTGTTAATTTACCTAAAAGAAACTTGGGGTGTTTGAATTTATCATATTGTTAGATATTCCTGGAGAAAGCTCAACACAAGTAGAGCTAAAGAAGGGAGTCATATTGGCATTGATTAAGAAATTGGGTGGAGACCCTTCTTTCAGAGTAGAAAACTTTTCCTAGGCCTAGAGCAAATTGAGGGAGTTTTTACAATAATCTCTTTAGTGTATTTGGAATAAAATCAGCAAGTCACTCTGAAGAAAGGAATGTTTACTTTTCCATGGCTTGAAACATCAGGCTTGTGAAGGCAGGGTAGCATGTATGAACAGGAAAAATAGCCTATTTCTGTGAAATACAATATGAATTGGAAGATATTTGGAATATTTTAAGTTTCCCAAAGAAAAGTGGAAAAGAATATCAATTTGTAGAAAGTTTGTTGGAAAAAAATCAAGGAGCAATTGACGATGTGTACAGGTTTAAAATTGCTTCTTTCATTTTTTACATTATAAATATATTAATGACTGAGTTCTTTCTTGTACTAAATAAAAATAACTGATTCTAAAGTAAGAATGCATGACAATATGGAACTTAGGATATATCTATCCGTATGAATGGATAATTTTTTACTAAGTTTTTTACCTGTATAAAATGCTGAATCATGTATTATGCAATATTCATCTGATTGGTCTTCTGATCTACTTTAATGGTCTCTCAAAAAGATGTTTAAATTACATTTTGGTGGTTTTGAAAAGAATGTTATATAATAATGGATATAAAAATATTTTCTTGTCAGGTATTTCTCAAAGGGACTATACACAGTACTATGATCATATTTCTAAACAAAAGGAAGAGATTTGCAGATGCATACAAGACTTTTTCAAGAAACACATACAGTACAAATTCTTGGATGAAGACTGTGAGTATTTTTATTGATTCAGTGAAATGAAGTACATAATGTTACTGAACCTTATTTCATGGTGGTGCATATTTTTTTTTAAAGAATTTATTTATGGAGGCGCCTTGGTGGCTCAGTAAGTTAAAGCCTCTGCCTTCGGCTCAGGTCATGATCTCAGGGTCCTGGGATCAAGCCCCGCATTGGGCTCTCTGCTCAGCAGGGAGCCTGCTTCCCCCTCTCTCTCTGCCTGCCTCTCTGCCTACTTGTGATCTCTCTCTCTGTCAAATAAATAAATAAAATCTTTAAAAAAGAAAAATTATTTATTTGAGAGAGAGTGCACCAGCAAGGGGAGGGGCAGAGGGAGAAACAGACTCCCCGCTGAGCAGGGAACCAGACGTGGGACTCCATCCTAGGACCCCGAGATCATGACCTGACCCGAAGGCAAATGCTTAACTGAGCCACCCAGGCACTCTGGTGGTGCAAATTTTAAAACTGGATTCGAAACACTGTATTTTAACCATTTCGCTGTATTACTGTTTGGTGTTACTGATGGTTCGCATGTTAATTTTACCTTATTTTAATCAGTCACTTTTTAATACCAAGGCAGTTATTTCTCTTACCATTTTAGATATTTTATTATTCATTTCAGAGGCTCTGTCTACAGAGAACAAAATGCTTGTGTTATTCAGACTAAATTAGCTAGTTGACCGATCTACCTTTCTAGATTTTTTATTTGAATGATCAGATAGTACCAGTTACAAGGCAAACATTTGTGACTTGCTTTTAAGAAAGTATATTATATATGAAAGAGTTTTCATGTATCCTAAAATCTGCTCTGATTTCTACTTGCCAAACCTGGGTTCTATGGCAGATTTGATTTTAAAAGATTAATCATGCCATAACCGCTAGATTTTATGCTTTCCAACTACAGATTTTACTGAAATCATTCCTCATCACATGAGTTAAGTGATTGATGTTTTTTCATTAGTACATATAATTTGTTTATAATGGTGAATTTGTTGAGATGATGTGTTTGGTTGAAGTTTTAAATACAATTAACCTTGGTTTATAATACAAATAACCCAGGTTTGAACTGCATGGGTCCACTTATATGTGGATTTTTTTCCTGATACGTGCAGTATGGGACTGTAAATATATTTTCCTTATGATTTTACTAATATTTTCTCTATCTTTATTGTAAGAATTCAGTATATAATACACAAAATATGTGTTCATTGATTGTTATTGGTAAGGATTCAGGTCAAGAGTGGGCAGTTAGTAGTTAAGTTTCAGGGAAGTAAAAACTTAAACATGAGTTTTCCAACTCTGCAGGGAAGTCAGCACCCCAACCCCTGCATTATTAAGGATCAACTGTATAAAGGATTATGGCCGAGGGTAGAGTTAAGGAAAACAAAATCATATAAATAAAACATCGTAGGCTACCTTATCATGTTTAAAAATTTTGAGATTTAGAAGCATGAAGTTCTCAAGGTATATATATGCTGCTATTTGAGTAACGGATAATTTTAATTTTCAAAAGGAGGCTTAGATCATGAAAATAGTAGTTCATTGTTAACTTTGAGTTTTTTCTCCTTTACAGTTGTGTTCGATATATATAGAGACAGTAGGGTAAGTAACAACTATCTGATATGCTTTAAAATCAGGGCTGGTCTTCCAGAGTGCGTAGCCACTATGTAGGGGCCCGCTGCTCAAAAAAAATACTTTCTCAAACCACCTAAGGTTTTTGAAAGTCACAGTGGTCAAGAATCTCCCTTAACATATACTTAACATTGGGAGACATGATATCTTCAATAGTTTTGTGGATTAAGGTTTATTAATTTAACAGATGGCTAAATGTCTACTTTATGTCCTGCTTTCCACTTTTGTCAGGGTTCTGGGCCTGCTTAAAATAGTTCAGTTTGCACATTTAAGTGTGGCCAGGAGTTTGTGTTTTGATACTTAGATAATTATTTTTAATCAACTAAAAAATCCTTAGCGCGATTGGAATCACTTTTGTATTTAGACTGAGGATGAGGATTCGCTTATTCTTTAAATCTCACAAGTGATGCAAACCTGTGTAATGAAAAAGAGAACAAAAACTTGACTTCATTTAATCCTATAGCAGAGGTTTCATTATCAAGACATGCCATCTTTTAAAAAAAATCTGGGTCACTAAACGTCCTGTGATTAGTGCTTATTGACTTAGCTGTTGGGAAGACAGCAGGTGTGTTTTCCGAGTATGTGACCATATGTTTTCCAAATGTTACCCACATATTTCTTATTTGCTCTCCAGGCTCATATCAGCCTTACTGTTGGGATGCTTGCGATACCTTTGAATCATTTTTTGAACAAAAGGATCTGGCCCATATGGTCATGTCCCAAAATAACTGTTAACTGTTGACTTGCCTCTTTTTAGCCAGAAGACATCACTTACTGTGTTTTCACCTCTCTGTCTTCAAGGGTGAGAGTGTCTGTTAAGAGTTAGAAATTGGAGTTACAAATTGAGATGTGGTAAGGAAGAGGGATGTTACTTTGCACTTTCAATCTAGTGGAAACAAAGGTTAGAGAAAGAATGGGAAGCTGGTGTGATGGAATGGCTAGAAACCGGAGCTGATCCATAGGAGCCCAGGCTCTAGTCCCGGGTCTGCTTCTGACTGAGACACTGGCCACATCAGTCACTCACACAGCCAGCATTTATAGAGAGCCCGTACTGTCAGATGCCATGCTTGTAACAGAAAGCTTCCAACAGGGTGATCCCCTGACCTACAAGGAGCTTACCTTCAAGACTTAAACATTCCAGGGATTGGCCTGGTCATAAGTGGGATCAAATCAACCAATTAGTGAGTGAGTAAACCTCGCTTGTTACCCTATTGTGCAGCTCAGAAGAACTTTATTTGTATTTAACTCGGGTTATCCATATAACCCTGTGAGGTATGTGTTACTCTCATTTTATAGATACTAAAACTGAAGCAATTATATTTTAATGCAGTTATATTTAATGGCATTTAAAATTTTAGAATTTACTAAGGTCTCTCAATATTTCCCTGGAAAATGTCCAGATCTGCTTTCATTCACTATTGCTGGCAGGTCAGTGCAAATGTATAATTTGGTGAAAGAGTTATATAAATGTCTTAAATGAAGCTGGACATGTACAGAAGTAATTACTGCTATGATCTAACAGAACTGAAAGTAGTTGTATGTTTTTAAAGTGAGAAACATGCCAGTACAAACATGTTGACAGTTTCTGAGAAGAGATTTAAACCATGATGTAAACACATTTGCATATACTCAGTGGCACTCGTATCACTGTTTGTTAGGCACTTTGTGGATATTTGGTTTTATGACTGTTGTAGAAAACTAACTCTTTATAGTGGTCTCTCATATGCAATGAAACTGAAGTATGTTTGAGTTTGGCAATATTTTGATGTGTCTACTTTCTTACTGCAGTTGGGCAAGTTGACTCAGTGTTGATAGATTCTAACAATCATATATGTCAGAGATAGCCCATTTAGTAGGTCTGGGATGAGGCCTTGGTATATGTATTTTAAGAAGCTCCTTAAGTGATGATAAAACATAACTAGAATTTAGAATAACTACTTTAGAGACTTGAAAAATTATTGTGGTCTCCTTATGTATTCTTTTAGTGATGGCTGTTGTTTTGTTACTAATTTCATTGCTGTAAGGACTAAAAATGTCTGAGCGTGAGTCTTTGATATTGTTGAGATTGGCTTTGCAATTTGGTCACTTTTTTGTGACTGTTCTGTGTGTGTTTGAAAAATTACAACTAATGTATGAAGTCTTCTGTAGATATTTGTTAGATTAAGCTTGGTAACAATAATTGTGAAAATCTTTTTATATCTTATTAATGAAATGTCTGAGGAGACCTTCAAAACAATACAGATTTGGGGGAATGGATGGGATATAGATGTAATAAGATTGCCTGTGGGGTTCAACAAGATAATTGTTGAAACCGAGTGATAAGTATTTGGGGTTCTTTATATTTTGTCTATGTTTTAACTTTTACATATAATTTTTTTTTAACTTTAAAAACCATGAAAAAAAATCTGTATCTTCCCTAATTTTTGGTCTACTTAATCTATCAATTACTGAACAGGATATGTTAAAATGTAAAATCTCTTGCTTTCGAATTGTCAGCTTTTGTGTTACATACTTTGAGGTTTTTGTCTTAGACAAGAACATATGTTCATAACGGTTTTGTTTTCCTACTGAAATCTCATCATTAGGCAGTGACTGTCTCCATCTCTAAGAATGCTTTTGTGGTTTTTGCATTAAAGTATGTTTTGTCTGGTATTAGTGATATTACTAATTCTAGTACACATTAGTGGTGTACTAGAATTTACCTTTTTTATTCCTTTTATTTTTAGCTGTTAGGTGTGTGCATGTATCTTGTAAGTGGCATTTTGCTGGGTTTTGTTTTTTTAATCACTGACAATTTCTGGTTTTAACAGGTGAAGTATAGTTTGCATATATTTGATATCTGACTGTTTTACACCATCTTGTCTTGAGTTTACAATTTGCTTTTCTGTGTTTTTGTTTTCTCCTTTCATTTATATTACTGGTTTTTCTTTATTCTTTCCACTCTACCCTTCCGCTCCAAAATTTTGAAGTTTTATTTTTTACTTGTTATTTTGGTAGTTATCATTATATCTTTTTTTAATCTTTAAATCTTAATGTGCCTATTTAATAAGTTCAAAAGTTAATCTCACTTCCTGTTGCCCTCATGAGACAAGGACCTTGGAACATATTCCCAGTGCCTGCTTATATCTTATTTGTGATTTCTGAGTTTTAGTTCTACTTTGTATTTAATATCCCTAAATTAATCATGACTGTTGCTTTTCACTTTCTTTGCTTAATGTGCTTCTTACCATTGCTTTTTGGATCCAGTTTCTCTTTAGTAGTATATCCTTCAGTAGAAATTCCCTCAGCCATTGGCTGGAAAAGTTGTTTAGCTTTCAGGCTTAGCTGGATATAGAATTTTTGATCAACCAGTTCTGTTATCTCAGCGTATTGAAGACACTGCTTCATTTTATTGGCAGGGTTTTTTTTTTTTTTTTTTCCCTTTCCTTTGCCTTTTTTGAATACTTCCTAAGTCTACGAATTCATTTCATTTGTCAATTGTGAAGAACTCTCAGCTATCTTTTCAAATGTTTCCTCTTTCTTTCTGTCTTCTGTCCTTTGGAAATCTGTTTAGAGGAATGTGAGCGCATCTCATTTTATCTTCATGTGTCTCAGCTTCTTGTTTTCCACCTCCTTTTTTTCCTGTACTGTGTTGCGTACAGTATTTTCTCAGATACATCTTCTGGTTCACTAGTTCTCTTTCAGCAGTGTCTGATTGGATAATTTAACCTTTTACTAAATTTAAGTTGTATTAACTATATTTTTACATATCTGTAGGTTCCATTTGGTAACTTCAGTTCTGTATATTCTTTTTTTCATAGTATCTTATATCTTAGGGTTTTAATTTCTTTTATTTTCAATCATTTTTTTTTAAAAAGATTTACTTATTTATTTTAGAGCATGCGTGCGTGCTTGTGAGTGGGGGAAGGGACAGGAGAGGGAGAGAGAGAACCCCAAGCACACTCTCTGCTGAGTGCAGAGCCAGATGCGGGGCCCGATCCTCTGACCCTGAGATCACAACATGAGCCGAAATCAAGAGCCAGACACCCAACTGACTGAGCCACCCAGGCGTCCCTATATTTTCAATCATTTAAAACTACTGAATTTTTTTGGTTAGAGTTTTTGAGAAATAATTTACACAGTAAAATTAATCCTTTTTAGGGTACAGTTCTGTGAGTTTTGACAAATACATCCAGTTGTATAACTACTATTACTCCCCCAAATTTCCTCATGACCCTCCCTGCACCCTAGTCCCTGGCAGACACTACTCTGTAAAACCTACTGAGTTTGAAACTTTTTAGTTGAGAATATCTTCACATTGCTCAAAAACTAAATCAATGTGAAAATACAGGTAGAAAGTCTTGTTCTTCTTACCTCTGTTCCTCTATACTTCTACAAGTATGCTTTTATTAGTTTTTTATATATCTTTCCAGTATTCTTGGTGCAGAAACAAGCAATATACTTATCTTTTTCCATCTTTCGTACACAAGAGTTAGCATGTGATATATACTCTGCACCTTGCTTTATATACATTTGTTTAAAACATTGTATTTTTGGAGAACTTTCTAGTTTCTTATAATGGTGTAGTATTTTATTTTGTGGATATACTATATAGTTTGTTTAGCCATTTTCCTATCGATGAACACACAGCTTATTTTTAGTCTTTTACAAACTGTGCTGTGAACAGTTCTGTATACATCGGGTGTGTGTTTCTGTGTGTGTGTCCTGGCCTGAGCTCTTTGAAGAAATAGATTTTGTGTTATTGGTCTTTATGCTTCAATGCCTTGTAATGTTTGGTGCATAGAGATTTTTTTTGGCAGGTAGTGGGATGGTTAGTTGGTAGATATGAGGAAGGTCAGTGTGACCACTTTTACCTGATGGATTGCCTAAAAACAGACTTTCTCAGGATATCTTGTGCCTGAGATGTTACATAAAAAACATGTTAGAGCTATAAAATCCTCATCTTGATAGTTTCATGTCTTATTACAGCTGGTTTCTTTTTCCTTTGTAAACTAGAGAATGCCTTCAGAACTACAGAAGAAACTCTGCCAGCTGATCTGTTTTAGTTTTGCTTGTTTTTTATAGTATGGCATATTTTTAGTTTATAGAGCTCAATATTCCTCTACTAACAAGTGTGATAGGGTTCCCCCCCTTTTAATAAAGAGGTGGTTTTATTGGTTATGAAAACTCAAGTAGAAAGGGTTTGGAGGTTAGAAAATACCCATTTCGTTAAAGTAATGTACAATATGTTAAAGACATCTTACTAATCACCGCAAACCAAAGCTAATGCCACACAAAGAAGTTGATAAATGGCTAACATTATTTCACATGAACACTGCACAAGTGGTTGTGGAATCTGTATGAGAAAACAGCTCAGGTGGCAAGAAAGAGTTACAGGCTTTCTCCTGGGTGAGGGTTGGGTAGTATATAATAGGAAAGTTACCAAAAAGTATGTGGTCCAACCTTCCTGTAATGGTTTTTGACTACTTACTAGATGTTTCTGATGTTTGAAGCTAGTCCTAATAAGATGCTTCATCTTTCTTAAAATTTTCTTTGAACCCAGATGAGAAACAGTGCTAGAGATTAATAATTCTGGCTCAGCAGTCTAGTTCCTTCGGTGGATGTAATTTTATACACACACATCTGATCAAGACATGATTACATATTTACCAAAAAAATCATCAACAGCAAAATGGTGCAATTGTATGAATGTTTCAGTGAAAAAAATCAAGAGGAGCAAAGATAAAAGTTTCAAGGAAACATTTACTAAATGTGAAATGTATCTCTGCGATCAAATGTGGCTTTAATCTCTCGGCACGATTACACAGATTCCCCAGGTCTGTAATATCAGTGCTCCGCTGCTTTATATACTAAGATGCACCTGATTCCAATCAAACTCAGTATAACTAGGTCAGAAGTATTCTTCCCCTGCGTCTAGAACCTTTCAGATTGCCCACCAGTACTCAGAACAGAAGATAGAAATTGCTTTTAAAGATTGATATTTTTCATCTCCCCTTCATGTGCTCTATCATACAGACAAGGCAAATATACAGACAAAGCAAATATTATATAAAGATTGAAGAAAACTGAGAATTTCCCTACATTTTTCGTGTGTGTGTTTTAAATGCCCCCTTTGCAGCAGCCTCTCAAGGGTAAGAAAGGTGCTCTCAGATCTGCTGGTTCTTCCCTGCCTCCGCCTGGCTTCCTCAGGCCAGATAATTGCAGACACCCTTGAAAGCATGCCAGTCATGCTCTTTTGGTGGAAGCATTCTGTGAGAGTGCCCTTTCTCCTGCTTGGATTTTTGACTTAGAATTCTTGTGTGATTTTAGGCAGGAATTGGCATATCTGCCTTTGTCAGGGCTTTTCTTTCCTAGGTCCCTTCTCTGCATTCCCTGGCAGCCTTCCTTCCGGATCTGGCCCTCCTTTCTTTAGATAAGTGATCCTTTCTCAGCTGGGACCTGGAGGAACTGTCTTTTGGAATAAATTACAGGATTTTTAAGATTATTGTTTGGGTAAAATAATATGAAGGTGATCTTTTGGATAAGACAGATGACAAACTTGTGTTTGTTTTTACTCCATGCTTACTAATTTTTCTGTCTGTACTCTAGGGGAAGGTGTGGCTGATTGATTTTAATCCGTTTGGTGAAGTAACTGATTCACTGCTGTTTACTTGGGAAGAACTGATATCTGGAAGAAACTTAAAAGGTGATTTTAGTGAAGGAGATGCTCTGGAGCAGGTAAGAGGATAAAAAAGGATTACAGGAAACCTTGTAATCCGTTAAATAATTGCTTGCTTGTTCTTGAGGCATTAACACAGATTTACTAATAGATACTTGATCATGGAGGTGACCAAAAAGGGTGTGCGCATTGTGATTCACCTGGAAGAATCTTGACCCTGGGTCGATTCGTATGTTGACTCTGATCCTAGCCCCAGGCTCCTGACCCCTGAGACAGGAAAACTGTACAGGTGCCAAGCCTGCGGTCTCGTCATAGTCATAGTCAGGACCGCATCAAGGGGGCCCTACTGCAGTGTTCCCCTCACCAGCTTTCTCTTCCACCCACGGTGGCCTTCCACACCCCTATGTAACCCTTCAGACCTCCTTGCCCATCCCCCCTTTCCTCCCCTCAGCAGATGATTCCACATCCTTCTTCACAGGAAGAGAAGCCGCTGGTGCAAATTGACTTCGTATAATTGTCCTCAAACCTCGGAGGGTCCCTCTGTCCCTCCTCCTCAGTCTAACAGTTCCACCTGCTCAGCATCTGCTCCTCACCGTCTCTCCTGGTACCCGTGCTGCCACTCACTCCGTCCTGTTTCCTGTTCTCTCCTTGTCCATCGCCCCCCCCCTTTGTCCATCGCCCCCCCCACCACCGTCTTCTGTCCAAAGAGGCAGACCTCCTTCAACCTCATGTCTTCAGCCAGCAACCCTGTCTCCTCACCTTCGCAGCCAAACTTTCTTTGAACAACGCCTTTGTGTTGCCCTTTTCTGCTTATAAAAGTACACATGCCCACTTTTGAAGAGCATTCTGAATTACCCGCAGTCCTACCACATTGAGAACCACAGTTTATATTTTCTATATCGTATTTGGTACACATTTGGTATGTATAACATGCCTGTGTACATACGCATAAACTTTTTAAAATAAGTGAGATTGTACTACATATGCATATCTTTGTGTTTTTTTATGTATTTTAAAAAGTAGTTTTATTTTTACACAGTCACTTAAAAAAACAGGGAATTAGAAAAAGGCAAGACTTGAAATCCTACCACTTGGAAATTGCCATTCTCACCCCTGCAGTTTATATTGTCCAGGCATGGTTCTGTAATCAGATACACCGTATTTTCCCACTAGTGGGATCACACTGGCTTCCCTCACACTAGCAGATGACCTGCGGTTTTGTAACTGCTCACAGCCGGCTTCCTCACACGGCCGCCTCTCCTGCCTGTTGCCTTTCTCCGGTGCGCCCCTCTGCCCGAGCGGTCAGCCTCCGGCCCTGCCGCTCCCCGGCACCTGCTCTTGGCAAGGGCTCTGCCGGCTCGCCGCGAGTGCCAGGGAACGATGCATGGCAACATTTGAACGTGCTACCCTCTTCCATGTTTTCACCCCACATCTTCCCTTGGTTTCCGTGATACACGCTCTCCTCTTGGATTTCTTCCTGCTTTTCTGGCTGCTGCCTTGCTTTCAGTGTGAGGATCTTTTCTTTTGACTTAGCTTTGAAATACTTCTTTTCGTCATTACCCTGTCTGGGCCCTCTTTGGCCCTGTTTTTCTAGATCTGGCTCAGATGGCTATTTCCCCTGTCATGGCCCCTTGCCCTGTTGTGTTGTACTTGCCCCAGACTGTCAGTTGGGGGGGGGGGGGTGTTTGGAGTATCTCTCATGTTTTCCACAGATCCGTGTGGCTTAGCACAATTCAGGCACAGTTGATTTTTGTTAAATTAATGGTTGAAAGAATTTTCTGTGTGCTGGCATCTTAGAGTTGGGGTCCATTAAGTGTGACTGTCAAGGAAAGAGAGCATAAATTATTCAGCACAGGGTTATTTTTAAGTATGAGGGACACAGTGGATAGAAACAGTTTGTACAAAACTCACTCTATGATCCACATCCTTTCTTTTTAATTTAAACAACATTATATTGGAGGTCAGGGGCTGACAGGGAAACAGGAGCAGGCTCCTGCCTTTTCCCCAGAGTCATGTCCTGCCTGTCTCGCCGTCCTTATTCCCCTCCACGGAGAGCTGGCTTTTCTTCTGGTTCTCACGGCTACAAAGCCCTGCCTCAGGATCTTTGCCCTGGTTGTGCCCATTGCTTTCCAAGCCGTGCCCGGCCCCTGTCTGAGTTCCCAGACCTCACAGAGCTGCTTTCATCGTACTTCTCAGTCTACATGTTCTGCCCTCGGCAAGGTGTTCCCTGACCACCCTCGTGAAGTGGCCTTTTTTTCTCCTCTTATCATAGCACCCTGTTGTTGTGTTCTTAGAATACCTCTTACTATCTGATATGATCTTGCCGTCGTATTTATTTGCTTATTTATTGGCTGTCTGCCAGTCTGGTTTACCAGTTGATCTCCTATACCTAGGACAAGGTCAGTGCAAAGTGGGTGTTTCCTAAGTATTTGTCAGATGATTGGTCTGTCATAAGATATGGCCTGCTTTCTAGGGCTCTACGGTCCTGTTCCACTCAAGTTCCTGGCCTGTCTCCATCTGCTGGACACCACCCATCCCTCACCTAGATACCTGCCACCCATGAAGTCCAAACCCAAGGCCTTCTGTCTCTGAAATCCTTTTTGGCACAAGGCAACATGTAAATATTAAATGCAAGACTCTAAGCAAGCACATTGAAGAATGTGAAGACTTGTTAAATATGATACTCAAATTTGCAGTTTTCTATAGGTGCTGAGAGAGATACACAAATATGTAAGTTAAATGACTAAGAGAAGCACTAAAGTGTTAGGAATTCATAGCACTTGCTTGGCCCTCACTATTAACTTTATTCTTCAGGGCAGTACTTCCCAACTGTGCACCTGCAGAAAATGATAATATTGATAAAGCACTCTGACCTGCATGAGATTGCTCAAGGCCACAGAGAACTAGCCATAGGCCTCACTCAGGTCCATTCAAGGACTAAGGAACCATAACCCATTCGCAGTGAATAGTGGCTGGTGGCATTTAGGGATTGACCAAAGCTCTCCATGAGGACACCGCTTTCAGATACTGTATATCTGTTTTCTAGTGAATGTGTGGAAATAGTCTTAAAATTTTGGTGTTTACTTCAGAATCTTATTTTCTTCCTTACCTAGTACAGAAGGGAACATGAAGTTGAAATTGTTAACTAGTATCTTTTTCACTTTGAAGAATAGACTTAAAAAGATAATTTCTCACAGACTTTGCCTTTTTTTCTTTGTACAGGATTCTCCAGCTTTCCGTTGCACAAACAGTGAAGTGACAGTTCAACCCAGTCCCTATCTGAGTTACCGACTTCCTAAGGACTTTGTAGACCTGTCTACTGGGGAGGATGCTCACAAACTCATAGATTTTCTTAAACTGGTAAAGTATATGTGTACTTAGTACACATATGTGTACACCTTTGTTTTCAAATTGACTTTGTACAATTTCATTGTACCCATATACTACCTACATTTTATTTGGTTAGGTCATTTTATAATGAAATATATAAAATAAGCTGAAGGAATAATTTATTGCTCAGAATGATAGAAATGTGTTTTATGATATTTATGCTTTTTGAATAATTTTCACAATACTTGCGCTTTTGAAGAAAGTCTGTATACTGTTACAGAGCTAGGAGAAGATCCAGCTCTATTATTATAATATATTATAATAATATGATATAATATTATAGTAATAGAGCTGGATCTTATATATATTTATATGTATAATATATATAATAATATTATTATAATAATATATATGTATTATTCAAGGGAATGTGTGTATTTGTACTCATGTGTGTGTTGCTATGTGGGAATGTTTGCACAAACGGAAGAAAGAGAAGTATTCAAGTACCTGAGGATAATGTGCCTAGAAGCCAAAGTGATAAACTTGTCTGACGAATTAGTTAAGACATGTTTCTCCATGATGATTTTCGACCATATCTGTTGCCAAAGCCTCTAGAAAATTATACTTGCTGACAGAAAAAGTGATCTTAGCTGAACAATATCCCAACTAGAATGTGCTATTTTAATGTATCTTGGTTTCCTTTGACAGAAAAGAAATCAGCAAGAGGATGACTGATGAGAGTGCCAGAGTTAAGTCCGAGGTA
Source organism: Potos flavus (assembly GCA_028534135.1). NCBI lineage: Eukaryota > Metazoa > Chordata > Mammalia > Carnivora > Procyonidae > Potos > Potos flavus. Next base: position 99,832,410 of record CM052897.1, read on the forward strand.
AAGAGGAAACCACGTTGGCATCAGGAGGCTGCTCTGACCTCACAACTTGCTGTTATCCCACTCGGGTTGGGGTGGGAGGCAGAGTGAAATCAGTAGCTTTTTATAGCCATGTATATTAAGCTGGAAAAAAATGGAGGGACTTTGCTACTTGTAAAAATAAATAATAAATAGATCTTGAATATAGGAAACCGTACTGTTCTGATGATAAATACCTTCTCTGAAAGACCTCACTCTTTTGGCTCAATCTGTTGAGATTTATCTATGTTTTCTTGTGCTATTTATAGATGTTTCTTGTGTTAGCTATTGAGTAGATGGGCATATTTATATTTATTATACAGAAATGGGTTCTTTTTTAATCACTGCTTTTTCATGGAAAAAAATAGAACCTTATATTACTATAGAAAATATTTTTCCTACTTTGAGAGGATTTTCATATAATTTTTCTATTGGTTTATCTTTGGTTTGCATATAACTAAAATAATACAGAATTCTGAAGCTATCGAATAACCAGAAAATGATAACGAGCTTAATATTTAATATGTATTAGTAAAACTATCATAGATTTAATTAGAATTTGGCCTTTTTTAAAAATACCAGAATTTTGGGGAGGTAGATTCACTTTTCTTAGGCCACCATTTGAGTCATTACTCTTCAGTGCCCTAATTGGTGATGAGGATAGCAATAGTATCTAATTTACTCAATACTTATTATATGCTGAGACACTCTGCTACGTGCTCTTTGTTTATTGTTTTACATCCTGGAACAATTTTAAAGAAATTGACATTACAGTTTCCCAGGGCATTTATCTAATGTGGTATCATAGAATATTTTACTAGTTGGAGGTATGTTTTTCAACTTAGGAGTACACATTTGAATGCTCTCATGGGAAGATAGAAAAATGGAATAGAATTTCCCCTTTCTGTGTGGTTATGGCAGATTATACGTAGTGATGAAAGATACTTCTTTTTTGGTTATCTCAAACTCTGTAGCTTTTTGTGTGGTGATAATCACTTGGATATCTATTAGTATTTTGAAAACAAAACACAAAGATCAAATTGTGATCTTTGTACTCAGGATATCATATACCGTTTCTCAGGCCAGTTGTTTGAAGTTGAGGTGCTTCAAAATATTTTTGTTTTTTAAGCAGCAATTGAGGGACTTGGTTGTTAACTCGTAATAGAGGGGTTTATTATCATGAGTTGACTTAACCTTAGCTTTGGAAGCTGGTGTCATCAAGGTGGTACTTCACCAGTCCAAAAAAAAAAAAAGTATTTAATACCAACTAAAAAAATGAACTATAAATAATAAAAAGACTTAAGTAAAATTTGGCAAATATTTTATAAAAAGTACAATTCTTGGTATAAAACTCATTAAATTTTTGCATTAATTTTCCTGAGGCATTATTGAGTTCAACTCTCACTTTTAAAAATGTGATTTTTATACATTATTTCCCTAGTATATTTAATTTTTGTTGATTAGCTTGATGTTAATAGTAAATATAGGACAATGTGTGGGAAATGTTTTCCTACATTCAAATGATCATTTATGCCTGCCTAAAGATTAGTTTTGAATTATCCTTCCAATTTATTGGCATTATCTGTCCTTTTTTTTTTTTTTTTTTTTGAGGTACTTCAGGTTTATGCTTGAATTTAGAAAGGGAATTAGCTTGGTCCTGAAATCCTACCTTTTAAAGAGAAGACGTTGTAGCTGTCGGTTTAGTCAGGTTGGGACAAACATGTTTACTTTGTCCTATGGAACAGTAGGTGTTATCATGGGCCTCCGTTACAGCAGACTTTGGCAAAAAGTTCTGTTTTTAAGTCTCATTTTGATATGTATTTTCATAAATTTTTCCCATCTACTCAGCCATTTCTCTTAGGGTAATCAAGGACTGTGTGTGCTGTTAAAAAACAAACAAAAATGTTACACGACTGAGATTTTTGGCTTAAGTTTGTTTTCTTACCTATAAATTAGAGCAATAATCGAAAATTCATTTGTTAAATGAGAGCCCATGTAACTTTTTTCATATAGTGTATCAGTACATACATACTAAACCCCCAACACATGGTAGCTATCATTCTCGTTCTGCTTTGCAGACTTCTGTCTGTGTATTAAATGCAAATTCTTAAAAGAATCAAGAAAATTTTGAGTGGCAAGGGACTTCCGAGATGCTTCGGCCCAATTTCTTTTCCTCCTTTCCTCCTCCCTGTCTTTTCTTCCTTTTTTTTTTTTTTTTTTTAAGATTTTATTTATTTATTTGACAGAGAGAGAGATCACAAGTAGGCAGAGATGCAGGCAGAGAGGGAGGGGGAGTCAGGCTCCCTTCTGAGCAGAGAGCCTGTTGTGGGGCTCGATCCCAGGACACGGAGATCATGACTTGAGCCAAAGACAGAGAGGCTTTACCCACTGAGCCACCCAGGCGCCCCTTTTCTTCCTTTTTTTAACACAGCAGAAAACTGCTGTCCAGAGGAGTTAAGATTTGTCCAAAATTGCATCGGAAACAGGACCACAAAAGAACTTCTGTTCTAATGCTGTTCTCTAAGGGTTTTTAGCCTCATATTTTTTATAGATAAGTTTCAACCAGGACAGATTAGTATTTTAATAATAGAATTTTCAAAAAAATTTTTTTCTTGAGTATGGTTGACTAGTTGACACACAACATCACATTAGTTTCAGGTGTACAACATAGTGAGTCCATAAGTTTATACATGATGCTGTGTTTACAAGCATAGCAAGGGATTTTTTTTTTTAAATAAAGGAAGTACAAATTCACATTTGTGTGGAAGAATTAGATGAGAAGAGATATTAAATACAGAAATTAAATGAGGAAGTAGCTGTCTTTGAAAGATTAATTCAGTTTCATGTTTATATTAACCAGAGTCATCCTGAGAGGTGACTTAACCATTTTTAGACATTTTAAAGACAAAATTCCTATTTAATTCGTTGTTATTGTTATATCTACCTGTGCTGGCTCACGGAAAACAGCTTCAGTAAGTAATCTAAGAAAATAATGATCAGTGCAGCACTCACACACAGCACGGGTGTGTCATGTATACACATGGAGAGGCTTGTGGGAAAGGAAATGTAAGACCTAATAAAGCAGTTGGGCAAGGAGTCCGGCATCATCTGAAGAGAGCATGCATTCAAATTAGTCTTTTTTTCAGTCAAGGGAAACCAAACCAAAACAGCGCCCGCAAGGACAGATAGACTGGGAGAGGTGGGGTGACAGTGCTGCCGCAGCGACCTGTTCCTGGGACAGAGCCTGGGGGGCTGGGCCGGTGTTCGGTGCTGTGCGCGCGCATCCGAGCGGTCCTGCCTCACAGATCGCGCGACAGGGCACCGCGCAGGAACCAGCAGCCACGGAGGTGGGCGCCGGGAACGCCAACACCTGCTCTGGTGAGAAGGGATTTCTGAGGTGGCAACAGGGAAGCGAAGCAGAGGCTGGGGAGAAGCCAGCCACGTGCAGCGGGGCAGAGACGGCCCACGGGAGCGTGGCCGAGGTGGGAGAGGCGGCTGGGGTGAAGGCTGGGGTGAGGGCCGTGGTGCGGCCCGCGGCTGACGCGTTGGGATTTCATTCTTGGGGGAGGTGGGAAGCCAGTGCGGTGGTTGAAGCAAGGGAGAGAGATGGTCCGGGTTAGGTTTTCGAAGTGGTTTTCTGGTTTGTGGGGAAAGCAGATCGGTTGGGAGAACGATGTCTCTTGGCGATCGTGTGGGTGGCCTTGGGGGGAGCCGGGGGGCCGGACCGCGGGGGCGCCGCTGAGGGGGAGCACCGGCGGGATGCAGCGCGGGAAGGAGGAGTGGGAAGCCCACCCAAGCCGAGGTCTCTGGTTTGAGCCGTCAGGCGCAAGATGACCGCAGCTTGTCTAATGGGAAAGACGAACAGAGGAGGGAAATCGAGATTGTGGTCTTGAGCACGAAGAACTGAAGATGCCAGTGACTCACCCAAAGATGTGCAGTCACAGTTGGATTCAACCATCAGAAGTTGTTTGGAAGGAGGAGTAGGAGTGGGTCGGGAAGGCATGCATGGCACACCGGGAGGAAATCAGGGAATGGCTCTCTGTTCTGCTCTGTGGGATACGGCAAAGAAGTTGAACAATAAATAATAAAACGATTGTTCTTAAATAATATGAATCATAATCTGTCAATTTGTTAAAAGACTTAATGTGGGGGGCTCCTGGGGGGCTCAGTCGGTTAAGCATCCCACTCGGGTTTGGCTCAGGTCATGGTCTTCAGGATCTAGCTGGGCTCCAGGGCAATCTGCTCAAGGTTCTCTCCCTCCTGCTCCCTGCCCCCCTATTCTCTCTCTCTCTCTCAAATAAAATCTTAAAAGACAACGTGGGCATTTAATGTGAATTTAGAATTATTCTTTTTTTTCTTAGGGACTTTTATGTATGAAGTATAAATCTGTCTTCACACAATAGAAATTGGCAATATATGGCAGTATAATTATTTTGAGATTATCTTATTTAAAGTCTCAGTGTGAACCAAATATGACTTAATGATTTTCTTGACTATTTGAGGCTCGGGTTTAATATGTAGAGTTCTTAGGTGGATCATCTCACTGTGGGTTTATGGACTTTTAGTCAGGTAAAGACTTAAAGTGAATTTTTTCTGCAAATTACAAGTGCGCTGCCTCTCCCAACCCCCCAAATCTGTAAAATGTCAGCACTAATTTTGGAAACAAGGCAAGCAGCTGGGGAGTCAACTACCCATTCATAGTTGTATATAAAAGCAATCATTGGGAAATTGAGTATAAATAACCTTATAACCTTCAAAATAAGCTAAGCAATTCTTAATAATCTGGGGAGAAATTAATTTCTCTGAGAATCTGGTGAAAGCTGTGGGCTCTCCTGAGAGGGTCATAGATCCCAGATTAAGAATCCTTGGTCGGAAGCCATGTAGAATCAGATTGGAAGCCAAGGATTCTGTAGTTGTAAGAATGGAGCCATTTCATAATGTATGGTGTACCGCACTTTTAATAGCTCTAACTTTGATAGTTTCTTTTTTTAATTAATTTTTTTAAAGATTGTGTTTGTCAGAGAGAGAGCGCACAAGCACAAGCAGGAGGAAAGGCAGGCAGAGGGAGAAGCAGGCTCCCCAATGAGCAAGGAGCCTGTTGCAGGACTCGATCCTAAGGCAGACGCTTAACCGACTGAACCAGTCAGGCGCCCCTAACTTTGATAGCTTCTAACAATGGTATTTTTGTAATTCATTTATAATGCATCTGTTTCAGATTGTCGACTCTCACAAAGTAAACTGTGTGTTAGAATTCAGAGAAGCAGAACCAGTATGAGATACCTATGTACATGCATACAGATGTATATATAAAATCTTACTACATGTGTGTTTATATATAGACATTATACACACACATATATGCAAGTACATTTATGTGTATAAATAAAATAAGGGTTTTATTACAAGGGATTGATTTATGCAGTTGAGATGGGTTGGCCATGCAAGTCTGAAGTCTCTAGACCAGGCTGGAACTCGGAGGGCATGGGCTAAAGTTCTTGTCCACTGGTTGATTTTCATCTCTTAATCTCAGGGAAGCCTCACCCTTGCTTTTAATGCTCTCCAGCTGGTTAAGTCAGGCTCACCAAGATATTCCTCCTTATTTAAAGTTAACTGATAAGGACTTTAATTACGTCTGCAAAAATTTCTTGGCAGCAGAACCTAGTTAGTGTTTGTGTAACTGCAGGAAGCCATCAGAGTGGATAAGATCACGTTGTATGTTAGAAGCTTATTCCTGTGATGGATCATAATCTATTTAAAAAGTATACTGCGTGACTTAAATAATTCTGATTGTGTTAAAGGAGCAACTGATTATTCACTGGGATAGGTGTTATCCTTGGAAGCAGGTGCTTTAGAGAAAACTACATACTTATTTTGTGATGCTGCTGCCACTCCAAAACCTTTGAGGTTTGTTTTTTTTGGAAGTTCCATCAGATCCATTTATAAGCCGCAGAAGAAAATCTATCTTACTATTTTATTCAATACCTTGTTTTTTGGCCAAAAATGATATACGGTTCCATATCACTTTTCTTATTCATCAGACTTGGTTCAGAATTTTTCCAAAATTCAAATGTCAGCCTTAAGAAGCCTTAATCCATTTTATGCACCACTAGGACATTAATCTTCCTGAGGCACAATTCCAGTCATTCTAACCCTTACAGCCTCCCAGCTTCCCATTGCTTACAGCCTCCAGCTTCCCATTGCTTACAAGCCCCCTTCAGTGGGCATCCAAAGCCCTGTGCAGTGTTACCTCAATCTGTCTTTATAGGATGATTTCATCCTAGCAGCATATACCATTCTCCAGCCAACCTAGATTACTTGAGGTAGCTGAGGATGTCTTTATCTTTCTCATCTGCTCCCTTTGCTGTACCTACCTCACTTACCCCTACTTACCCCTACTTACCCCCTGCCCAGTCTTCTGGTTATTCAAAGCCAGGTTTCACAGCCTGGCTCAAGTGGTATGTTCCTCATGAAATTATCTAAAGATTTTCTTTTGTCCTGGAATTTTCTTTTTTTAAAGATTACTTATTTATTTATTTGAGAGAGGGAGAGAGAATAAGCAGGGGAGGGACAGAAGGAGAGGGAGAAGCATGCTCCCCACTGAGCAAGCCCAAGGGGGAACTCAATCCTAGGACCCTGGGATCATGACCTGAGCTGAAGGCAGACACTTAACCAACTGAGCCACCCAGGTGTCCCTTGTGCTGGAATTTTCATAGCACTCTGATATTACTGTTCCTCTTACATTTAGAATCCTGTGCAGTATTTGTAGGATGTAGCTGTCATGATCTTTCTACTAATTGTAAACTTAGGGCAAAAATGATGTACTTGTTGGGTGCCTGGGTGGCTCAGTCAGGGCTGAATCTTGGTTTGGGCTCAGGTCATGATCTCAGGGTCCTGGGATTGAGCCCCGTGTTGGGCTCCCCCCTCAGCTCAGAGTCCGCTTGTCCCTCTCCCTCCCACCCCTCCCCTTGCTCATGCTCTCTCTCTTTCAAATAAATACATCTTAAAAATAAAACAAAAACTTAAGAAAAAAAAAGAATTATATACTTGCATTGTTTTCTCATAGTGGTTTGGTGCTTTATCTTGGCCAAATGAAATGTGATTTAGCATCACTGAAGGTATTCTGACTTAGAAGCAGTTCAAAATGAGTTCCCAAAACACTTTCCACAACAGGAGCATCACCCAAGCTAATAATGCATCACTCTTAAGGTCGACAACTTGAAAAATGCAACACTGAATTACATAGGTTAATCTTTTCCATTCACATTATAAATGACTACTCCTGAAGGTTATTAGAGTTCTTATCTTCCCTTAACTAAACCAGATCATCAAGACCTATTGCTGATATCTCAATCCACAGCATTCGTGACAGAGCACGCTGGCCCTTAAAGTGTGAATAAACCCCAACCGAGTAATTGTTTCTGCCTATTTGTTCTAAAAAATGCTGTAGAACTTCAGTATATCTATGTTTGCTTGCCTTTCATCTTCTAGACATTTACACCCCTTCTGCTTCCCCATGCTCAGCATTAAGAAGCACTGTCTCCGTATGAGGCAGGCCCAGACAGAACTGTAGCCACTGCCTGAGAACTAAGACTTCCATATGTTTAAAGAGTCATTCAGAATGATAACCTCTTAGGATGTAGTTCTGTTTTTGTTTTGTTGGTTTTACATTTAAGTGAAAAATCATGCTTATGAGTTGTTGAATGTCAGCACAGCCCTAGGAACCCAACTGCCTGGGTTAGAATTGGCTTTGTCACCTGCTGCTAGCATGATCCAGGGCCAGGTATTGGATCTTTCTAGCCCTCTGTTTCCTAGTCTACAAAGCAGAAATGGCAATAGCGCCTACCTCTCTGGGTTGTTGCCAGAAGTCAATGTAGGACAGTTCCTGGCATCAGAGTCAATGTTCGGTATATATGAGCTCCTACTTGCTCGACTATATCACTGTCATCATGTGATTTCAGTGAGCTGTTAACGTCTATATTCTAATAATCCAATAATATGTTCTGCTTTCTGTTTTCCTGTGTTTGGGGGAAGGGAACCAACACTCAGCCAGCTTCCCAAGACTCTGACTTCCTGAATGTCAGTGTGTGCATTTCCAGAGCTACTCCACTTGGCCTGGGACAGGAGGGAACAGCAGGGGGGTAAACAGTTAGTTGAGAATAGAACAGATGTATCAGGGGCCTCCTGGGTGGCTCAGTCGCTTAAGCTGCTGCCTGCGGCTCAGGTCATGATCCCAGAGTCCCTGGAACGAGTCCCGCATCAGGTTCCCAGCTCAGCAGGGAGTCTGCTTCTCCCTCCGCCCCTCACCCCGCTCATGCTCGCTCTCTCTCTCAAAGAAATAAATAAAATCTTAAAATAAAAAAGAACAGATGTATCAGGAATGCTTTAAATGCAATTATATTAAAGCAACAGAGTAGGAACTAAAACAAATGCATCCATTCAGGAGACATGAGAAATGACCAACCTGATAGTAAAAAATTCTAGGATAAGGGAATGCCAAGTGTCTTGTGGACATTACCTAATTTTTAACTCTGTAGCTATATGAATTAAACATTTTTTCCCATTTTGCAGAAAATGACTCTGTTGCTCAGATAATTTGCTGTAGATAATAAGCAGTAAGTGATAGACCTATGATTCAAACCCATATTCACCCTATGTTTTACTCCTTTAAAAATCACAGGAGAGGGGCGCCTGGGTGGCTCAGTGGGTTAAAGCCTCTGCCTTTGGCTCAGGTCATGATCTCAGGGTCCTGGGATCGAGCCCCGCATCGGGCTCTCTGCTCAGCAGGGAGTCTGTTTCCCCCTCTCTCTCTGCCTGCCTCCCTGCCTACTTGTGATCGCTGTCTGTCAAATAAATAAATAAAATCTTTAAAAAAAAAATCACAGGAGAATAATCTGAAGTCTGTACAGGCTTATCCAGACTGTCTTTAATTAATCTGTGGCCCTTTTGATTTTCCCCTACAAGTAAAATATATGCAGCATTCTCAAAAAATCCTAGGGGAGGCCACTGATCCAAGGGGTTCCTACTTTCACAAACTGAATTCCAAGTAAAGGAACAAATGTGGAAGCATAGAAATGAGACTTGTAATCTCCCGTAGTACTTCTAGGAGAGACTTCATTGTTCTGTTTCAAGAGTTCATGATTCTCTCACCATACCATTCACTGCTCACTTTAATCAGTCAAGCTGCTTTATTGTAGTTGCACAATGAAATTGCAAGAGGCCAGCCATTCTTCCTGGTGGCCAGGGAGACAGCCCTGCCGGAGAGCATGTGTGCTGTGCTCTGGACTTGATGAGCGCCCTCTGCTTTGTCTTGGTTCTGTAGTTCAGGGTCAGTACTCATGGCTCCATGTGGATATTTTTATTGTGTGCCCTCTATTAAGCTTTTGGCTTAATGGGATCCCTTCTACTAAAGCAGTAGTGACGCTGCGTGGCTGGTCCTTGTACCCTTGTATTCTTGTTCTAAGTAGATGGTGATTGAATAGATTGCTCAACTTTCGTCACATTTTAAGGAAAACAACAACAAACCTAAAAAACAAAGCTAATGTGTTCATACTGGGCACTTTTTTCTCACCTTTCCCCACTTCAGAGTCTAAGTATAATGCATCTGTGGCTGCCGGGAGTCAGCATCAGGACCAATGCGATATTTTAGAATGTTCTCTTGCTTCTGAGTCTTAGGTTACTCTTTTTCTCTGATTTCCCTTTTTTCTGATCCTCTGGACCAGTAGGAGGTGATAGTCCCTGAACTCGAGGAGGTTTATAGGCCAGTGGTAAAATAAGGACACACACACACACAGAATTTCTGAGAAAGGATATTAACAGCCAAATAGTAGTAAATGAAGATGTGCCTTGCTTTATAGTTGGTTTTATAAGGTGTGGAAAGTGAAATTTTATAATTGAAATTTTAATATAATTTATTGAGTTTATGAGAACAGGACTCCGTAGTTAAAAAAAAATCCTCCCCTTATGTCCCATTATGCAAATACCTATTCATCAAATGATCAGTCCTGAATATGGGTTGCCTCATATCTGTTTTCTTTAATGCCACACAGCTCCATACACATAATAGGGTGGTATTTGAGAAGGAAGATGGGGCTTGTTGAAGGAATTGTACTTTCCTTGTTGTGATTGGAGAACTAGGACACAAGAGGATACTATGTGGTTGCCTAAACTGTGATATATAGTGGTCTTTATAGGAGACCTGTGTGCAAAGCATTGAAAGGCTTTGGCTCCTGCCTTCATGCCCTGCATGTATTTGCAGTTCACAGGGTGTCTAACTGCTCAGAAGTTCAGCCAACAATTTCTCTGAACAGGTGGAGGCTCGTCTTTCTTTTGATGGGATGATTTCTAAAGAATTAAGCCCATCCTTAATCTCATTGAGTTCTTTCCAGTCACATCATTGTAAAACATTGGGCTAACAGGCATGGTCCATTATTTACCTTTCTTCCCAGCTCCCAGCCACAAATAAGAAGGGGGAGCGGAGAGGGTGGGTAACCAGGCAAGAAAGAGCACAGAGGTTGTGTATGTACTCGTATGTGGACACACGTGCTCACAAATGTTACAGTTGATTTGCTTTGGTGTGCTAGGTGGGACTTGAATTGAGAATAAGGACGTGTGCCAGGGACGTGAAGGAAGAATCATCAAAAGATAAAATACTACAGCTTGAGAGGTGACTGGGAACGAGCTAATCTCTGTGGAAACTTCTCAGTGGGTCGTGAAGTAGGATAAACAGCAGTGGAGCCAGGCCAGAACCCTGGAGGGTTTTTCTCCAGACTCTCATGCCAGACTCACAACATTCACTAGATAAATTGTAGGTCTTCTTTTCTTTCTTCCTCTTTCCGTTCCCCCACCTTTGTCCCCTTTTTCCTCCCAAGGAGTCATCTTGTGCTGCCACAGTTTATATGTGGGGCCTATTGTTGGGTTCTGAGGAACTGGACAGGACTTTACCCAGCGTTATGCATTTACTCTTGTGGAAAGAACTGACAGCTTACCCTTCAATGTCTACAAATTGCTTTCTAGATGAAAAGTGTTGCATTGATGCCAAGTAACATTATCGCTTTTAGGAGTGTTTGTTGTCAGGATGGTAAAAGGCATTTATCTCGAGGCCCACTGGAAGCCCAAACTTCCATAGCCCATTTCTCCTGTTTTTCTCATATACAAGAGAAGCTTTGATGACGCTGAGCACATCATTGTTCGTAGTTTTTAAAGTAAAGTGGTTACCCGAAGAAAGAGGACACTGGGTAGGGATGTGGGAAAACGGAATGGAGAGGCACAATCTCAAATACTCTTCAGTGGCATCTGACCTTGACTGTAAGGGAATTTAGGGTTGGAGAAATGGATGGAGTAGGAAGAGACAGAACATTTTATACAGATGCCTTTAAAATGCACTCTAGGGCAAGAGGATCATGTGGACCTGTTCCAATAAGTTAGTAGGTATGAGAAGTGAAAAGGTGCAAGGCCAGCAGAGGGCTGCTGCCCATCACTATTTGTTGTGTGAAAAGGAAATGAGAATCCCTGGGGTGAGCAGCTTTAGAAAAGGAGACAAGAAGATGGGTGCCTGGCTGGCTCTGTTTTTAGAGCATGTGACTTTTGATCTCAGGGTAATGAGTTCAAGCCCCACATTGGGCATAGAACTTAATTAAAAAAAAAAAAGAAAGAAAG
>CM052897.1:99844579-99903746 GCA_028534135.1 Potos flavus
CAGACCTTACTAAATCTTGGAAGTGTAGAAATAGCTTTGAAAGCTCAAAGGAAATTAGTTTTGAACACCTAAAAGTTAACATGACTTTGCACAACAGGGACTAAATTTATGGAACCAGTTATACAAAGAACCCGTACCGTCAAAAAAACAAATAGGTTTTAGAAGGATTTCCATGGATGACCTTTCTAGAAAATGAGAGCTTATTCTCTATTTGCTTCCCAAAATGATTTGAGGTGACTTTTATAAGGCATGTTTAGTGATAATTAAAAAGACAAATAGAAATTATAAACCATGGAAGAGGAGATATGAACAATATGAAAAATCTTGGTCAAGTATTGTTTTTTTTTTTTTTAAGATTTTATTTATTTATTTGACAGAGAGAGATCACAAGTAGACAGAGAGGCAAGCAGAGAGATGGGGGAAGCAAGCTCCCTGCCGAGCAGAGAGCCCGATGCGGGGCTCGATCCCAGGACCCTGAGATCATGACCTGAGCTGAAGGCAGAGGCTTTAACCCACTGAGCCACTCACGCGCCCCTTGGTCAAGTATTGTAAAGAATTTAACTGTGCATTTCTTAGAAGTCAAGATATTTTTAGAGAGGTAAAATGGTAAACTATAGGAGGGGTTATCCGTCCTTGGTGTACACAGCAATACCTAGGAGAACTTATCAAAAATCATTAATGCCTGCATCCCATGTACCAAGATTCTAGCTTAATTGGTACAGTGTGAGGACAAAGCACCAGGAGCTGGCCAAGCTGCCCCAGGTGATTCTAACATGGAGCCTTGGTGGTGAACCACCAAAATGTTATTTTTATTGTCAAACAAAACCACTCATACTTATTTATTAGGAGAGATACATTATGTTTTGGAATTTTATGTTGTCAAATTTGTGTAATGGAGAATGTCCTTATGCCTTTATGCTTAAATAGTTTTGCAGAAAATGCAAAGATATCTATATGGCTATTTCCTTAAAAATTTTTTTAGTTGACACACAACGTTACATTAGTTTCAAGTATACAAAACAGTGATCCAACATCCCTCTACATTATGCTGTGCTTACCGCAGTGTAGCTACCATACAAGGCTCGTACAGTACCATTGACTATATTCCTTGAGCTGTGATTTTTATCTCCATGACTTACTCATTCCATCACTGGAAGCCTGTACCTCCCACTCCCCTTCATACATTTTGCCCATCCTCCCCAGCCCTTTTCTTTGGCAACCATGTTTGTCCTCTGTATTTATGAGTCCGATTCTGCTTTTTGTTTGTTTTGTTTTTTAGATTCCACATGTGAGGAAATAATATGGCATTTGTCTTTCTGACTTATATCACTTAGCATAATGTCCTCTGGGTCCATGCATATCACAAATGGCAAGATCTCATCCCGTTTCGTGGCTGAGTGATATTCTATTATATATATATATATATATATATATATATATATATACACACACACACACAACATCTTCTTCATTCATTTGTTGATGAACACTTAGATTGTGTCTATATCTTGGCTATTGTAAATAATGCTGCAATAAACATAGGGGTGCATATATCTTTTTGAATTAGTGTTTTCATTTTCTTTGGGTAAATACCCAATAGTAGAATTATTGGATCATATGGTACTTCTATTTTTAATTTTTTTGAGGAAACTCCTTACTGTTTTGCACAATGGCTGTACCAGTTTGTATTCCTACCAACGGTGCACCAGATTCTATTTTCTCCACATCCTTGCCAGCACTTGTTGTTTCTTGTCTTACTGATTTTAGCTGTTCTGACAGGTATGAGATGATATCTCACTGTGGTTTTGATTTGCATTTCCCTGATGATTTGTGATATTTAGCATCTTTTCGTGTGTCTGTTGGCCATCTGGATGTCTTCTTTGGAGAAATATCTATTTAGATTCTCTCTCTATGACTCTTTCCTTTCTCCCTTTCTCCCTTCCCTCCTTCCTTTCCTTTGTTTCTTTTGAGGTTTTATACCTTTATTTGACAATCAGCTGGTAGTTCTCATCCACATTAACTCTCTGTAGGTTTTTGAAAGTGGTGACTGATACATAGGTAACCAATGTGTAGAGCTTGTTTGGTGAATCTTTATTCCCATTACATTTTCTGGACAACCACACACAGATGCGGTATGGAACATTCCTTATTCCTTTGGCCCAGACAGTTTTGTTGAGCCTGATATCAATGCGAACATCCGGAGTTCCCATCTCTTTCACGGCAAATTTCCGGATCTCTTTGAGTGCCTGAGGGGCAAGCTTCTTGAAACCCACTGCGTGGATGTGCTTGTGAATGCTTAATATTCAAAATAAAATGAGAAACATTCATTTTATTACCTATTCCCATCTGCGACAGGAGATGTGTGTTTCATTCAGGGCGGAGTTGGAGAGTGGAAGCATGGAGGCCACAGCGAGGTAACTTCCCAGAGGATGCCTACATCCAGTGGCCTTGAACGGATCAGGGAGAGCCAGCCCTCCCTCCCAAGGGGCTTCCCTGCCACCAGATCCTCAGGCAACGTATTATACACCATGGGCTGTGAATAGCAGGGAAAGGAGTGGCTGATGCCTCATGGAAAATTCTGCTCTTAGGAAAACTTTTGCATTGTTTCTGTTTTTCCCTTTCTCTTCCCTTGGAGTTTGTTATTCAAGATGACCCCAGGATAATGGACATTCTCTTTGGGAGATGCAGATGAGAGAGTAGGGAGCAGAGTCCTTATATGTCTTCCCTTATAGCATATCATGCGTTTTAGCTGTAGTTACCCTCACCTGAAACTGAGTCTGTGATTTAATCATTGGCCTGATGACAAGGGCAGAGGCAGAGGCCTTTAGGGTGGGGAGCAGCTGGATTCACTCAAGGATGTGATTGTGCCCTCCCGCCATAAGCTCTGTGCCTGTCTGCCCTCCCCCCTCCCCCCCCACCTTCCCTACTTCTTATACCCCCCCACCTCTCACCTCCTCGCCTGTTCTGTGCACAGCCATCTTCTGCCTCTCCCACGATAACTTCCTAAATGCTACTTTCAACTCTTCTCTGGGGCCTTGCAAGTATTTCCATTGCTTCTCCCAAGACTGTTTTCTCTTCTCCAACCTGCCTCCCACTGTCTAATTATGCCCTAGGCATTTCTCCTTCCATTCGTACCCTATTTTCTGGGGCCTCTTCCCTTCGTTCCAAGTTGGTCCATCACAAATATGTCCCTGGAATGTTCTAGTAATGGAACAAGAAGAATATGGACACCCCAAATCCATACTTTGTCACCACCATACTCTCACTTCCCTTAGTCATTTGTGTTAGTTTTCTTTCCCTTCTCATATTTTCTGTGGGCTGCGAAGACCAACAAAAATGAACGTTTCTCATTTTATTTTATTTAAAGATTTTTACTTACTTATTTGATGCAGAGAAAGCACAAGCAGGAGGAACAGCAGGCAGAGGGAGAGGGAGAAGCAGACTCCCTGTTGAGCAAGAAGCCCGATGTGGAGCTCTATCCCAGGACCTTGGCATCACGACCTGAGCCAAAGGCAGACACTCAACTGACTGAGCTACCCAGGTGCCCTGAATGTTTCTCATTTTAGACCCTTGATCTCTCCCCTCCATGAAACATCAGTGAGCAGGAAATTGGGGAGATAACAAAATTTTCAAACTCATTCATCTAGTTTACCTCCTGTCAACATGCTTTGATCCTTTGTTCCACTTGAAGATTCTCCCCAGAATAATTTCTGCCATTGGGCCTCCTTTGATGATCCTCCTTTCCTCAGGACCTGATGGCAAACTTGCAACCACATCGCTTTACATCTTGCCTCTTTCTCTGACCACATCCTTCTTCTGTCTCTCTCTGATGATGGCATCATCTGTGGCTCTCTCTGTCTCATTTTTAAGCTATGCCTGGCACCTGGCTTTCTGAAAGCTGAACTCAGATGCCCTCCTGACCCGAAAAGATAACTTTCAGTCACGCCCTCACCACTCCATTCCCTGAAAGCTAATTGTGAAACCTCTTGTACTTCACTGCTTATTTGTTCCAGTGGATTGACTTCCCAAGACAAAGATGCATGTTTACCAAAGGTTAAAAGGATAAAAGGATTAAAGGCCTGGCCGTATACATACAGCTACAAGTGAAGATATATGTGACTCTGCCTGGAACATACCAGTGGGCATTCAGTAAATGTTTGGTTCATCTGAATATGAACAAAAGAACTCAGAGTTTGAGCAAGAGAGAATTATGATTTACATTTTTTTTTGAAAGTACAATCAGGTATTTAGTGGCCATTATGTTCCAGACACTGGGTTCTTAATGATGTTCACTGTGATGAGATGTATCAGCAGTCACTTGAGTGAGACCGCCCACTGAGCACTTTCTGTCAACTTGGTACAGTGGTATCACCATGGAGAGAAGGACTTGGGAAGCTTTTAGGGGCTGGGGTGTTTGACAGGCTGGTGAATTTCAGGGTCTGTTTACTATAAGGCTGGTCAGACATCAAAAGAGTCCTGAATGTGACCTGAGCCCTCTCCTGTCCCCAACTTGACAGGTCTGGGCATATTGCTCAGTGGTCTCCTCATGACTCCCCAGCCACAGGTCCACTGCTCTAATCTCATAACCACCCAAAATGTCCAACTTCACACCACTCCTAGCCAGTGTGGGTTCACTATCTACACTGAGCACTCAGATCTACGGGCGAAGATCAGGGGACTAGAAGTGAGGAAAGCTTTGTTTCAGTTCCGGTTTTGCAGGTACATATTGAATTGTGTGATTTTCCTAAGTGCACAGGATGCCCTCTACCCTTGATATGGGAGTTTCAGGATGACCCCACCACTGGTGAACCTTTTCTCAAGATTAAAAAAACTAAACAGAAAAATCCAGAGTCCATGTGCCCAGACCTTGAGTTCCTTCCAGGTTGTTTGAAACCAGTCTATCAATGACCATCTGGAAAATTACCTTACCTTTTAAACCATTTGGACATGAGATAGTATACAACATAGTCTAAAGCTTGAATCACTGTATGACATTTTTTTTCTTCAAATAAAGGTAGTTATAATTTAAAAATAGAGTTTTCTGTGAAGCAGTCAAATTCCTTCCTCAATTTTATGATTGTTGATACTGGGGTGGGGAAGTCTCAATCAGTATTCATTAACTTTTAAATCCAATGGATAATGTATCAGGAATCTTTTTTTTTTATTAGAAAGTGGAAGCTCAAGCTGTTCTTAAACTAGTCAAAACTAGTCTAAATACTGTACTTCATAAGATTTATAATTTTATATTTTAATTTGTATATTACTTAAGAATTTGATAATTCTGTAAGGTTGACCTTGTTTCTTTCAAGTCGCTAAAGGGATTCACCACAAGATGGCACCATGTAAGTGGTAGTTAATAAAAAGACTTACCGTGTGCATAATGTTTATCTTACATTAGGTCCTCATACTTGAGAGCAGTGGCATAGGGTAATCTGATAAAGCTATGCATACAGAGACAAATGTCTGTCTTGCTATGTGGGTTTTTAATGACTAAAGTCTTCCTCTTGTGTTCTTCATATGTGCTCCACCCTTCAACCAAGCCTTTCTGGTAACATGCTATTATCTTGACAGCATGAAGCCAACAGTTAGTTACATATTTTGAGGAGAATGTGGCTTAGTTAGGTCGGCCTCTGAACGCATGTGTTAAGTTTTTCCCTTGACAAGTGATGGAAAGTATGGGAAGGTTACGTTCTGGGTCTTCTGTTGTGTTTGCTGTGGATTTCCTTAAGCACCAAACACTTGGTTTCCTTAATTTATCCGTGGAAAATGAGCAGCAGAACTAGAAAATTCTGCAGGGCTTGTGGTTCTCATTTCTGAGAATGCAGGATGAGTCTGAACTTCGGGGCTCAGTGACAGCCGTTCACTTCACACATAAGAGCAAACCTAATATTTTCTCCATTGGGTGTTCAAATCCTGGATAACTGGGTGATTTGGGGATTCAAGGGGTCCAAAATTCACATGGCTTTTAACCCTTCGAAAGATAGCCACAGGAAAGGATGGAGCCTTTTTTATGTGTATGGAGACAATGGTGTGCAGGATGTGTGTCCTTGATGTTAAATAGAACTCTTGCACTTCCCTGTTGCCATGTAGCTAGGTAAATATTTGCTAAACGCCTACCACTTCTCTGCATTTGGGGCACGTGTCTACTGGGTATGAAACAATCTCTGTGGGAAGTGAGCTTACCCCGCCCTTATCTCTCTCTTGTGACAGAGTTCACCAAATGACACAAACTCCAGAGGGAAAGGAGGCCTTGTCAGGTCTTATCTTTCCCTCTCAGCCGCCACTGGGACATTCTGGTGGCCAAGACCCATGGGTCATTTGCAGGAGCCTTGGAGATTAGGGTAGGCCCAGCTGCTCACCTTCTGAGTGTACATTCCTGAAGCAGTAGTATTTCCTAGGGCCTGTAATCAAAATGTATTGAGGAGTAGACCATTTAGCTCTGTGGTTGTTAGGGGCCTCGATCTGTAAGAAACACTAAAATACTGTGGCAATGCAATGAGATGGAAAAGCCTATCTTTCAGAATTCTTCTGAGATAGAATATTCTAAAGGGTAGTAAGAAGTACTTTGATGAGTGGCTTAAGGTGAAGGGATCGCACCCTCACCCTGCCATACTCCTGAGGGCATGCAAGAGTAAAGACAAACTGTCCAGCAGCCTTCCAGCCGGAGAGCTTCTTTGCTAAGTGGGATATACAGTGTCGGGTCTAAGTTAAATTTTTAGGGACAAAGAGAAGAGGCTGAGTTATCAGACACTTTGATTTTCTCTGTCTCCGCATCTCTTAACCCCACTTGTAATCATCCAACAAATTCCTAAAGACTATAGATTGAAAGGAGTGCCCAGTTATAAGCCTGTGAGAGCACCAAGTGTCGAACGTCTTTACCCTGCCCCGGAGAGAGAGCCAGTTGCTGGGAGGACTTCTCAAAGAGAAGCACAACAGGAAGTCCATGTGAAAAGCTCATGATCAGAGGACTTACTGGTGAGGACCTCAGCTTTTCAGGCCTTCCTTGTTGTCCCTCTCTCCCAGGCATCTCAAGACAAGGATAGCCATAGATCCTGAATTTTCAAGAACAGTCTGGTTTGAATATTCTGTCCATTTTGTTCAGCTAAGTGTATTTTGATTTGACCATAAGGTCTCACATTCTGACTTTTGGCTTAGAAAATTAGTTACCACAGACTCAAGAACTTTGCATTCAGCAGTTCTCTCTTTCTTGCAGTAGGAAGTCATGAGTACCAGTCATGAGAGATGTACCACTTGGGAAACTGCCAGGCCTGGGGCTGGGCATTACTGTGTCAATCCCCTTGGAAGAATATTGTGATTCAATTTTTTTTCACTCTTAAAATTTGAGTATAGTTGACACATAATGTTACATTAGTTCCAGATTTACAATATTGTAATTCAACAAGTTTATACATTATGATGTGCTCAAAACAAGGGTAGCCACCATCTGTCACCATACAATGCTATAACGATATCATTGACTGTATTCTTTATGCTGTGTCTTTTATTCTCGTGACTTATTCATTCCATCACCGGAAGCCTGTATTATTTTCCACTTCCCTTCACCCATTTTGCCCACCCTACTTCCCGCCTCCCCTCTGGCAATCATCAGTTTGTTCTATTTATGAGTCTGATTTGGTTTTTTTTGTTTATTTGTTGTATTTTTTCTTTCTTTCTTTCTTCCTTTCTTTCTTTCTTTCTTTCTTTCTTTCTTTCTTTCTTTCTTTCTTTCTTTCTTTCTTCTTTCTTTCTCTCTCTCTCTCTCTCTCTTTCTTTCTTTCTTTCTTTCTTTCTTTCTCTCTCTCACTCTCTTTCTTTCTTTTTAGATTCCACCTATGAGAAAAATCATATGGTATTTGTCTTTCATAGTCCAACTTTTTTCACTTAGCATAATATACTCTAGGTTCATCCATGTTGTCTCACATGGCAAGATCTCATCCTTTTTTTATGGTTGAATAATACTTCTGTGTGTGTGTGTGTGTGTGTGTGTGTGTGTGTGTGTGTGTACTACATCTTCCCTATCTGTTCGTCTGTCAATGGATAGGTTGCTTCCATATCTTGGCTATTGTAAATAATGCTGCAGTAAACATAGGTATGCTTATTATATCTTTTCAAATTATTGCTTTCATTTTCGTTGGGTAAATACCGAAGAGTGGAATTACTGGACCATAGGTAGTTCTATTTTTAATTTTTGAGGAACCTCCGTACCGTTTTTCCACAGTGGCTGTACCAATTTACATTCCCACAGTGTGTGAGGGTTCTTTTTTCTTCACATTCTCACCTTATTTCTTGTATTTTTTATTTTAGCCATTGTGACAGGTATGAGGTGATATCTCGTTGTGGTTTTGATTTGCATTTCCCCGATGATGAGTGATGTTGAGCATCTTTTCAGGTGTCTGTTGGCTACCTGGATGTTGCCTTTGGGAAAAGGTCTATTCGCTTCTCTGCCTATTTTTTAATTGGATTGTTTGCCTTTTTGGTATTGGGTTATATAAATTCTTTACATATTTTAGATATTAACCCCTTACTGGATATATCATTTGCAAATTTCTTCTTCCATTCAGTTGGTTGACTTTTTGTTTTGTGGATGGTTTGCTTTGCTGTGCAAAAGCCTTTTACTTTGATATAGTCCCAATTGTTTACTTTCCTTTATTTCCCTTGCCTTAGGAGACATAGCTAGAAAAATGTTGCTATGGCCGATGTCAGAGAAATTACTGCCTATGCTCCCTTCTAGGATTTTTATGATTTCAGGTCTCACATATAAGTATTTCATCCATTTTGAGTTTATTTTTGTGTATGGTGTTAAAAAATGGTCCATTTTCATTCTTTTACATGTAGCTGTCCCATTTTTCCCAACACCTTTTGTTGAAGAGACTGTCTTTTCTCCATTGTATATTCTAGCCTCCTTTGTCATAGATTAATTGACCATATAATCATGGCTTTATTTCTGAGCTCTCTATTCTGTTCTCTTGATCTATGTGTTTATTTTTGTCCCAGTACCATACTATTTTGGTTACCATAGCTTTGTAGTATATCTTGAAATTTGGAATTATGATACCTCCCACTTTCCATTTTTCTTTTTCTTTTTTTAAGATTTTATTTATTTGAGAGAGAGAAAGAGGGAGAGCATAAATGCGAGGAGAGGCAGAGAGAGAGGGAGAAGCAAACTCTTTGCTGAGCAGGGAGCCTAATGTGGGGCTTAATCCCAGGACCCTGAGATCATGACCTGAGCCAAAGGCAGATGCTTAACCGACTGAGCCACCCAGGTGCCCTCCAGCTTTATTTTCTTTCTCAAGATTGCTTTGGCCATTTGGGATCTTTTGTGGTTCCATACACATTTTAGTATTGTTTGTTCTAGTTTTGTGAAAAATGCTATTGATATTTTGATAGGAATTGCATTGAATCTATAGATTGCTTTGGGTAATAGGGAAATTTTAACAATTCTAATCAATGAGCGTGGACTGTCCATTTGTGTCATTTTCAGTTTCTTTCATCAGTGTTTTATAGTTTTCAGAGTACAGGCCTTTTACCTCTTTGGTTAAGTTTATTCCTAAGTATTTTATTCTTTTTGATGCAATTGTAAATGGTGCTATTTTCTTAATTTCTCTTTCTATCACTTCATTATTAGTGTATAGAAATGCTGCCGATTTCTGGGTATTAATTTTGTATCCTACAACTTTACTGAGTTCATTTATTACTTTTAGTAGTTTCTTGGTGGAGTTTTTAGGATTTTATATGAATAGTATAATGTCCTCTACAAATAGTGACAGTTTAACTTCTTTACCAATATGGATGCATCTTATTTCT
Organism: Potos flavus; assembly: GCA_028534135.1. NCBI lineage: Eukaryota > Metazoa > Chordata > Mammalia > Carnivora > Procyonidae > Potos > Potos flavus. Next base: position 99,854,384 of record CM052897.1, read on the forward strand.
TTTTCTTGTCTGATTGCTATGGCTAGGATTTTCAGTAGTACGTTGGATAAAAGCAGTGAAAGTGGGTATCCTTGTCTTGCATGGAATGCTATTATTGATGCTGAAGTGAATTGGTCACTGTGGAAGGAAACAAAATAAATTAAGGACTTAATTTAAGCTTAATGGAGAGAAATATTTTTAGAGAGCTTTGAGTTGTTCAAGAAGGGCCCTTTTGAAGTGTGAATGGACTACAGATACAGCAATCCAGTCTCCTGGCTCTAGAATGTCATTGTTGACAGAAGGTTCTTCAAATTGTCCAGCCTCTTGGCACATCTTCTGGGTCATATTTAGTGATCCTCTCTTGTACCCTATTTCTTACCCTTTCTTGAATTCCTCTTTTATTTTGCCAAAGTAGTCTCTCAAGTAACCTTTTCATGATAGGTACATGGGCAGTGAACCTTCTGAGTTTTTGCATGCATGTCCCATAGTGTCTTTTGGTTCCTTCACATTCGATTGATAATTTGAGTGGACAGAGAACTCTGAATTCAGAACCATTTCCCATAAAAAATTTGAACATATTGCTTCATCGTCTACTAGAAGAAAATTTAAATGAGAGTTTTCTTTCAGGCCATTTCTGTCAGGCATCAAGCCTCTCCACTCCTATTAATTTCTGCTTCTTGGGCAAAGCATTTCCTCATAACCAGAATAGGGTAATAACTTCTGGTTAGAATTTCCTCTGAGGATGCATCTGCCTCAAGAGTATTAAGCGCTTATACTCAGGGTGAAAATCCATTAATCTTCAGAGCTAGGGGCTGGAAGTTGGGCCTTTTATGGAATATGTAGCTCATCATCCAAGAGGCTAAAAGATTAATTTACTCCTGTTGGCCTCCTAATTGCATTGGGCCGGACACCAGCTACATGCCTAAAATCTAGCACCTAGACACCATTTTAACCAACCAGGGAGCCTACCTATTTCTGACTGGGTGCCAGAGTACAGAATACCTGTTTGGTAATTGTCAACTTCCTGGTCTTAAAGACATTTGAAATGTTTGCTGAGTCACAGGGAGAGAGATAACTAGGACACTTGGATGCCAGTATAAGGGACAGGAGGAAGTGATGTTCTTAGCAAGAGGTGATAGCTGATTATAGTCCCTCAGCATAACTGATGATTGTGAATTATGAATCAACCCAGAGGAGAACTTGCTAACTCTCAGAGCTGGCTAAAAGTGGGAGGGACTACCTTGGGAATCTGTGAGTTCCTCACCATAGGAATTAGTCTTGGTGGAGATATTGTTAATCAGATCCAAGAACTTACTGTATGGTTGGAACATGAAAAAGAACAAGTTATTTTTCAACCACGAGAATATATGTTTGTAGTACTTAGCATGACACCTGGCACACAGTAGATGCTCAATATATACTAAATAAAATGTTTGTGGACTTGATTACCATGCAGCCGCCAAGTTGAATGGCATCACTGTTTTTGCTTGCTATAATTCAAGTTTATACTAAGCAGGTTTTAATTGTAACTACCATTAGCTACTTATATTGAAAAGTTAATAGAATAATCTCTTCCACAAACAGTAGCTGATTTTGAATTGTGAACTAGTACTGCTAAAAACTAGTGTTGAATGGACCTAACCCACACATAGGGAACATGAAGCAGTTAAACAGCAAAGCCCTTCTTAATCATGTGGATTAGGCACAGACTGAAGGGCTTTGAATAATAGGAAAGACGCTTCCAGGCAACACCACACTTGGAAAATACAGCTTTCTTGTCCGTGAAGGTTGAAGAAGGCAGAGCATGGCCCATCTCCTACAGTTCTTTCATCCACCTACTTGTGGAGTGAGATTAGAGACAGAATCTGTAAGGGTGGGGACAGTTGATGGTGCTCATTCATTCATTTGGAAACCTTGAAAAGATGCAGCTTTTCTGATAGAATCTGGAGAAGGAGAAGCCACCCAAAGGAGCACAATAAAACCAACACAGAAGTGTCTGCCCACCTGGCCCAGCTGACAGAAAGTAAGGGGTCTGGCAGCCCAGAAAGACTGCCTTCACCTCACTTTGTTTCTGAATCAAAAATCAGAGCTTATGGTCTGATAGAGGATATATCCTGGTTTGTGAATTTATTTTCATATGTGAAAATAATATCACAAGGTTATAGGAAGATGCAAAAACACCTCTGGACTCCCTGCATATCACATATAATTTATTAGAGATAGATGGGCTATTACAATTGTAATGGCAATGTAATGTTTGTAGTTGGAAATTTTTCCCTACTTAATATATACATTTTGCTAGGTAGTTTCTCTTAACTTATGTTTCACACTTTTAGCTTCTTGTGGCTAAGTGGTATTTTGTTAAGCAGAAGGAATGATAACATCCAACATGTACTGTTTATATTATAGTCAGCTTTCCATCTTTATCTGATTTATTTCTTGCAACTTTAGGATAGCAGCTCTTTTTTTTTTTGTCAGATGAAGGACTGGTAACACAGCCTTGGAGTGGCAGAGCTGGTTCTGCCCAGTCTGATTCCAGGCCCTGAGCTTTTAACCAAGGTGCCGATCATCTCCTTTCTATGTGAACATTTAAATTAAATTACTTCCTTTTTTTCTTTTGTTATTATAACCAACCCTACAAGGAACATCTTTATCCCTGCGCCATCTCCCATCTCTGCCATCTCCGATGTAATGTTGTTGCTCTAAATAACAAAGGTAGAATGTGACTATTTTAATGACAGTTGACGCATTGTGCTAAAATGACTTTGAAAATAATTATGCCCATTTGTAATATATAAATGACATATAAATATATATCACATTCTTTGTCCATCAGTCTATAAATTACATCCTGCTAGCATTAGTTATGTTAGTGTAAAATTTTGTTTTACTAATTTAGTAGCAGAATGAAAATTCAGTATTTTAATATTTATAATTAGAACAAGTAGACAATATTTCATATATTTTTCCACTGGCTAAATAATTCTTTGAATTGTAGCTTTATGTCCTTTTCCCTTTTATCAGGAGATGTTTTAAACAGTCAAGTATAAGGATTTTCTCTTAGTAACAACAATATTAACCCTTTGTTAGAGTTGGTGCAAATATCTCTCTTGGTCTGTTTGCATTTTAATTGTTTTTCTCACTTGACATATTTTCAAAAGTTCAGATAGTCAGATATAGCCATTTCAAACTTTTTTATTTGACATGCTGCTTCTAGACAAAATTATCTCCTCCAACTTCTTCTCCAGATATTTCAAGATGATCTTATTTTCCTGTAGTCTTTTGGTTAAGCAATACTGTTTGAAATTTATACTGATTTTTGGTGTGACAGATATGCCTGACATGCTGAAAGCTGTTTTACAACAAACAAAAAAAATCTTTAACCCCAACCTGCACCCACCCAGCTCCCCGCCAGGCTACTGCTCTTTCTTCACTTCCTCGCCTCCCACTCACACCTCCACCCACTCCAGTTTGGATTCCATCTCAGTCATACCCACAACATCCCTCTCAGCTCACCAATGACCTATTCTTCCATTTCTCTTGGGTAAATTACTAGGTGTTGGCAGATCATATGGCAGTTATATATGTTCAGTCTTATTAAAAAAACTGCTACGGTCTTATCCAAAGTACCATTTTAAAGTCCTACTAACACCGTAAGAAAATTCCAGTTACTTCATCTCCTTGCCAGCATTTCATATAGTCAGTCTTTTAAATTTCAGCTAATAATGGGTGTCAAGTGGCATGTCACTCTAGGTTTAATTTTCATTTCCACAATGACTAATGAATTTGAGCACCTTTCTGTGTGCTCGCTGGTGATTTGTGTATCATTTTTTGCGAAATGTGTGTTAAAGTCTTTTGTCCATTTAAAAATTGGGTTTGTCTTTTTATTTTTGACTTCTAGAAATACTTTACATATTCTGGATATAAGATCTGTGTCAGATACGGGTATTGTATATTTCTCCCAGCCTGGAGATTGCCTTTTCAATTTACTTAATGGCGTTCTTTGAACAGAGTTGTTTTAAATTTGATGATTTCCAGTTTATCAATCTTTTCTTTTATGGTTAATACTTTCTGGGTTCTAGGAAATTATTGCCTACCCCAAGGTCACAAAGATACTTCCCTTTGTTTTCTTCTAGGAGCCTTATAGTTTTGGCTTTTACTTTTAGGTCTAAGGTCCATCTTTTTTTTTTTCTAAAGATTTTATTTATTTATTTGAGAGGCAGCATGAGAGAGAGAGAGAGAGAGAAGGAGGAGGGGGAAGGGTAGAGGGAGAGGGAGAAACAGACTCCCTGCTGAGCGGGGAGCCTAACATGGGACTCCATCCCAGTACTCAATTCTTAACCGACTGAGCCACCCAAGCGCCCCTAAGATCCATCTTAAATAAATTTTTGTGTGTGGTGTGGGGCAAGGGTCAAAGTACATTGTTATTTCAATATGGATATTCAGTAGTTCCACCATGATTTGTTGAAATGAATTCTCCCTCTGAATTACCTATGCATCTCTGATGAAAATCAACTGATCACATTTTACACACACACACACACACACACACACACACACACACACACACACACGATTTCTGGACTCTCTATCCTGTTCCATTGATCTCTTTGTCTGTCTTTGCACCAATAGCAGACTGTTTTGTAGTTTTATAGTAAGCCTTGAAAATGGGTGGTGTAAATCTTCCAATCTGGTACTCCTTTTTTCCAAGATTAATTTGGCCATTCTAAGTCTTTGTATCTTAGAATCAGCCTGCTAATTTTTATTTATTTATTTATTTTTAAAGGTGTTATTTATTTATTTGACAGAGAGAAAAAGAACACAGCAGGCAGAGTGGCAGGCAGAGGGAGGCAGAGGGAGAAGGAGAAGTAGGCTCTCCGCTGAGCAGGGAGCCCCATGCTGGGGTTGATCCCAGGACCTTGGATCATGACCTGAGGTGAAGGCAGCCACTTAACTGACTGAGCCACCCAGGCACCCCAGCCTGCTAATTTTTATAAAACCTGTTGGTATTTTGATTGGGATCATGTTGACTCTATAGATCACTTTGAAGAGAACTAACATCTTAACAAATTGAGTCTTCCAACTCATGCATATGATATGTCTATTTATTATTTAGGCATTTAAGAAGTTCTTCTCAGCAATGTTTTTGCACCATTTTATTTATTTACTTAAATTCAATTAGCCAACATATAGTAAATTATTAGTTTCAGATATAGAGTTCAGTAATTCATCAGTTGCATATAACATCCAGTGCTCATCACATCACATGCCCTCCTTAATGCCCATCACCCAGGTATCCCATTCCCCCCACCCACCTCTCCTCCAGCAACCCTATTTGTTTCCTATAGTTAAGAGTTGCTTGTGGTTTGTCTCCCTTTCTGATTTCTTCCCATTCTCTTTTCCCTCCCTTTCCCCATGATCCTCTGTGTTATTTCTTACATTCCATCTATGAGTGAAACAATATAATTGTCTTTCTCTGACTGACTTATTTCGCTCAGCAAAATCCCTCCAGTTCCATCTACATTGATGTAAATGGTAAGTATTCATCCTTCCTGATGACTGAGTAATATTCCATTGTATATATATACCACATCTTCCTTATCCATTATCTGTCAATGGATATCTTAGCCCTTTCCACAGTTTGGCTATTATGGCCATTGCTGCTATAAACATTGGAGTGCAGGTGCCCCTTCCAATTTCTACATTTGTATCTTTGGGGTAAATACCTAGTAGTGCAATTGCTGGGTTGAAGTGTTGCTCTATTTTTAACTTCTTGAGGAACCTCTATACTGTTTTCCAGAGTGACTGTACCAGTTTGCATTCCCACCAACAGTGTAAGAGGATTCCCCTTTCTCCACATCCTTAGCAACATTTGTTGTTTCCTGAGTTGTTAATTTTAGACACTGACTGGTGCGAGGTGATATCTCATGGTGGTTTTGATTTGTGTTTTCCAGATGCCCAGTGATGTGGAACATTTTTTCATGTGTCTGTTAGCCATTTGTATGCCTTCTTTGGAGAAATGTCTGTTCATGTCTCCTGCCCATTTTCTTGACTGGATTATTTGTTTTTTGGGCGTTGAGTTTGATAAATTCTTTATAGATCTTGGATACTAGCCCTTTATCTGATATGTCATTTGCAAATATCTTCTCCCATTCTGTGGGTTGCCTTTTAGTTTTGTTGACGGTTTCCTTTGTGGTGTAGAAGCTTTTTATCTTGATGAAGTCCCAATAGTCTGTTTTTGCTTTTGTTTCCCTTGCTTTTGGAGATGTGTCTAGTAAGAAGTTGCTGTGACTGAGGTCGAAGAAGTTGCTGCCTGTGTTCTTTAGGATTTTGATGGATTCCTGTCTCATATTTAGGTCTTCCATCCATTTTGAGTTTATCTTTGTGTATGGTATAAGAAAATGTTCCAGTTTCACTCTTCTACATGCGGCTGTCCAATTTTCCCAACACCATTTGTTGAAGAGATTGTCTTTTTTCCACTGGATCTTCTTTCCTGGTTTGTCAAAGATCAGTTGACCATAGAGTTGAGGGTCCATGTCTGGGTTCTCTACTCTCTGTTCCGTCGGTCTTTGTGTCTGTTTCTGTGCCAGCACCATACTGTCTTGATGATTACAGCTTTGTAATAGAGCTTGAAGTCCAGCATTGTGATACCCCAGCTTTGGTTTTCTTTTTCAACTTTCCTCTGGCTATCTGGGGTCTTTTCTGGTTCCATACAAATTTTAGGATTATGTGAAAGATGTTGATGGTATTTTGATAGAGATTGCATTGAATGTGTAGATTGCTCTGGGTAACAATATTTAACAATATTTAACAATATTTAAGAATATTTATTCTTCCAATCCATGAGCATAGAGTTTTTCCATCTCTTTGTGTCTTCCTCAATTTCTTTCATAAGTGTTCTGTAGTTTTTAGAGTACAGATCTTTACCTCTTTGGTTAGGTTTATTCCTAGGTATTGTATGGTTTTTGGTGCAATTTTAAATGGGATCAACTCCTTAATTTCTCTTTCTTCTGTCTCATTGCTAGTAAATAAAAATGAAACTAACTTCTGTGAATTGATTTTATATCCTGCCACCTTGCTGAATTCCTGTATCAGTTCTAGCAATTTTAGGGTTGAGTCTTTTGGGTTTTCCACATAAAGTATCATGTCATCTGCAAAGAGTGAGAATTTGACTTCTTTGCCAGTTCAAATACCTTTTATTTCTTTTTGTTGTCCGATTGCTGAGGCTAGGACTTCTAGTACTATGCTGAGCAACAGTGGTGAGAGTGGACTTCCCTGTCATGTTCTTGATCTTAGGGGAAAAGCTCTCAGTTTTTCCCCCATTGAGAATGATATTTGCTGTGGGCTTTTTATAGATGACTTTTATGATATTGAGGTATGTTCCCTTTCTCCCTATATTTTGAAGAGTTTTAATTAGGAAAGGATGCTGTATTTTGTCAAATGCTTTTTCTGCATCAATTGAGAGGATCATGTGGTTCTTGTCCTTTCTTTTGTTAATGTGGTATATCACATTGGCTGATTTGTGAATGTGGCCCTGCAGCCCAGGAATAAATCCCATGTGATCATAATAATCCTTTTAATGTACTGTTTGATCCTATTGACTGGTATCTTGGTTAGAATTTTTGCATTCTTGTTCATCAGGGATATTGGTCTGTAATTCTCCTTTTTGGTGGGGTCTTGGTCCGGTTTGGGGATCAAGGTAATCCTGGCCTCATAGAATGAGTTTGGACATTTTCCTTCCATTTCTATTTTTTGAAACAGCTGCAGAAGAATAGGTATTAGTTCGTCTTTAAATGTTTGGTAGAGTTCCCGTAAGAAGCCCTCCAGCCCTGGACTCCTGTTGATTGGGAGATTTTTGATTACTGCTTCAATTTCTTTGCTGGTTATTGGCCTGTTAAGGTTTTCTATTTCTTCCTGTTTCAGTTTTGGTACTTTATAAGTTTCTAGGAATACATCCATTTCTTCCAGATTGCTTAATTTGTTGGCATATAGTTGCTCATAATGCATTCTTAAAATTGTTTGTATTTCTTTGATGTTGGTGGTAATCTCTCCTTTTTCATTCATGATTTTATTAATTTAGGTCCTTTCTCTTTTCTTTTTGATAAGTCTGGCCAGGGGTTTATTGATCTTATTAATTCTTTCAAGGAACCAGCTTCTAGTTTCACTGATATGTTCTATTGTTCTTTTGGTTTCTACTTCATTGATTTCTGTTGTGATCTTTATTATTTCTCTTCTTCTGCTTGGTTTAGGCTCTTTTTGATTTTGCTTTCTTTTTCCAGCTCCTTTAAGTGTAAGGTTAGCGTGTATATTTGAGACTTTTTTAGTTTCTTTTTTAAAAATTTTTTTTAGAGAGTTTATTTATTTATTTGACAGAGAGAGATCACAAGTAGGCAGAGAGGCAAGCAGAGAGAGAGGGGGAAGCAGGCTCCCTGCTGAGCAGAGAGCCTGATGCAAGGCTCGATCCCAGGACCCTGAGATCATGACCTGACCCAAAGGTAGAGGCTTTAACCCACTGAGCCACACAGGCGCCCCGAGACTTTTCTAGTTTCTTGAGAAAGGCTTGTATTGCTAGGTACCTCCCTCTTAGAACCACCTTTGCTGCATCCCAAATGTTTCAAACAGTTGTGTTTTCATTTTCATTTGTTTCCATGAATTTTGTTAACGCTTCTTTAATTTCCTGGTTGAGCCATTCATTCTTTAGTAGGATATTCTTTAGCCTCCATGTATTCGAGTTTCTTCCAAATTTCCTCTTATTGTGGAGTTCCAGTTTCAAAGCATTGTGGTCTGAAAATATGCAGGGAATAATTACAGTCTTTTGGTACTGGTTGAGACCTGATTTATGACCCAGTATGTGATCTATTCTGGAGAATGTTCCATGTGCACTCAAGAAGAATGTGTATTCTGTTGCTTTAGGATGGAATGCTCTGTATATATCTGTGAAGTCCATCTGGTCCAGTGTGTCATTCAAAGCCCTTGTTTCTTTATTGATATTCTGCTTAGATGATCTGTCCACCACTGTGAGTGGGGTGTTAAAGTCCCCTACTATTATTGTATTCTTATCAATGTGTTTCTTTAATTTTGTTATTAATTGGTTTATATAATTGGCTGCTCCCAAGTTAGGAGCATAAATGTTATAATTGTTAGATCTTCTTGTTGGATGGACCCTTTAAGTATGATCTAGTGACCTTCTTCATCTCTTACTACAGTCTGGTTTAAAGTCTAATTTGTCTTATATAAGGATTGCTACCCCAGCTTTCTTTTGATGTCTATGAACATGATAAATGGTTCTTCACCCCATCACTTTCAATCTTTGAAAGGTGTCTTTGGGTCTGAAATGAGTCTCTTATAGACAGCTTATGGATGGGTCTTACTTTTTTATCCAATATGATACCCTGTGTCTTTTGACTGGAGCATTTAGCCCATTTACATTCAGAGTAACTATTGAAATATATGAATTTAGTGCCATTGTATTACCTGTAAAGTCACTGTTCCTTTCTGGTCTCTGTTACTTTAGGGGTCTCTCTTCTCTTACAGGATACCCTTTAAGATACTTCTTCTTACAGGGCTGGTTTAGTGATCACAAATTCCTGAAGTTTTTGTTTGTCCTGGAAGCTCTTTATTTTTCCTTCCATTCTGAATGACAGCCTTGCTGATAAAGGCTGCATGTTTTTCCTATTTAGTACCTTGAATAGATCATGCAGCCCTTTCTGGCCTGCCAGGTCTCTGTGGATAGGTCTGCTGCCAGTCTTATGTATCTACCTTTGTAGGTTAAGGACTTCTTGTCTTGATCAGCTTTTCGGATTTTCTTTTTATCTCTGAAATTTGCAAGCTTCACTATTATATGTCAGGGTGTTAATCTATTTTTGTTGATTTTGAGAGGGGTTCTCTGTGCCTCGTGGACTTGAATGCCTGTTTCCTTCCACTGATTAGGAAAGTTCTCAGCTATGATTTGCTCAAATATACCTTCTATCCCCCTCTCTCTCTTTCCTCTTCCTTTGGGACCCCAATCAATCTAATACTGTTTTGCTTTATGGTATCACTGGTTTCTCAAAGTCTCCCCTCAGATCTCTTAGTTGTTTTTCTCTTTTTTCCTCAGTTTCCTTCCTTTCCAACATTTTGTCTTCTATGTCATGACTCTCTCTTCTGCCTCATTTATCCTAGCTGTTAGAGTGTCCAAGTGCAACTCCACTTGCCAGGGGCCTGGGCTCATTGTAATTTCTTCAGGTTGCTCTGTGTGGCTTTTGTTGCCCGAAGGCTTTCTGCATTGCTGTAGAGAATGAAAATAAAAATGGCAGTGCCCCCATCTCCAACCCCATAGCTGAAAGATCACAGCCTTTGCTTTTCAGTAAACCCTCAGGGAAAGGCAGTCTTCACTTTTGTGTGCACCAAACTCTGCAGACTCCTGCCATGCACACCCCCCATTGATCCTCCCTGGAGAAGAAGGAGGGTTGTGGCCTTTCTGCCCTTTTTAAGGCCCCCAAATGAAAAGTGGTTGCCCAGTTGTGCCGGGGTTCACCATTTATGGTAACACTGAGCTGAAAGCCCACTCCTGGACTACTGTTTGCAGTGGGCTTCTCTGCTCTGATGCTTGGGAACTCTGCTGGCTCAGGCACCCCTGTTCTTTCTATGACCCTGAGGATCTGAGACCACACTGTCCCACCTAGGATTCTGTCCCATTTTACCACCTGAGCTCCTTTCAAGCAAGGTTGTCTCTCACTGGAGCAGACTTCTAAAAGTTCTGATTTTGCATTCTGGGGCTATATTACTTTCCAGGAGCTGTCTTTCAGAGGCTCCCTCCTCCTTACTGTTTATCTTCAGGTATATCCCCTAAGATTCACTCCTCTGCACCTCCTACCTTGCAAAAAGTGGTCACTTTTCTATTTGTAAAATTCCAGCAATTCTTTTCTTACACTTCAGGTTGATTTACAGGTGTTCAGAGTGATTTGATAGATATCTAGCTGAATTCAAAGGACCAGATGAAACAAGGCCCCTTACTCTTCCGCCAACTTGCCTCCTGTTTTGCGCTTTTTAATGTAGAGATCTTACACATCTTTTATGTATTCCTAAGTATGTCATAGTTTTGATGCTATTATCATCATCATTTCAAAATTTTATTTATTTATTTATTCATTTATTTATATTTTAATTCCAGTATAGTTAACATATAGGGTTATATTAGCTTCAAGTGTACAATATAGTGATTTAAATTATATTTATTGCTAGCATATAGAAATACAATTGATTTTTGTATATTTACCTTACATTCTGTAATTTTACTAAATTCATTTATTAGTTCTTTTCGTGGTTTTTGTTTTGTCTTGTTTTTCCAGATTCCTTGGCTTTTTTATGTTGACGGTAATACCATCAGCAAATAATGAGAGTTTTAATTCTTCATTTTCAAGCTCTATAACACTAATTAACTGATTAACAAATGAATTTTTGCTTAATGGCACAAGCAATGTTGAGGTAGTAAAAGCAGACATCCTTGCCTCATTCTCAGTCTTAGAGAGAATAAATTAAATATTTCAATCTTCAGTATGTTATTTTTATTATGAATAGGTGTTGAAATTTGTCAAGTGCTTTTCTGCATCCACAGAGTTACCATGAGTTTTCTTATTTATTCTGTTAATGTGGTGAAATATATTAATCGATTTTCAAGTGTTAAACCAACTTTGCATCCTTGGAACAAACCCCACTGGGTTATGATACATTATTGCAAATATTGCGTGCTTTGCTAATATTTGTCAACATTTGCATCTTTGTTCTTGAGGGATAATTGTCTATTCCTTTCTTTTAATTTGTAATACTCATTGGGTTATTTCACAGGATTTACTTTAGACTATTTGTTGCAGTCCTACAGGTCATTGAGTCTCTCTTCACTTTCTTCCACTCTTTTATCTTTGTTGTTTAGTTTAGAATATTTCTGTTCATCTGTTTGGGTTCACTGATTCTCTTCTTCTGCAGTGAACAATCTCCTAATCCCAGGTGATGAATTTTATTTCAGATATTTTTTCTGTTCTGGGATTTCCGTTTGGCTTTTTTGTTCTTGTTTTTCTATATTGCTTTTAAAGTCACCATTTCTTTCCCCTTTGCATCTATCTTTTCCTTCACAATTTTTTTGCCATATTCATTTGCTAATTCCAACAAATACGTCATCCCTGGGTTTGCTTTTATTAGCTGTTTTATCCTTTTGCCATTGGGTATATGTTTTCCCTGCATTTTTTCCTGTCTGGTAACTTTTCTTTTCTGAGTTTATAATTGTTATTGGCATGAAGGTTAATTAACAGCAAGTTACTGGTAGCAGAACTCTTCCTTTCCTTTCATTTGCATATTAAACAAGTTAAAGTGATTTTCAAAAGTTATAAAGCCTGGGTTCTAATCCCATTCCTGCTACTTGTTAGCTCTAAGATCTTGGACAACTTACTTAACTTTTCTGAGCCTCACATTTCATTATACTTCAAAGGGGTATCACCTAGCTCTAAGATTCTCTGATTTTATGATTATCAGGTGTTGGTGCTAGGACTCAAGCACAGGTTTGGGGACCAAATTTCCAACTCATTTACCTCAGAAAGTTCTGCTGACTGAGTACCCTTTTTATCTCTGAGCAGTTTTGTCTGGGTGATTTCCTTTGCTAATACAGCCAGCCAACTGTAACTACCCGCCCAGAGAGCCTTCACCTTTGAAGTCCTTTTTTTGCCCCAACATCTCTCTTTCAGGAGAAAATTACCTTTGAACTGGAAAGAGCATCCGGGCAGATAAGCATGGATAGAGAACATCTTACAGCAGAGAAATTTGTTGTTATTAGAAACTCATCACCAATGCAAAATTTGGCTCCACCTTGAACATGCTGAATTGAAAACTCTGGGGGTGGGACCCAGCACTGTATGTTTAAAAAATTCTCCAGGTCTAGGTGATTATAATGTATACTCAAGATTGAGAACCACCGGTACAGGGGGCTTATGGGAAAATAGAGCAGGAACCTGTAAGAGGGTCTTGGGGTGGGGGTAGTGAATACAACAGTAAACCATATATATATATATATGGTTTATATATGGATAAATATATATATATATTTGCTTTTACTCTTAAAAATAGAAACCAGGGGCTATTTTTTTGGGTGATATTTAGGCTGTTTCGAGAAGTAGAGGATTGAGGCAGAAACCCCATGACCTATAAGACAGGGTAGGATTTTCTCCACACTGTTTTACTCCAAACCAAGTAGCTTCTTTGGTTCTCTGAGGTCAGAAATATCTCAGGAAGGTTGCCCTGCAGTCACACTGGCTCTGGTATGGATAGAGGTTTGGTGTTGGTTTTTCCCACGTAGGAGTTTAGGTTGTACCCTTAGCCTCTCATGGGACCCACTGTTTGGTTCCTATGGTGGCTTGAGTGTGGTCACTCAGCCTCCAGGTGGGTCCTGGTTAGTAGGCCTAGGAGCAGTCTGGAAGGTTTGGCTGACCTGGCTTATAGCACACAGCATGTTATCTTGGCAACACACCAGGGCCTATGGTTTTGTTTTCAAACAGGGAAAGATGGAGGTATTTCTCTAGCTAGAGGGACAAGGGAGCCAACATCTTTGGAGCAATTGTAAATGTAAGTGGATTCAAAAAAAGAACAAGGGCCACCTGGGTGGCTCAGTGGGTGGAGCATGAGGCTATTGATCTTGAGGTTGTGGGTTCAAGCTCCACATTAGATATAGAAATTACTTAAAAATAAAATCTTAAAAAAATAAAATGAACAAGAAGGAAACCTGGTTCATGATTGGGCTAAGGAAGAGTCTTTGTTTGAGATTATTTAAACCCATGGTAGGTTTGGTGAAACAACTAATGTAGGCTTGTCCAGGAGAGAGAGAACATCCTCTCATGTTTGCTGGTTTCGTAGGGATTACCATACTTAAAATCTTGTTAAGAAACTTCTACTACCTGGTAGATCACCCTCTCGCTCAAGACCTCACTCCTGCCTGCCATGCAAAGGCTGCTTTTTGCTCCAGCCTCAGCCTGAGGCTCTTTCCCAGTCTTTCAACCTCCTTCATTACTTTAGTTCAATCCCACCTTTCTAACCTACTAATATCAACTGCTGCATGTCCCCAGCAATTTCTGGATGTCTCCTCTTGCACACCACCATGCCTTTGCTCAGCCTGCTTGCCTTCCCCAAGCCCGCTGACCATCTTTCATGACCCAGCACCTCCTCCCTGATTATGTCAACGCACATTAGACTCTATTTCCCTAACTCAACCACCAATTTAGTGCCTACATATATACTGTCTCACATTTTTAACTGATTGGCTCTCTAGCTGGTCATTCACAGAAAGCTTGAAGTTAGCCTCCTTTGGATTCTCCATAAGGGCTGAGTACAGGGAAAATGAAAATACACTGTCATTGGTAGAGCAGAGATTTGATTTATTGGGTATTAAGGAATAGAATTAAGGCCTTCCCAATAATGTTCCAAGGAGCATGAGCTGGGTGTGGTGATAAAAGTTCTGTCCACATATAGAATGCCTCTTAACATCTTAGATTGCGGGCACCCCTCCCCAGTGGCAGCAGTTCTTCATGTTACTCTATGTTGTTCTAAGTTAAAGACAACTGGCTGGTTTGGAGGATGGGATTAAAAACAGGGGCCCTTTTTGTTTTGGTTTTCACATGGCCATTTCTGCTCCTTTTGTTTGGACCACAGCTGCTGCCCATTATTGTTCCGTGTATCTGGCTGATAGTCTGCAGGGGAATTTTTCAGTTTTATGAGAAGTGGCACTAGGCATTTCCCCCCAAATACACAGTGACTGTAAAATTTTAGGTGGTTCTTCAGATAACGTTACCTCTCTTAGACATTGAAATGAATTGATGTCACCAATGTGGAGGACATATGGGCAGATGGGTGAGACACAAATAGAAACCAGACTCAGCCCAGCATTAGAAATCTGTGTACCCCCAACAGTTGCTGCTCTTTCTCTGTGGACTTTGCTCTCTGCACATCCACACACACCCTAAATCTCCTTTGTTCAACACAGACAAAACTGACAACCACAACCAATCATACAGGGAGACTGGTCCTGCCCCTCCTCCCTTTTGCACTGGTGAAGTTCCTTTTAAAAATTATTTTATTTTTGCTATGCAAATAGTATATGATAAATTCATGAAAATTAGAAATGTAGGCAGCAAAAAGAAAGCATTTACTTGAAATCACATCATCCAGACACAACCGCTCTTACCATTTTACCCAATGCATTCCAGTGATGGGGATGAGTGTATATATAGAAGCATGTAAACTTTTAAGAGTGTAGTCACAATAAACATATTGTTATAAAGTTTTTCACTTATCAATGTATTTTAATCATATTTTCACCTCATTAGTCATCTACATCATTTTTAATGTCTAATAATAATTCCTTTGTCTGAAGGTACCCTAATGTTTTAACTATTTTCTATTGGTCGATACTTAAATATTTTAAAAAATTTTCATAATAAATAAGGCATCAACGAACATGCTTCAGATACATCTTTGTGACTAGTTTGATGATATTAAGAGAAATCCTTACAAGTGGACTTACTAGGTCAGATATACATTCTTTTAAAACTTATGCTACAGTGGGGTGCCTGGGTGGCTCAGTGGGTTAAAGCCTCTGCCTTCGGCTCAGGTCATGATCACAGGGTCCTGGGATTGAGCCCTGCATCGGGCTCCCTGCTCAGTGGGGAGCCTGCTTCTCCCTCTCTCTCTGCCTTTCTGCCTACTTGCAATCTCTCTCTCTGTCAAATAAAAAAAAAAAAAAAAAAAAGGCTTATGCTACAAATGGCCAAAATGGTCTTCGTAAGTGTCCATTCCTAAGGTTCTTGCCAACAGCAGGCACTATTCTTGTTTTTAATCAGATACATTTGACTGGTTTTGATGTGAACTAGTGTTTTTGTAATAATAACAACTAGATCCCAGTGTACAGAGTAGCCTAGAACTGGTCTGCAGTCCTGAGAGAGGGCTTTGACAGGGCCTTGCCCTGGAGATGTTGGTGTAAAATGCTGCAGAGCTGTGTGCCAATCAGTGTCTGACTTCTGCTTTTGTGCCCTAAAGACAAGCTTCTTGATAGGACAGGCTCTGGACCTAAGGAAGCCGTCAGTCCTGTTTTAGGGGCATCCCAGCCTCCCTCCTGGCAGCTGTTCCACGTCGCACTGGCTACTCTTCTCACTTTCTTCAGACTCAATGCTACTGCTTTTGTAACCTTTGCCCCCGAGCCAACCCTACACTCAGGAAAGATCTAGTGTCAGTCATTCCCACCTGACTATGAATTTAAATCAACGAACTCATTTTGCTAGTCATTTGCGTTTAAAATTTATCCCTGATGGTACAAAAAAAGCATAGTTTTTTTTTAATAGTCTCCATGCCTGATGTGGGGCTTGAACTCTTGACCCTGAGATCAAGAGTCGCATGCTCCACTGACTGAGCCATCCAGGTGCCCCTCAAAAGCGTAATTCTTAATGAAAAAATATATCAGCTGAAAGGTTTTTGTTGTTTATTCATTGTAGTGACCCTTCCTAGTCAACCACATGGAGCCTATATAAATAGAATTAAATGCGCTTGACTACCTGGGGAATCACAACCTTCCACACAAGACCGTTACTCAAGTTAACACTGGGCACAGGACAAGAGAGAGTGTTCTTGTGGGAAGAAGAGGGAGTCTCTGTCCCAGGATTCAGGAAGGTGACTTCTCCCTGCGTTTCAGATTCATTCCTTGGTCTGCACTAGTGGTACACTGGTGAACCAGCTCTCTGAGGAGGGAAAATGAGCCCTGATTTGTAGCATTTGCTGATTTCTGTGGTATAAATACTCACATGTGTCAGATTCCAAGCAACCAACAGTTTCAACAGCTGGCTCACTATATTCCTGACTATTAAACAACACTCTCCTTTGTCAAGCATGCAAGAGAATCTTCTTTTGAGTCTGTTATTCAGGGACCGCAGCTGTTTCTCACCTGTTTGTTATGGTGGGCACCCTGGAGGAATTGCTCATCAATATTACATATATATTAGGTAGCCCAAGAAAACATTCTGTGATCATGGCAGTTGACTGCTAACACCTGTCTGAATTTCAAGGCTAAGTCATTTCTTCTCTACTTTGTGGAGCATGACACTGCTGTAACTAGATGCTCTCAAAAGGTTTTAGGTGGCCTCACGGTCCGTGGTTGAGAAAAACTTGGGACCTGCTGCTTTGGAAATAGTAGCCTTTCCTTCAGAAAGAGAACATACATCAGACCCCTTAATCTTCACAACAGTCCATCAATTTTTGTAGCTGGCCTCGGGTAACTGAGGAACAGCGAATGCTTTCTATCTAGCAATTCAGACAATATGAAAGAAAATGCTTATGAGACCACATGCCAACATTCTTTTCTTTTTTTAAAAGATTTTACTTATTTATTATTTGAGAGACAGAGAGTGAGCACAAGCAAGGGGAGCGGCAGGCAGAAAGAGAAGCAGACTCCCCACTGAGCAGGGAGCCTGATCTGGGGCTCAATTCCAGGACCCCGGGATCATGACCTGATCCAAAGGCAGACACTTAACCCACTGAGCCACGCAGGTGCCCCGCCAACATTCTCTTCTAGATTACGGTATCTAAGAGCTTCATGGGCATCAGAATCACCCAGGGAGTTTCAAAACTAGGGAGTTCCTAACCTCCTCCTCCCAATATTCTAATTCAGGATTGGATATGGATTGGTCTGAGAATCTACATATTATCAGCAGTTTAGCTGAAGGTGGTGCGGATTCTGGGTGGGAGTGGAGTGGGGTGGTGAGGAGGACACACATGGAGAGGCCCTGCTTTCTTCTCTTCTGACTCTCCCCATTGTATTAAGGTTGGTCATCAGACACGAATATGTTCAGACCTGTAGAATCCTCCCCCTTGCTTAACTGCCCTTGGTTTTTATCAAAGGCCAACACAAGAACCAGCCACATGAAGTAAATATATATTTTCATACTTGTTTAGATTTAATAATAAATTCCTTTTAGAATTTAATTCAGTGGGAAAAGTGCTTTTTTATTATTGGAATAGGGAGCCATCACATTTTTTTTAAATCCCCCATGATGCTCAGAATGAACTAAATTTAGTGTTTAATAACAATATTTGCCCTCCCCTGGTTCCTGGTATAATGATGAGTGCCTTCTTCTCCATAGTTCCTGATGCCTCTGCTTTTGTTTTAAGATGGCTTAAATCCTTTTTGGAAGTGTACAGTGTGTTTTACTATACTTTCAATAAAGCCATCAAAAGTATTATGGACTGAAAGTTTATGTCCCTCCAAATTTGTATGTTGAAGCCCTAACTTCCAATGTGATGGTCCTTGGTGATGAGACCTTTGGGAGGTAATAGTTTAGGTCATGAAAGTGGGTTAGATTGGGTTAGATTAAGTCGTGGAGGTGGGGCCCTCATGAGAGAGAAGGGGAGGGCACTCTGAGTGCACATAGTGAGGAAAGGTCATAGTGAGAAGGTGGCTATCTTCCAACTGGGAACCTAAGTGGCGCACACCTTGACCTTGGACTCCCAAGCCTCCAGAAATGTGAGAAATAAAATGAACTGCCCAGTCTGTGGTATTTTGTTATGGCCACGTGAACTGGCTAAGGCAAACAGTATTTATGGGCAACCTACTTTATACCCAGTACTCTGTTTTAGCTGCTCTTTCTCTGAAAAAGTGCAAGATAGGACAGTTTCTAATACTGGACAAGTCTAACTTTATATTTCCTTCCCTCAGAGGGACTGGTGTCTGTGACTTTTCCTGATAAGTACAACACCCTAGATATGCAGCTCTCCCTACCTCTCGAGCTCTGCCTGCCATCTCTGGGCTCCCTATGGTGCTGGGCCAGAACCTCTGGAGACCCCAGTGTTCTGGGGCACCACAGAGCACCCCAGCCAGGTGCTCTGTGGGGCGCTGCTCACTTCAGTGGCATGGCCAAGGATCGGAGCCATCACACAGGAAACAGTCCTTTTCAACTTGGAGTCGTCCAAGGTCCCTTTGGTGATTTGACTATAGGACCCTTCCTTTTTAGTTTTTACTTTTTGAATAATGCCTATCAGAAATCGGCAGACAGAGGGCTGTGCTCAAGCCCTGGCTCCAGTGAACACCAACAATTGCCCTCCCCTCTCTGGGGTGGCTCAGTTTTACATGCCCACATCAGTGTCAGCTGCCCCTCAGGCTGTCCTGACCGAGAAAGCTTTGCCCCTGAAGATATACTTGGTGTTGCTTTTTACAAGTCAAACAGAGATGATTCTAGAGCTTATAAGGCAGTTAGAACAAGGCCAGCTACAATATCTAAAAAAAAAAAAAAAAAAAAAAAAGGCTAGAGCAGTCTACCAGTGAGAGATTCTGTGAAGAACAAAATGGTTGGAAAGAAATCATAAAGGTTTAAAAGTTTGTGAAAGGGGGGATGTGAGAGGGGGAGTTGTCTAATGGTTACAGAGTCTCAGTTTTGCAAAATGACAAAGTTTTGGAGATGTGTTGCTCAACAACGTGAACGCTACTGAGTAGTACACTTAAAATGGTTAAGGTGGTAAATTTCATGTTATGTGTGTCTTTTTTTTTTTTTTTAACCATAATTACAAAAACACATTCTGAGAAAGGTAAGGGGGAAGGGTCGGAGACGGGGACACATGTCTGGAAAGGGAGTGCTTAAAATAAGTATGAAAATAGATACACCTAGATCCAGCATATAACTGGTAGCAGGAGCATTGCTTTCTCTGCTGGGAGACTAGACAAAACTAAGGTGGCCTGAGAGCGGGGAGGTCACAGGTCATTTTGGCCACCCCTTTCTCAAGAGACTGAGGACCGCTTGCTTTTTTCCCCCTAGTCCCCAAGGCATCTCAAATAGCTTAAGTCCTGATTCTTCCAATGCTAAGTCACTGCTTCATGCCCAAGGTTAATGGATGGGGGAAAGAATTAATTCATTGATTAATATGTTGGGTCAGAGCCAGGCCTTTGTTTATGCTGAATTGTGCTTTGGACTCAGAAGTTCTGCCAAAAATAAATAAATAAATAAACAAATAAACAAACAAATAAATAAATAAAATAAAAAAATAAAATAAACAACCCCGTGACACTACCATCTGATGTGAGATTGGGACCATTAACTGGAAACAAGAGCAGCTTTTCTATAATGTTTTTGGATTCCAGCCATGAGCATGAGAATGGGTCCCTTCCTTCTTAGGAAACTGAAAACACTGGGTGCTGATTAGATTAGCCATACGTAAGAGTGATTAATGGTCATAACGAACATTTTATATCATGTTTGACATTTTTACAAGCAGCATGTATAGGTAAAACCAAGAAAAATTTTGCTTATGGAAGGGACCTGCAGAGGAAACCCCCTTGAATTCCGATTTATTGTTAGACCTCACTTGTCCATGATGCTCTACTGTTTTCAAGGCTCTAGGAGGGTAAGTCGGTTAGTACATTCAACTCAGATGTGAGTGTGGTTGAACTCCTAAGGACTTGAGGGTAATTTCTGTAATTCTGATAAGTGTTCGGTCTTTTTCCCAGAATGAGGGCCAGCACAGAGGGAGTGGCCCTCTTTGGCCCCAGCCTGCACAGTCACGCAGTGGACCCTGCCAGCTCTCCACCAAGAGGGCCTCCCAGGTCCCGAGGCAGAAGGCCAGTGATGTAGACAACAAGGATGGGCTTTAACCTGTGAACTAGCTCAGCTACATGGGGATCATAGCAAGAAGCAGCTGGGTTTCCAGGCCATTGTTGCAAAGGAGCTGGGCTGTGTGTAAATAAGAACCTCCCAAAGGCAGTTGTGCTCTCAGTCTGCTGAGCAAGGAGCAGGCTCCAGGGACGAGAGGCAAAATGCAACCGATCACCAAAGACTTCAATCTCTTCCACCTCGGGGTATTTACTCTTTACTCATTCCTGCCCTAGCAAGAAGGAGAAAGGTAGATTGCTTCCCCGAATCCTGTTCTTGTGAGAGTGACTTTAGGTGACAAGTATAATGACCATGAACCTCAGTTTCCCCGTTTGTAATAGACATGTAATCCTTCCTTAGCATGACATACGCAGTCTTTCAATCTACCACCATCTTTGTTACTCTCATCTCTTACAGCATGCCCTGATGTACATTATACATAGTCACAGTAACTACAGACTGAATGTGTTCCCCCAAAATTTGTATGTTGAAATCTAACCCCCAACGTATTGGTGTTAAGAAGTAGGGCCTTTGGGAGGTAATTAAGCAGGTCATAGGGGTGGAGACCACATGAATGGGACTAGTGTCCTTATGAAAGAGACCCTAGAGAGCTCCTTCACCCCTTCCACCAGGTGATGACACAGGGAGAAGACAGCCACCTGTGAACCAGGAAGTGAGCCCCCACTAGATACCAAATCTGCTGGTTCCATGATCTTTGACTTCTAGCCTCCAGAACTGTGAGAAGTTTCTCTGGTATTCTGTAAAACAGCCTGAATGAACGAAGACACAGTAGATGTTTGAGGTTTCCCCCCACTGTCATGTTCATTCTCATTTTTGTTCTTTGCTCTTGATGTTCCCTCTGCCTGAAATGTTGCAACCCCAACCTCCACCCACAGAATTCTCACTTACCCTTTAAGACTCATTCAGACGGTAACGACTCACTCCACAGAACTCAGCATATATTCATATCACAGAACCTATCAAAACATCACCTGATTCTTTTCCCTTTTGTTTCCCCCACTCCTATTTGGGGGCTTTGTATCTATCAACCACACTTCCGGCACACAGTAGCTGCTCAATACTCTCAGCTCACAAGGAATTGGTGATAGGCCGCTTAGAGCTTTGGATGAAAGCTCCAATGGGAGAATGATAACAGAGAGGCCTCTTAAGGAAGGTGCTATAATTTATCTGCACAGGCTCCAAGCAGGAGCCGTCTATTGCTGCTCTTGAATAGTAAGGAATCAATTCACTTTTCGAGGAGGGGTCTTGTAAGTTCAGTGTGTTCTAGAATGTTCCTATGCTAACTGATTTTTAGTGACTAAGAGGACCACAGGGAGGCACCAGGAGGTAGAAGGCACCAGATGGAACCAAGAGAGCCTACCATTTCCATGGAATGCTCCTTCAGGATATTTCTCCACACTCCCAAAGGAGCAACATGAATTTCCTCTGTAGAAGGCTCCAAACTGCAAAATCCTAAACTTGGTCTGCCTCAGACTTCATCAAGTGGTATTTGGCCTTCAGAGAGGGATTTTATTGTGCAGAAACGTCAGGAGGGAACTTGCAGAAGTAAGATCATCTCCTTTTAGTATGAAGTCAAAGAACTCTGGGGGAAGCTGATAAGAAAGAAAAGAGGCTCATTTCCATCTCATCTCAAACACCTTTCAGATTCTTTCAGATTCAGGGTTGACTCTAAGGTGAGAAGAGAAACTATCCTAACATTGTTCTGTTTACTCCCATTGCCACCCTTGTTACAAAAGGGCCGGCAAACCCACCCATCAAAACAAGCCTTAAGATTGATTACTTGTTCACTGCTAAATCTTCCACACTTACTTAGTATGGTGCCTGGCCCATAATAAACACTCGATAAATGTTGAATAGTAAATGGATGAATTATCTACTCAATTCAACCAAACAAAATGCCCAGTTTGGACAATTGCTTGAAAGATCAAATCAAATATAATTTTAAGCCAAGTAGGCCTCCTGTTTGTTTTATCAATGAGACTAATCCAAGAAGTATTTTTTATTAAGGTACATATTATTTTACTGTATTCGTTAGAATAGTTTGGGCTCCAAGTGCGGGATTTAGATCCTTGAGGGCAAGGATCACACCTTATTTTTGACCCTTCTTCACCAAAATGCTAGCTGATGCTGCTATGAGGTGATTTGATAGAGTAGCCTTGAGATGTTGAATATTTAAATACAATTTTATTTAATAAAAAATTTTCTCCACTGGGGCACCTGGCTGGTTCAGTCGGTGGAGCATTCGACTCTTGAACTCAGGATCGTGGGTTCAAGCCCCGTGTTGGGTGTGGAGATTACTTAAAAAGAGGTAAGCATCAGCAACGGTTTTCTCCATTAATTATATTACAACTAGAAAGAACATTTTGTCAATAGAAGTGATGTTAAATAAACTGGATACGTATTTGATATGCTCTTTTTACTGAAAACAAACCCAAACCCAAAACTTTTGTTGGTATTATATATAGGATTTATGGTGCACTTATGCCTGCAAAACAGTTGTAGTTTTGTAAAGTGCATCTAAGAATAAGAATTTCTTATTAAAGAAAAGAAACAGCCTGCAAGAGGTAGAGATTTCATTGTCCAATATATGGTAATCTGCCTCAAGAAAATTCCCCAGTTCATGAGAGGGAGTCCTGAATGAGTGCCAGGGCACTTTTCCGACAAATGTTCTTATAATATTAAGAGGAAAAAGTTTCCTGACTTGCCTTTAATTTGATTCTCAAGGATTTAAAGATGTTTTCTTTGCAACCATGACAATGTAAAAACTGGAAACTATTGAAAGGCAAATTAAACCATGAGAAGAGTAATAATATATCTATTAAAAGCAAAATAATATATCCAATTAACATTTGAATCCCCTCAGAGTCTGTAGTTTTAAGACTTCAACCCCTGCAGCAAAGTTGTCTTTGACTTTTGAGAAACTCTGACTAGAGAGGACACTCTCTGTCTTCAAGCAGAACTTGACTTTGAGGGGCGCCTGGGTGGCTCAGTGGGTTAAACCTCTGCCTTCGGCTCGGGTCATGATCTCAGGGTCCTGGGATTGAGCCCCGCATCGGGCTCTCTGCTCGGCAGGGAGCCTGCTTCTCCCTCTCTCTCTGCCTGCCTCTCTGCCTACTTGTGATCTCTCTCTCTCTGTCAAATAAATAAATAAAATCTTAAAAAAAAAAAATTAAATTAAAAAAAAAAAAAAGAACTTGACTTTGAGATGAGTTGTTCTATCCAGTGAAGAAAATTCTGTCTCTCTCCCAGAGTGAAGACGTTTCAGTGAATCACAATGTCTAGGGCCAATAAACTCTTTCTAACACTCCAAGGGCTGGGCCAGTGGTAGATGTTCAATAAATATTTGCTAACTCAGGTAAACCAGATGGACTGTGTGATACCAAATAACTAGGACTTTTACTTTCTTGAATTTTTAGATTCCAACCAGCTATTGATGCATTTTGGTCTTCAATGGATCGGCTACTTATCTGTCCTTAACCTACTTCTCTTCTTTGATCAGTGAGGTTCTTGCTAACACTAAACCCCCAGGGAGAGGGTAGAGACTGGTCCTTCTACTTCCCTACAGATGTTGGGGTTTTCCTTCACATTCAAATGGTCTTGCCCGGGGTGCCTGGGTGGCTCAGTCATTAAGCATCTGCCTTCAGCTCAGGTCATGATCCCAGGGTACTCGAATCGAGCCCCGCATCAGGCTCCCTGCTCAGCGGGAAGCCTGCTTCTCCCTCTCCCACTCCCCCGCTTGTGTTCTCTCTCTTGCTGTCTCCTTCAAATAAATAAATAAAATATTAAAAAAAAAAAGAAACACAACAACAACAAAAAAATCAAATGGTCTTGCCCATTTTACCACCCCAATTCCATTCAACTTTTCTTGGCTGAACTTTATTATTTTTTTTAAGATTTTATTTATTTATTTATTTATTTATAGCATGAGAGTACAGGGAGGAGCACTAGGAAGAGGGAGAGAGAATCCCAAGGGGACTCCACACCCAGTGCGGAGTCAAACACAGAGCTCCATCTCACGACCCCAAGATCATGACCTGAGCCCATATCAAGAGTCGGATGCTTAACTGACTGGGCTACCCAGGCGACCCTTGGCTGAACTTTCTAGTTTCTGATTGTTAAAAAATCTTGGTGAACATCTGTAGGGGCCCGTTTGCCTCTGTCTTCCCCCAGTATTTAGGAGGTTTATTCCAAATCTCTTACAGTAATAATTGATGACCATTCCTCTGAAAACTCTCATGCGATGAAAGCTTCTTTCTGTCTGAGCTGTCATCATAAGTAGAAACAGACCCAGTTTTCACAAACACTAGACATTTCAGTGCCAGTTTCCCTTCTGACACCACACAGGCTAACCCACCTGTGCCCTTGGCATAGTTCCCACTGCCTTTGGTACTGGAAATGGATCCAGGAACTATTGAGATAGAATGGCAGTATGCAAAGGATGTTCTAGTGAAAAAGAGAGAAAATAGACGTGTTCCCAGTAGATGTTGCCTAAATACTCTAGGGCATCAACATTTCTTGGAGGGTGAGAGGGGATTATCATTGAGGGCTCATATTTAACAGCCTTTACTTTTATGGTGCATGATGGCTGTTGGTGTTTTACTTAACATGGAAGTTACTGAGAAACATTCTGCTTACAAAGGTAGCTCTTATTTTCTGGGCAGAGACCTGAAGGTAGGCAGCTGAAAATATGTCACAGGAGGAAAAAGTCCAAAATTTGGTGGTAAATGAGTCCCTCTGCCTTTTAGGGCTCTAGTTTCCTTGGGAACAACTGAGGTGATAGTAATCACTGTCATAATTCCGTTAAAGCTTTGTTTGTAGGAATAAGAGGTGGGGTATGGGAAGCTCTCAGCAGGCTGCCTGGGATGTACTAAGTGCTTAATAAATAGCCACCTTGGGAGACTGGTTCTCCCAAGTCCTTCCTCTTTGCACAGGGTTCATGTGCAATCCTTGCTCTCCTTGGAGGCTGAAATTCCCTCCTGTGGCTCTCCGAAGATTCTACTCTGTGACCTCATTGCCTTCATGAGAAGCATAATGACAGCTAATATTATCGTGTACCTACTATGTGTCAGGCACTATCTAAATGCTTTATATGCATAGGCACTATCTAAATGCTTTATATGCATAGAAGTATTACTATTTCTAATTTATATGTGAAGAAACTGAGGCACAGGGATGTTTTAATTTGCTGCCCAGGTGTTGCAAATTAGAAAGCCACTAGCCCCAGGGGCCAGGCTCAGGGCTACCCCTTCAGTGACACCTTTAATGGTGGAGTCTTTTGTGCACCTAATCAGAAAAAAAAAAAAATCTAACAACTATTTGTAACACCTTTTGGAGGAATGTGTGTTTTGAGTTCCATAAACCAGCATACTCATGAATTTCTGAAATGATATTCCTTTGTCAAATCAAGGCTGATGATAATGGGTGGGGAATGGGGCTCCTGACTGTAGGTGTGGGCTGCAGCTGTGTCATAAAGTAATCACCCCCACCCTTACACCAAGCTGGGGCTCAAATGTTCATCTCCCACACGTCCGGGGTGTCATTCTTCTAAGTCAGTGGGTCTGGCAGGCTTCCAGCAATTACTTGATGCTTTTGGATCCTCCACTTGGACTGGCCTCGTTTTCAGTGGCTTCCTACACATAACCCTCCAGAGACAGCCGTGCTGTTTCAAGTGCTGGCTCCCATGTGGGAGGTCTAATGTACGGAATGGGTCTTTGGCTCATCAACTATTTTAACTATTACTTGTCAGTTGCATGAAAGCATTTTCCATGCTCTTTTCACATATTAGCAGCAGGGAGATGGACTAGCAATGTCATCTTTTCTGTCCCCTCTTAATGTAAGGGAGGTATTTCGTGTCTGCTTATAAGGAGTTCTTTGTTGATGGTACCTGAAAAGCTCTTATTTCACAAGTCTGGTCTGTGTCTTGGGCAGTGGCTCAGCTCTTTATATATATTCATACCAATTTCACAGATGAGACAGGGACCCAGAGGAGTTCAACCATAGATAGAGCTGAGGTTGAAACCCAGTTTAGTTTAGTGCCAAAGCCTACCCGTTTTCCTAACCACCAGTCTGTCCTGCCTCTGGCTGCCTTGAGGTCCTCTATGGGAGTAAAGGGGGTGCGTATGAGGCTAATCCAAATAAAAGGAAACTTAAAAATATCCCTGTTTGCTTCTGGAATCAATTATTTAATGGGATTTACTTGTTTTATTTAGGCTAATATTGAAATTAATTTGCATTTTGTGAGTTTATAGCAGCTCAGGGTGTGGGAAGATATAAGACTGAAGCTGGGGAGCCCAGGACAATTAAAAATTAACCTCAGAGAACCAATAATCCGTGGCTGTAGAAGTGGGTAGCCAAAGGTGGGCTATGTGCCCAAGTTTTATGGTATATTATAAAATGATGAAATTTTTTTTCCTTTTTTAAATTACAATTTTATTTTTTTTAAATTTTATTTATTTGACAGAGAGAGAGAGTGTGTGTGCCCACAAGCAGGGGGAGCAGCTGCAGGAGAGGGAGAAGCAGACTCCCCATTGAGCAGGGAGCCCAATTCGGAACTCAATCTCAAGACCATGAGATCATGACCTGAGCCGAAGGCAGACACTTAACCAACTGAGCCACCCAGGTGCCCCCTAAATTAGAATTTTAAATATAAAGCTCAGGTGAAGATGGGAATTAAATTTTATTTATTTATTTATTTATTTATCCATCCCCCAAATACTTTTATTTTATTTTTTCAGTGTTACAAGATTCATTGTTTATGTACCACACTCAGTGCTCCATGCAATACGTGTCCTCCTCAATACCCACCACCAGGCTTGCCCATCCCCCCACCCCCTCCCCTCCAAAACCCTCAGTCTGTTGCTCTGAGTTCACAGTTTCATCTGTAATGCAGTTTCATTAAGTTCAGACGCTTCTAATTTGGAATTCATGGCCACTGCACAGCAGCTGAGTTGAAGTTTTCCTGTGTGTACTTAGCAAAACAATGTCTTTAAAGATCATACAAATGAATAAGGTAAACAAGGACTGGAGCTGTTAGAGGTAAATAGTTTTTGGTGAGTTTCAATGCCTTAGATGCATTTCTTTCCAGATGACAGTAAACATTAGGTACATGTCCCATTCCCACATTATTAAAGTAGACCCCATAGTTCCCTCTATGAAGGAATGTTATTCCCTTGATTAGGCAGCCTTGTTAGCCAAGGTTGTCATACTTTTCTATAAAATTTTGGGATTAAGACTGTCTCAGATGGTGAGCAGTCTTCCTTCTGATTTAATGAGATGACTTGTCCCTGAAAATTTGCATTTCTATACCCACAATACTTTAGCAATGGCCGGTGTCTGGTAGGCAACACTGTCTTGTACAGACTTCTTGTGCACACAGCAATGAGGAAATTTTGTGCATGAAGGAATACCCAACTAATCCCAATAGAAGGGCGCTGGTTCTACTGCGGAGGACTCCATGTTTTCTCATGGCCATTTCTGCCAGAGACAAGCTGTCCCAGATTCCTACAATTGCAGGGCTAGCCTGGAGGTTAGATATGGCCAACTCCAGAATTTTCAGACATTCTCAGGAACATCAGTTTCCTTGAAAACACAACCCAAGAGAAAATTTGAGGAAAATCAGATGCCTCATGGGTCTGCCTTCCCGACCCAGGATTTATTTTTAATGGTGGCATCTGTGTATCTGCTCCTGTGCACAGGCCTCTCTCGCCCTCATCTGGTTCTTATTTATTCACCTCCAGGAAAAAAATACAGGGCTGCCTCTCAAGCTCCAAGAAGACTACATGGTGATGCTGTTCATCGCACATACGTTTTTTGACGTTCTTTTTGGGTTGTTCAAAATAAGCAGATAAAAGGAATCACATATGTCTTTAGACCATGTAAAAATGTCCAAATTGCTAAGATTGTGAGTTTAACTGATAGGGACTACAATTTTGTTCAATTCCCTAGTAACAGACTATCTTTTGAATGTTGTTATTCATTCATTCATGAAACATCTAGTAATTGTCAGATGCCTTCCATTTATAGAAGAATAATAAAAAAAGCACAGAGCTCATTCTGTGGGAGCTCACAATCAGCAGGTGAGGCAGACTGACTTACCTCTACCGAAAAGGGTGAGCACCTTCATTGTTTTCTAGTGATGGCAATAGGTTGTACTGACTCAGAGCTTACTCAGAATCTGCTTGTGAACCAGGACACTCTTTCTGAAGACCAGCTGAGTGGGAAGTGCAGGGAAGACTCAGAGTATAGGGAGGCTGGGTGACCACGGCCCCACTGGCACCATGTTTTGATCAAGTAAGGGGGCCAAACTCAGCTGTCACATGTCTTGTGATGATGGCAAATGCTGCAAGTCAAACTGATTTGCATTGTTTTATACCCGGATGAACCAGGTGTCCCTAAATCCTTGGCAGTTGTTTCTGTGCTGAAGGTGCTGTGTAGGGTGTACGTACCCATCATCGTAGACTCTATTTAGAGAAGAATCTGAGCTCCGGTAGACAAAGTTCAATGTAAAGCTAGTGATTCATGCATCATTTCTAAAAGAGCAGGAGAAATTCATTCATTTCTACTTCTGTGGATTTTTGGCTCATCCCTAAAGGTTTCTATTTAGGAAAGGAAAGCTCAGAGAATGATAACTTTCCACCTCCAAGGCTTGGCTTTCTTTTTACTAGTCCAGGGTTCCCATTCTCAACTTAAGAAAATAAATCAAAGCAAGCACATTCAGATTTCACTCCTTTTTTTAAAATTTTTCCAATGTAATAAGTGTATCATTTTAATAATCAGACCATGCTTTTTATTTTATGGGGTTTTTTTCACCAAAAAAGAGGCACAGAACTGCAAGACCCTTTCTTAGGTTAAGTCCATACATTTGTACCTCAGAACATTTGTCTTCTACATGAATATTTGTCTTTTACATGAGTAATAAAGAAATGAGAAGAATAGGTAGTCTTTATTTTCAAGTAGAATTATTTATGAAAGCACATGCATAAAAAAATCTATGAAACAGTAGAGAGTTCTATATGTGTATTGAAAATTACAGTAATTAAAGCAGCAGTGTGTTATGGGTATAAACAGTAAAACACAGATAAATAGAACAGAGGAGATAGCCATGAAGCTGATCCTAAAACATGTAATAGTATATGACAAAAGAGCTCTAGAAATCATGTGCTAAAGAGATGAATTTATTTATGAATTATTTAATGAATGTTGATGGGAAGACAGACTATCTGGGAAGTCTCAGGTTATATTTACTTTTACCATCAGAGGTAAAAACATGTCTAAATGAATTCCAGATGGTTAAGAATGAAATGTGAAAGTGAAACCATAAAAAAATCTAAAAGAAAATATAAATTGATCTCAGAGTAGAAAAAGACAGTATAATAAAAAAAAATCAGCAGAAGAAATTAAAAAAGAAAAGATCCACAGATTGAATAATATGAAATGTAAGGCAATTTTTGGTCAAAATATCAAGCAAAATTAAAACACACATTACAACAAATGGCAATCTAATATATTAAGGGCTTTTAAAATGCAAAATGATAAATGGTTTGTACCAATAGAAAAATGAGTCAAAGTGCAGATAATTTGCAGAAATACACGAGATGAAAAATACATGTAAAAATGCAAACTCATGAGTAACAAAAATGATTACTTAGATGTGATTTATGATTCAATTTCTCATTTGTCAAATTAGCAAAGACTGGAAAAATAATACTTAATTTTAGGGTAGATCTACAGGAAACAAGTCCTTTCATGTACCCTGGATGAATGTGCAAATTGATAAAATCTTTTTTTGAAAACTATTTGTCAACATCTATTAAGAGTCCTAAAAATATTTATGCCCTTTGCTCTAATAATTGCATATCACCGAGCAATCAGAGAGGTGTGGGATTTTTATATCCAGAGATATTCAGAGCAGTCAGATTTATAATAATGAAAAATTGGAAACAATTTAAATGTTCAACAGAGAGCAATTAATAGCATTATGGTACATCAAAAAAATGGAATATTAGGTAGCCAGTAAATATCTTGTTTTCAAAGAATGTTCAGTGATGGGGGAAAGTCTTACAGTGTTTAGTGAAAATAGATACACTCATCCTGTTTTTGAAAAAAAATTATCTTTGGAAATAAAACAGGAAGAAAATACGCCAAAATATTAGTGGTTTTTGCTGATTGATAGAATTACAGTTTTCAAGTTTTGCCAATTTCCACGTTTTCTACAAAAACATGTATAATGCAGAGCATAAGTAAGAATCGAATGGGAAGAAGTCACAATGTTTATTTTCAGTAAACTGAAAAGCACCGCCCACGTGCACTTTTATTATATTTCTTGAACTCTATCTCTGAGTCACACAATCCAGAGACCTTTATCTTAAATTCACGTCTCTTCCTGATAGGTTCCTGATCTGCTTTTCTTTTTATTTCTTTGTCCCCAGTTTCTTTGCAACCCTCCAGCTCTCCAGAACCAGACCTCCTGGTCCCCCAAAACCCTTCTCACCATCTGGAATGTTCTCAGTGCTGCTCCCTGCATTTCCAAGTCTCCTGGGGTTCACTCCTACTTGGAGATAATCTTCCCAGTTTGGCCTCTGAATTCCTACAAACCTTTATTATATTTCCCTCTTATCTCACTTTCTCTGTGGGTGTCCATTTCCACAGCTATATTGCAGGAATCCACAGGGAGCCATATGCTGTCTAGTACGATTCTTGGTACATAAGAGGTAGAGTTAGTACACAGTAGGCACTCAATAAATATTGCTGATTATTTCATTCCTGATGTAACTGTGGCAGTACATTCTGCCACCCACTGGGAAAACATTTTTTTGGCACGTTTCCTTTCCACCTGACACTCCAAAACAAAGGCGATGGAGAATCTCAGCGAGCATCCCCAGGGGAATGGAAATTAGGCTGTAGACCCAGCAGACTTTTAGGACCCTCCCCTCCTTTTTGGTGCTGTCCTTAGATCTCTGTGCTGGTAAGGAGTCACTTTCTATATTAACTCTAAGCAGATGCTTAGATGGTCCTCTCCTTCTAAGCTCACAAAGGAGAGGGAGTTGTAAATCATAAAGACTTCTTTTTACTGCCTTTTAAAATAAATGAAGTCATCCTTCATTTAGTTACTGGAGTTTTTGGGAAGGTGAGGCCTGCTTACAGGGCTGTGTTTATACTGGAAACTGGGGCTGGAACGAGGAGTGGTGGCAGGAGCGGTGAGCACAACGTATAGGCAAGAGGTCATGGACTGTGACACCTACACGGGCAGCGTGCAGGCCCGGGCTGGGGGGTGAAAGGAGAGGCCACGGGTGGGAACCTGAGGGGGATTTACCTGGAAGCTCATGGTGGTTAAGCTTCTTGACCCACCACTCTTGGGGAGGGGGGACCCTGGCAATTTTATAGTTATAATTTTGATTTATTTTTCTCAGAGAGGTCGTCCCAAATTACATAAGCTTCAGGCCCCACAAAACCTGGCTCCGGTGACTGGGATGCCTCATCTACACCAGTAGGACTATTCATCTCCAAGTGATGACTGCTAATCAGAAATGTCGTTAGAGCTTCGGATTTT
This sequence comes from Potos flavus, assembly GCA_028534135.1. Classification (NCBI taxonomy): domain Eukaryota; kingdom Metazoa; phylum Chordata; class Mammalia; order Carnivora; family Procyonidae; genus Potos; species Potos flavus. Next base: position 99,886,574 of record CM052897.1, read on the forward strand.
TCCAGAACAGCAAGGAACCCAGATTTTTGTATGAACTCTCCTACATTTTAACTGTTGGCAACTTAAACAAACAAAAACAAGACAAAACGAGAAAAATCCAACCCTCTCTGGCCAAAACAAGTCATTTCTCTAGCCTTGATTGAGCCCAGGGGCCGCCAGATAGGGATGTCGGCTTATTTGAGCCCATAGCAATTAGGGAATTGCCAAATGCTGGGGATAGCTCTATGACAGGGACCCCTGGCTGCCTTGTCCTCTACCCATTAACAACAGGTCTGGCCATATCTAGACCAGGGAGCTCTGCTTTTTCCCAGGGCTTCAGTCAGCGCTCAGACATTCTCTAAGTGTCTGCCACTGGTCACAAGGCAGGGAGCTGACGGAGGGTATGGATGGAAGAGTTGGTGTCAACATTCTCAAAACCGGCAAAGCCAACGGTAGCACGTGGCCCATGGACAGCGATGTAGCCGCAAAGTCACCTCATGAACATCTGAAGACAATGAAGGGTGACTATTATTTCTCCTGGGCGCTAATTAGCCCTGAAGGTGGGAGAATATGAGTTTTGTGCTCCTCCTTGGGGCTGCAACCAACGATTTCAGGGAAGATTTATACGACCACTTAAATGGAAAGCAAGTCACTTCTGTGTAATCCCCAGATCTTCCTGAGGCTATGCGACCCAACATTTCAGAACGGAAGGCTTTCTAGACACAAACACTCTTAAAGGGCCCCCAAATGTTCGGATACTCTTCAAAAGCCATAAAGGGCCCCCATTCCATTTCTGGTTACCATCTCACATGTAGAATGTGAGGACTTTTATAAAGTTTCCGTTGTGACAGGGGACATCAGCTGAAGAAACAGGCTGGAATTTGAGGCAGAACATGGCAGTAAGGGCTGTAGAAGAGAGAGAGAGAGAGGACCATTGGGAACGAGGGATGGCCAGTGACAGTCCTGTGGGCGTCCCTCTGCTGTCAGCTCAGATTCGTGATAAAACTGCTTCCAGTGGTTGCATTTTGATCGCCGATTAGCTTGTTATGGGATCTGCTTTGCCACAGGACGGCTTTGGGGGCTGCTGCTTGGCTTCAGTTCGTCTGTTGTGGTGACTAAGCATGTCAGGTATGGGGCCAGAGCCAGAGGAGTCTGTTGTCTAAACCACTGCTCCTGATTCTAACCGAGGTTGACGCAGAAGGGGGGGAAAGGCAGAATGTGGAGGGCGTAGGGGACAATCGTAGTGTTTACTCTCACTAGGGACCTTGAGGAACCATCCTCTTGTGCAAGGGCTGCTTCTGGGAAAGGGCCTATCAGAACTGCCGGGGGCTGTCTTGAACTACACACCTCATACAACCGAAAGATTTGGGCAGAACACAGCCATCCCACTCACTCCTGCACCCCCCCCCCCCCCGACCATTGCTTTACAATAAGCTCTTCCTGCCACTGAGGTGCTGGGTCCTGGACGAGTGAGGGACTTGCCTGCAGGGCACAGGTCTCCTCGTATCCTGACTTCTGGCCTAGTGTCCTTTCAGCTATGTCTTACCCCTCCTTGAGCAGGACGGTAGGACTTTCATAGTTAGCTGGGGACAAGAGCCAGAGACCCCAGGCAGGTGGTTTGGATGAAGTATGGGATCTACCAAAGCACTAGCACTGTTTCAGGACCAGTGCTGGTGCTGAGAACTTTTTAAAAAACCTTTTTTTTTTAAAAAGGACCCACTGCAAAATCATATGAGTCCATTTTCACGCTAACTTTAAAAAAAAAAAAATCTTTCTATTTTTAGAAACGACAGCAGATAATGTGTGATAGGAGAAGATGACAGAAACGAGAGGAGGAGTTTTTCATTTCTCTAGGGAGTAGTCTGTGTGTCTGAAACCTTCCTGAGAGTCGATATTCCTGATACGGGCTTGGCAGAATTGCCTCACTTTGTCTACAAATTTGTTCATGCACAAATTAATGTATGACTTCCTACTGTAATTCTAGGCCCTGATTCAGAGGCTGGGCATATAGGATAGATGAAATACATCTTGCCCTGGTGTTTGGAGCACCCATAAAAAATCGCGTAAAGATGAAATTGCCTCCTCCCTCATCACCCACCCTCCGCCTAGCCTTGAGGTCTTCTTTATCTTAGTGACCATGGGGTCATTGGGTCACACAGGTAACCCACCAGTCAGAGAAGACTGGAATCGTTTTATTATGCTCTTCCCATTTCTACCTGACAGTTGCGGATTCTTTTGCTTTTATGTGAGTTAAAAATCCTTCTGGTGTGACAGCGGACATCAGATGGGGCCCCAGGCTGGAGTTTGAGGCAGAACATGGCCGTGAGGGCTGTGGGAGGGAGACAGGCCGATGGAACAAGAGATGGCCAGTGACAGCCTGTGGGTGTCCCTCTGCTGTCAGCTCAGATTTGTGATAAAGCTGCTTCCAGTGGTTGCATTTTGATCCCCTTCTTGGCCTGCTGGCTTTCAAGAGCAAGTTTCATTCTTCTGATTACTGCTAACTAGTTGTGGCCATCAGAACCATTCTAGAAACCAGTGGTATTTCTGCTTATGTGAAAAGAAAGCCACTTGGAAATTGATGATGTTGCCACTCACGCAGGGGAAGTGGGGCCGACGAACAGAGAGGCCTCGTGGAAAAGGGCCTCGATGGGATGAGAAGAAAGCCAAACTCAGCCTCAAGTGATCTAGGTTCAAGATTGTTCTGGTTTGGTGGTTTACAGTTTCTTTATGTTGTATTTAGGTGTGGGTTTAAAAAAAAAAAAAGATTCAGGTTGCTTGGGATTTGTTGGGATCTTGAAACTGGGAGTTGATGTCTGCCCATCAGTTTTGGATAATCCTTGGCTATTATCTCTCCAAATATTATCTTTGTTCCAATATTTCCTTCCTTCCACCTGCCAATTCAGTATGTTCCATCTTTTGAATGTATCCTGTTTTTTTTTTTTCTTTTTTCTTTTTTTCCCATTTTTCCCCCCTTTTCAGCTGAATTCTGGATGTTATCTCTGACCTATATTCTGGTTCACTAATCCTCACTTAGCTATGATAATCTGATGTTAACCCAGCCATTGGGGTTTTTACTTTGGTGATGTCATTCCTCAGTTTGAGAGTTTCTATTTGGCTCTTTTTAAAATCTTTTGCATAATTTTCTAGTTTCCAGTTCCCTGTCAGAATTTTCATGTGTGGCATTTATGTTTCTGAATATAGTAAGTAGAGTTGTTTAGCGGTCTGTATTGAAGAATACCCATTTCTGAAGTCTTTGTGGGCCCGTTTATACTTTTGGCTGTTTTTGCTGTTCTTACTCACAATGTCCTGACATTGAAACAAATATATTAGGCATTGAATGTGTGTGTGTGTGTGTGTATATATATATATATATATATATGCATATAATTGTGGAATCTTCTTCTGGAGAGGCTTTCCCTTGTGTCTGCCTGCCAGGCATTAAGAGCACTTCCTGTCTGAAGCCACCTTAATCCCAGTGCAAAGCTTGAGATTCCCTTCACCCAATGACGAAGGGAACCCAAGGGCTGTATCCTTCCCTTTCTCCTTTACCCTGGCGATCCAGCTTAAAATGGCGAGTGGTTCCTCTGAATCCCCAACATTGACAGTCTCTGGGCTTCCGCCTCGTGAGGCTATCAGAACAAGAGCTCATTTTCAAAGGTGCTTTTTTCCAGGTTGACAAATGCCTTAGGATAAAAGCTTTGTGGGCTGGGCTAACCTTTCTGGGGTTTGTCCTCTCTAGTTTTTGGCAGGTGTTTCTTCACTACCTTATTGTTGCTTTGATGCTTTTAAGAAAATTAAGCAAATATTTCATCCAGCTTCCTTTTGGCTTTGGTAGGAGGGTTGATCTGAATTACTTAGTCTTGCTATTGCCAGAAGCTGAAATACCAGATGACATATGTTTAAATCCCAAGTCTGACACTTAATCAGCCACCTAATGTTGGCCAAGTTTGTCTCCACATTTACCACACAGGTTCGTTAAACCCTAGCTACTTGACAGCGTGGCCATAAAATGTGAAAGTGTTTTGTAAAGTGGTACGGTAACATTTTTGTTTATTATCTGTGTTCCACATTAGAGTGGAAGCTCTGTGAGGATGGTGAATTTATTTATTTTTCATTGTGGTTTCCCCAACAATGCCCGATGCATAGTAGATGCTTGATAAACATTGCACAGAAGGGGTTACTGAATGTATTTTAAAATGAAAAAAATATTGGAAAAGTGTACTCTTGGGAGGGGCAAGCTCAAATCTTCATAATGGCTTCGACTATTTAGAAGATCCATTCCTCTTTATTAATAAACCTGGTTGTTCGGTCAATATAAACATTGTTACTTTGTTTTAGTTTTTTTCACTTGATATTATTTTGACTAGAATCTACACCTTAAGTGAAAGTATTATATTCCATTGCTTTGTGAAAACAGGGTCTCCACTTGTTGGACGCTGGGACTGTTTTCAGTTTGGGCTATGATAGATAATGCTGGCTTCTTTGTTCTAATGTAAGTGAAATGGATAAAATGTATCCATTGTCAAGGCTTGCTCAAGTTCATTTCAGAACAAGCCTGTTTTTTAGTGCTTGAAGTCTGGCATCTTCTATAGTGTAAACAAAACCAATAGAAATTGATTTCTGACTCTCCCCAGAGTAAAGCCCGAGGCGCTTCCAAAGCAGATCAAGGAATGAGGTCATGAAATATAGGATTCAGGGTCATTGTTGAATCCTGATGATTAACTTGTGTGTATTTCTTTGGACAATTATTTTAATAAATTCTCTATTATTTTTGCCACAGATACCTTTTTTTATTAAGAGTTATTTATTTTAGAGAGAGGGAGAAAGAGAGAGAGAGAGAAAGCGTGAGCAGGAGGAGGAGGGGCTGAGGGAGAGGGAGAGAAAGAAGCAGACTCCAAGCTGAGTGAGGAGCCTGACGTGGGGCTCGATCTAACAACCCTGAGATCGTGACCTGAGCTGAAATCAAGAGTCAGAGATTTCACTGACTGAGTCACCCAGGCGCCTCTACCTTTTTTTTTTTTTTTAAATCAAGGAGTGATTTAAAAACAATGTCATTTACCTTCAGCCATAGAAGCTGGGGTCCTTGACTTCCTCATTCCACACTCTTCAGTAGCTTTATAGATAAACAATTAAAATAATTTTGTAATCAGAACAACTAAGTAACCCAACTATGCTTTTATTTAATGATCACATGATTGGGTGACACTGCCTTCGTGTGAGGCACTTTACAGCTTCTCCTCAGTTAATTTGCTTGAAATCATTCAGCAAATTAGATACTATTGTTATGTCCATTTTCCAGATGAGGAAACAGACTGAGGTTATGCAACCTGCCTAAGGCCGCCCAGCTACGGAGTACCCAAGGCTAACCAGCAGTGTCAGTCAAGACCCACACTCTTTTCACTGCACTTCACTGCTCTCTGACTTCTCATTTCTCTGGAAAAGAAACATGACATTTCCTATTGGGAAGAGGTCTTCATGCCCCCCTGTTTGAGCATCATCAGGCCTGTGCAGTTTGGATGTTCATTAAATTCAGTTAGGGTTTCTTTAGGATTAGTTACATTTGCCCCAGTGGGTAAGGTGGCTTAAAAGGTGACAAGGGGGTATGAGACATGACATCTGCCTTCGGGGGCTCAAAGAAGAGGTGAGGCATCTATGCTCACAGAAATAAGCTGCTCCAGTGGCCAGTGGGATGATACATTCAGTAATTATGATAGGTTTCCAGAGGTAGGAGGGGTGGGTGTGCTGGCCGAGGAGGGGCCATCTCTCAGAAGATCAGGAGACTAGGGTTTAAAGACTCTGTTTTATAGATGTAAAAGGATATCAATTTGAATTATCATCCATAGCCAAAGTGAAATATTTAGTGTTTCCTGAGTACCCAGGAATATCGTAAACCCAGGATTCTGGGTTGAAAAGTAAAAGATGTGGGGATGCCTGGGTGGCTCAGTTGGTTGGGTGGCTGCCTTCGGCTCAGGTCATGATCCCAGGGTTGTGGGATCGAGTCCCGCATCGGGCTCCTTACTCGGCGGGGAGCCTGCTTCTCCCTCTGCCTCTGCCTGCCGCTCTGCCTGCTTGTGCTCTCTCTCTCTCTGACAAAAAAAAAAAAAAATCTTAAAAAAAGAAAAGTAAAAGATGTGAAACTCTTCGCTAGCACTCATTTGCCCCCTTCTCCCTCCCATTGGCCAATTGGAGAACGGCTGCTGGGGGGGTGGGTGGGGGTAGGGTGCTAGGATGAAGTGGCACGTGGAGGAAAAGGGCTCCAAAACCCTCCTTCCTCCTGCTTCCCTTCTGAATTGAACCGGAGCTCAGGCCCTTTGTGAGCCTGTGAATATTCTGATTTTTGGTCAACAGGCAGCGTGCAGAAGGTCAACTTAAAACTTTGGGCTTTCTGTAGGCACAGCAACAAAAAGTTCAAGTGTCTTGTCCAAGGATCCATATCAAGCCAGAAATAGAAGTCAAATCTCTGGCCTGCCAGTCTGGGGCTGCCTCTAATTTAACGTTCTGCGTGAGTCACAGATTCATCCAGTACAGGGAGGCAACCGAGGGACTCAGCATCTTTTCATAACCCTCGGTAGCTGGGTTGAGGGAAAGAGAGAAGTTTTTGTTCATGAGCTCATTCCAATCAGAATGTGTCCAGACGCCCAAATATTTGATTTGAGCCTGGTTGCTAAGAGACCTCCCACTGGGACCCAGCTGCCTGCGGGCAGGAGGGCGGTATTGGCATAACTTCAGATTTCTGCCAATTTATTTTGAAACCAGAAAACCTGGAACCTCGGCCTCCTCAAGGCAGCAACAGGGAGAGGAGAGATCTGAGTCAGCCAAGCAACAGAGGAAAAACCCCCACTGACCTTCTGCCAGGGATCTGGAGGAGGGTTTAGGATGATAGAATTCTTATATTGTGATTGTTTACTTGCAGTGAAATATGCTGGTGTGGTAATGAAATCTAAGCGCCCCACTTGGTCACGCAGGGGACTTCTCGAAGCAAATCCAGAAATTCTAGAACAATGCTGGATTTCTGAGTAATGACTGGGCATTGCGAAGCCTGCCTGGATTCAAAATCAGAGTCACACCCAGGTTTACGGGTTTTAATTACCCAGTGACTTACACCCCTCCCTCTCCCCCCAGGGAATGCCATGATCAAAAGTGTCACCGAGAAGTGTGAGGGGTCAGTGCTCTTGGGAATGCTGGGGAAACCCCATTTTCTAGACTCAAGGCAGACGCTAAGCATAGCAGTGCCCTTCTCAGGACCAGCTAGGCCTTAAACTTTTTTCAGGGTATAGGTACCCTCTGCTTTTCGAAGGTTCGAGAAAAAGGTGGAAAACAAAAATAGCGCTCAGTGTTTTTTGCAGCCAGCCATCACAGAGGCACCGAGCACCCCAGCAGTGAGCGGCCGTGCCAAGCTCCTTCCTCGCGCGGCACTCAGTGTCTCTTCATCAAACCGCCATAGATTTAAAGCGTGCCTGTGAGCACTTGTACTTTATCTTGATTTATTTTGTGTGTCTGTTAACAAGATATGTCCTAAGGTATCAGAAAAGCCTAATAGAGGTTATTTTTTGGATCTGGGAATGCTCAAAAAATTTCCACATAAATTAATGGTAATTGCTCCTTTGCTTTACATCATTTTGGCTTATGAAAGGTTTCATAGGAATGCTCTCCTTTTGTTTTTTTTTTTTTTTAAGATTTTATTTATTTATTTGACAGAGAGAGATCACAAGTAGGCAGAGAGGCAGGCAGAGAGAGAGGGGGAAGCAGGCTCCCCGCTGAGCAGACAGCCCGATGTGGGGCTCGATCCCAGGACCCTGAGATCATGACCTGAGCCGAAGGCAGAGGCTTTAACCCACTGAGCCACCCAGGCGCCCCTCTCCTTTTGGATAGTGGAGGAAAACCTGTATTTTCTTTTTGAACTTGGCCTTAGTTCTTATTGATAAATAAATGCCTTGGTGCGAGAAACGTAGGTTCTGCTCTCAGGATTTTTGCTTGAGAGTTGGAATGTGAAATATAAAGTTCATGAGTGGTTATCCTTGGCTTTCACCCAAAGCCCTCCTTTCAATTAATTTTTCACTTGGAGGCGATATATACGCTAGTGGGTTTTCTTTCAGTTAGAAGGTTGCTGTAGGTTCCATGCCCTTCTGTGTAGATGTCTGCCTTTGGGCAAGTTTGATGACTCAGTTTCTCACCTTTCAAAAACCATGCTGAAAGAAATCTTTGTTGAGTTTGAGGAGAGTGGATTTGGTGCTTGGGGAAAATCAACTAGGAATAGGAAATAACTTGAAATTAGATATGGAAACGAGAGCGAAGGGACTGGGTCTGGGTCTGCGCAGTGTTGGGCACCCGGTGACCAGTTTCTATCATTCTGGATTTGCTCTGAGAGGCTCCAGTCACATTTGCTTGACTGGCAAGGAAGGTGAGAAAGGAGACATATGCCTAGCACTATGAACAGAGGACTTTTAAAACCAAAACCGACTAGTTTGAATGTAACGTAGAAGATAAAGGGGAGTCCCAAATGCATCACACAACTGGGTCTCGGGGTTTGAAAAGGCATGAAATCAGTGGGTAATATAATTTTCATCTTGCAGACCAGGGAAAAGTACCCCCTTGACATGAAATATATCTGAATCCTGAATCTTTATATTTCCCATTCCAACTCTCAATAAAGCAAGGTTTTTCGGCTGTTATGTCCATGTGTTGAAGAAATCTGCAAGAGATTTCTCAGTGTTCCTCCCCCTCCCCTTTGGTTACACATATCGTGTCATATATTGTGTCATCCAAGGTAACAATGGTTTGTTTCCATGAAAGAAGCTATGATATCACGAGGACTGCATCACGATGTCATCACAGGATCCCTTAGGTGCCTGACCAAGAAAGACCCCCTCTTCTTTTGAATACAAATATCCTTACTAATGAGGAACGTTGGCAGGGAGAAGGCCACTCCAAATAAGATAAATGCGGCAGACGGAGGGCCAAATCCTGAATGGAGCTCTTGAATATTCCTCAGGATATTTAGCCAAAACCTATCTCTTAGTTTTTCAGTAATGACAGATGACAAAACCCCAGGGTAAAAATAAATCCACTTCCAGTGTTGTTTCTAGCTGGTTCAGCGGGAAACAGCGTTGTTAACCTTGAGGGGACTGCGGAGCTGTCTGAGACTTAGGAGGCCGGGCCTCTCTGAGGAGGAAGATGAATGCGAAAGCTGAGTTGCTCCTCAGACCATCCAGGTCCAATTTCAGCAGCCCTTCCTCAGTTCCTGTGTATGTTTCATTAGCATAGACTCTTCTCGAGGCTGGTGGCCTTTTAAACATCTTTCCTAAGTGCATCCATTTAAGGCCAGTGATTGCATTAGGTAAAGCGCCTACATTTTGTCACGGGTCTAGTTAATATCCGAATAATCCCACAGGCTGGTTTATGTCCACTGGAGGTGTAAATTCCATGGACGTCTCCATCTGTGAACCCGGGAAAAAGCACTTGGACCAGAAATGCTGAGACGCACTTAGCCGACGTATTGCCCCGTCACTTTTGGCTGGATAATTCCCCCTCACCTTTCCTGTTTTCAGAAACACTTGGGGAAATGGCAGCACCCTGGTGGCCTACAGGGACACTGTCAACTTGCAGGAGTGTATCTTTAAAAAAAATTAAGCTACAAGTCATTTGCTTTTATAAAAATATTGGTCTCCACTTGTAGGGATAAATATAAAAACGGATATGTTTCCAGTTATAGATTTTTAAAATCTTGGTTTCGAAGAGTTAATGCCACAGTGCTCGAGACCCTCCCAGGGAATAATGTATTGGAAGGATCTGGTGAATTGATAGGTTTCCTTCAGCTAGAAAACCCAAGAGGGAAACAAGAATCTTGTGACATTCCAAGGTTATTTACATCTAATATAAATTGCAACAATCTGGTGGAAGTCTTGTGGGTAAATGTGTTTTTGGTGGGGATATATTATCTTTTTAGCCATTCATTTATAACCCAGGCAAAAAAACAAAGAGCCAGATGTGACAGCTATTAAGAGAAAAAGACGCATACTATGAATACCTTGTGTTTATCTATTCCCTTTCTTCTGAGAAGTTCAAAGTGCTTTGCAGATGTTATCTCTTCCATCCCCATATGTCAGCCTCATTTGAAGAAAGGACTGGAAAGTGCCTGAAGTCAGGGAGCATGTTAGACATCAGACAAGACCTAGGTTCTTGCATTTTGCACCACACTTTGCTCTGGTTTGTACTCTGTATTCCGTGCACCAGTGTTGGAACACGAGCTAGATGCCTCTAACCCGCGTCTTATTTTAGAAAACCCCTCATTGCACCCGCTGCGCGGTCTCCCTATAGCCCTACGGCAGAAAGACTGAACGTGCAAACACAGCTCTTGCTAGACCCACTGACAAACCTAGTTGCTTTTGGCTTGTTTCCTGCATCAGGCTGTTTGCAAAGTCACTTGTGTGGCGTACCCACAGGGTCACCAATAACATCATTCCAGGCTCACAGCTCTGCTGGAGTTAAGATTCAGTGAATTGCCCTTGACTAGCTGTGAGTCTCATGCCTGCAGCGATGCCCCAATGGGAGACTGCATTTTAGAGCATCCTGGCTCATATTTCTGTCGTTGGCACGTCCTCAGCACTTTACCCAGACTTCAAGATTCCTTAATGACTAGAAATTGAAAGCTATTACTAACATCAAAAGTAAGAATATAGGAAGCAATCGGCAATTTTCTCTGGAGCTATTGGCCTGAATTCCCTCAGAGGTGCACGGGGTTCTATTGTGGTTCAGGCTGTTCATCCTGAACCAGGATGAGAAAAACCACCACAAGCTCGTGTTCTTTCTGTGGGTGATAGAGCCATTACTGAAATGCGGGGAGGAGTGCTCCTAGGTTTTCAACCCTGGTTGTCAGACTTGTTGAGGCACTTATAATTTGTATTTTAGGGCTCAAACGAAGCGCAAGTTAGGCCTTTCACAAATAGGTCCTTTGATTTCCTCCACCCTCCTCTCTGCTTGCTGCACTGGAGCCCCATTGGACCAGCCCCAGTTCCCGAAGGCACAGTGTCCTAGGGTGCCTCTGTGGTGGCCATCAGTGCTGTGGCCAAATCTCCTTCTGGCTTCCGGGTTAGACAAGATTGCCCTTCCTGGCCCCCTTGTGGCTGGGAGAGACTGTATCAATAGTTCTGGCCACTAACTTGAGTGGAGGTGATGGGCTGCTGGTGCAAGACCCGGCTGGATTTCCCTCCATCATAGTGACTAGCAAAGCTGAAGATGGCAGCTGTTCTGCCAGCACGTTCTCAACCAATTTATGGTGTGGAGGTGAGAAACAAACTTCTGTTATCATGAGCCACTAAGATTCTGGGATTGTCACTAGGCCATTCAGATGGATACAAGTTTCTTTGATTTTTGTACCTTTAAACGTGCTTTTCCTTCTGCTCAAAATCTGCACCCTCCTTTCTCTGCTTGGCAAATTCTTACTGATCCTTCCAGACCCAGTTCAGAATTTCCTTTCTGCGAAGACTCTTTTGACATCCTCGGGAAGGTGGACTCTGTCTATTCTGTGCTTCCCCACCAGTCTCTGTGCAAGCTTCCATGATGGCCTGAATCACATTTTATGCTTGCTATCTGTTGACATGTCTGTCTTTATCTCTTAGATATGAACATCTTGAGGGCAGGAACTGTGCTTAGTTTAGTTTTCTATCCAAATTGTCTGTTTCAAAGTACAAGCTTAACAAATGTCTCACAGAGAAATTAAGGCACTCCTAAGAGTTGATGGGCAGAATGAAGGTCTTTTCACTGGTGTTACCGTTCATCATCCCAATGCCCCAGATTTCCAGAACTGGCAATTTACCAAATGTTGGAAGACATCTTTAAATGTTGATTTCTTTCCTTTTTTAACATTATTTGAGTAACTATTGTATTTTAAAATGTCTGCGGTTCAAATAGCTAAAAAGGAAGAAAGCATTGTACCATCAGGCTCCCATCTTTTGATAATTACCCATCTTTACAGGAAACAATTTTCAAAAGATACGGGATTTTAGAGAAAATCAACCTTTATGGGCAGTTATTTGAAGCTGTTGTAGTTTGGGTGTTTCGGTCTGGCTCTCCTTGTTTGAAATAGGTATTTATTAACTTCATGCCCTCAGTTTTTGTACATGCATTTATGTACATCATCAAATGAACCTCCCTCCATTGTTGGGAATATACTATTAGTTCAAATATAAGCCGGGGAGATTCTATTTCAGTGTTTGTTGTAGATTCCATTCTGGGTAGAAAATCAGGGGAGGTGCCATTATTGTTTAGGCTGGTTCCCCATAGAAGAGGCATCACAGTTACTGTTTGCAGTGTCTTTAATTTTATAATGCACCTGTGTATACTGCCAAATGCACTTCAGTGAGGTAAGAATAGACTCTTAATTCTAACAGGAACTGACAAGATTTTGTCTCAATGTCACTTACAGAAGAAGCAAAATCCAGGTCCAGGAGAATGTCACCCTTGTCTTGGGTCTAGAGTAGAAAGAAAAAGGTTATGTCCACTAGGTAAGATCCAAGGTGTGTGTCTGCTTACAAGTCCCTTATGGTTTGAAAAAAGTGCAACTAAACACCCAGGAAAAGGTGCATTTGTGGAGCTAGCAGCCCTTTGATTCTCTGTTTTGGTTTCGAACAACTATCAATTCTCTCTCTCTTTTAATTAAAAAGAGGATTTTTACATTGTGGTGGACATCTCTCCTGTTTGCCTGCTCAGCATCCATTCCTCCTTCTAGTAGTAACAGGGTCTCAGTGTTTGTCCCAAGCCTGTTATTTGAGAATACCATAGTTAGAAGTCTGGGCTCCGGAGCTGGGCTGCGTGTGAATTTAATTCATTCATGCTGGGTGACCTGGGGTGTGTTACTTAACCTTTCTTGTCTTGGTCTGCTCCACTATGAAATGGAAGAAGGATATTACCTACTCCATAGAATTGATGTGAGCATTTACAAATGCGGTAAAGCACTTAGAGCAGGGCTGATGCATAATATGAATGCAGTAAATGTTAGCTATTATTAGGAAATTCTTACATGACAATTAACTTCCTTAGGGAGTTTGTAAACATCTTCTATCATTGGCCATGACTGTAGAAGTAACAGCCTGATATATTTTTTTTTCTTCAATACATGTGACTTGATTATTTTCTCTTTGAAAATCAAAGAATTATTTCTTTAGAGGTAAGTTTTGATACTGATCATCCATATATTTTCTAGTATGTGATGTGCTCCTTTGGTTTGTAGATTAAAGTCTTTCTTCATTTCTGAAAAGTTTTCTTGAATAACATCTTTACATATTTTTTGTTGCATTATTTCAGTTTCTTCAGAAGGGATTCTATTTATGGATATATTGTACTTCTTTTGTGTTTCATATGATCTTCTAGCTAATCTTTGTTCCATCTCCCACTATTCTTGATTTGTCTTCTAGATCACTTAAAAGGTTTTCAGCAATTTTCCTTGTGCCATTTCCATTTCCAAGATAGTCTTTGTATCTATGCTGGTTTCACCTTGTTCCTGCTTCCTTCCTGAGCTCTCCAGCTTGTTGTAATTCCTCCTGTTGTCTTGCCCTGTCTTTCCTGAGCAAATACATCCTTGCTTGTTTTATAGTTTTTTTAAATTGTGATGTGTTTGAACACAAACTTTACTTTAAAAAAAAAAAGATTTTATTTATTTATTGGACAGAGAGAGAGAGAGAGAGAGCACAAGTAGGCAGAGTGGCAGGCAGAGGAAGAGGGAGAAGCAGGCTCCCCGCTGAGCAGGGAGCCTGACGCAGGGCTCCATCCCAAGACCCCGGGATCATGACCTGAGCCACTTAACCAACTGAACTACCCAGGTGCCCCCAAGCTTTACTTTTTCTGTAGCACTTTTTTTTTTCCTTGTGTTGACTCTTCACTGCTACTTGTTTTCCTATTACCCTTCCACCCCCCAATTTTTTTGTTTTGGTTTTAATTGGAGGAGTTTTGTAAAGATTTTTTGCTGGTTCTCCCTTGACTTTTCATCATGTGAACTAGAGGAGTCCCTCCAAGAATGGCTATTAATATGTAAGAGGTTCAGGTTAAGGAGTGGGCCTTAGACATTTTCCAGGCTAGCTGGAATTTTCTTTGGATCATGCTCAGTTTCTTTATGACCCAGGTTTGTGACTGAAGGTTCTTTTAGTCTTTACCTTCTCCAGTAGATATCTGAAATTACAATACTCAGTCCCTCTTCTTGCCTATGTCTCCCTGACAAGCTGCTTCGCACAGAGGTGGCCCTTCTTTGTGATTCCTCATTCAGCTATGCTTTTCCTAGATATTATTATCCTGTAAACTGGCAACAACTTATGCTAATCATCAGTATATAGAACATATACTCTAGTAACTCTTTTACTTATTTTGAAGAACTAAGTACACAATTTAAGGTGCTAAAACTTTTGCAGTATTTATGAGAAGAGCCTCTAACATCAAAGTGTTGTCGAACAATTCTTTTGATGGAGAGGATAGCACCCAACTTTTAGGAAGGAAATGTTTTCCCCTGTCATGTTTCTTGTTGAGATTTAAGTTTTTCATGGAGAGTGTATCTATATGAGGTCACCTAATAAAATATTTTTGATTAATACAATTTTGGACCAAAGAGTTTTTAAGTTTTCAAAGATTAATGATATTCTTTTTTTAAGTTAAATTAAATTAAATTTATTTATTTATCAGAGAGAGAGAGAGCATAAGCAGGGGGAGCTACAGGCTCCCTGCAGAGCAACGACCCAGATGTGGGACTCAATCCTAGAACCCCGAGATTATGACCTGAGCCGAAGGCAGATGCTTAACTGACTGAGCCACCCAGGCATCCCAATATTGATGCTATTCTTGATAAGCTTTTTGTTAACTGAAAAAAAAAATCATCTATTTGCAAGTCCTAAAAATTATCGAGTTTATGTACCATTCTCCCTTCTACAACCTACATTTACAGGTTCAGGGAGGTGAAATGTTTTTATAAATTTTGTGACCTGGGCCTTACGTCTAGTTTCCTGGACTTCTAGTTCTTTCCACTGCCTCAGTTTGCCTTGTCGGTTTATCACTTTAGGTATGAAAGATCGAATAGGGATAATTTAGAAAATTTCAGAGTTAATCTGTGAATCACTCTAGATAGTATTTATCTCCCTTACACTATCTGCCGAGTTCTGAACCTGGGCCACACAAGCCTGATCTGTTGGCAAGAGGGTTGGTGAGAGAGAAGGTTGTGGTCATAATATTAGCAACGACTTAATGATGTGTTATTAAAAGTACCTCTGGGGTGCTCTGATGCAGTTGGTTACACATCTGGCCTCAGCTCAGATCATGATCTCCAGGTCTAGGAATCAAGCCCCATGTCAGGCTCCCTGCTCAGTGGGCGTTTGCTTCTCCCTCTCCGCCTCCCTCTGCCCCCCGCCCCTGCCCCACCGCTCATGCCCTCTCTCTCTCTCAAATAAAGAAATAAAATCTTTTAAAAAAAAATACCTCTTCTACTCCTAAACTCATGAAACAAACCGAGGGTGGCTGGGGGGTAGGGGCGGGTAGGGATAGGGTGGTTGGGTTATGGACATTGAGGAGGGTATGTGCTATGGTAAGTGCTATGAAATGTGTAAACCTAAGGATCCACAGACATGTACCCTGGGGCAAATAATACATTATGCTTTAATTAAAAAAAAAAATACCTCTTCTTTGGGCTCTTTAAGCAAAATTGTAAGAGCTTTAAGAAGATATAAAGACTTGGGACCTAACTTCAGTAATCCAGAACATGTGACAGAGCTTTCTAGCGTGGAATTGTTGGGGAAGTGATAGCTTTTGATGGATAGATAATAAATGATTGACAGTGGAGATGGGGTAGAATCATGAGACTGGTAGCCATCACCTGTCTTTCTAGAAAAACATGAGAGGCTGGAGGAAATGGTCAGTTACTGGAAAACAGTCCAAGTGAGGGTCCTGGAGTGAACAGAATGAGGCAGTGTACAGTTGAAGGCATAATCATTCTTTGGAAATGGTGGGTTTTGTTTTCCATTGCAATCTCCAGGATCAAGATCTTTTATTTTACATGGAGTTCAGTAAGGGAGAAATGACCATAGTGAAGCCACACAGTTTGTCTTTGGCATTTCTGCCTCCTTGGGGATCCATTCTTTTGGGTCTGGCCTCCTTAGCTCCGCATTAAATGTTTGCATCTTTTCTCTGGGACTTAGTCCAGCTGAGCATGACTTTATATTGCTGAATGAACATCATTACAAAGTTTGGAAGAGAAAGAAGATTCTTTATAGCCTTTCCATCAGTACAACAAATATCAAATAATTGTCTTGATTCTGTTTCATTTCTTTGTCCATCTTATGCCCATTCATCTGTCAGTTACTATGTGTGAGTTGCCCTGCTAGGTGCTGGGCATACAGTGGTACAAAAGGCTATTTGTTCCTTGACCTCATGGACATTGCAGGCTGGTAGGTAAAGTCACAGCCATAGAGTCATGTGCCACCCTCCTCTGATTCCCCTTCACTTTTGTTCCTCCTGGACAACTGCCTCTCTTTGATAGGGAGAAAGAAAGAGAACATCAGTGTTTCCTTAGTTCTGGGGACAAAAGCTGAGACTGAGAATTGTCTTTGGGAGCTCTGGAGGCTGATCCTTAGGCTAGGAGCAAGGGCAAAATGGAGAGGAAAGAACTGAGTACGAAGGAGGAGAATGGGAGGAAGGGAAGGAGGGAAGATAAGATGCTCATAGTAGGGCATGGGAGGGTGTCTACTAGCATCTTAGTTATTCCCGGTTCCAACTCTTCATATTACTGAAACTTTGACAGAAATAAAAGATATTCTAGTCCCTTGAATTCAGTTCTGGTTGAAAAGAGGTGCTCTTTGCCTTGCGCTTTGGTGATGTGCCCTGACTTCTTGTGTCCTTAGTAAATTGTCCTGAAAGTTTCACTTACCCATTTAGTCTGTGTTTATAACAGCCTAGTAATACTGAATTTCCCCTGGCCAGCCTCGAGAGCCTTAAACTAACAGCCCCTGGAAGACAGGAAATCACCATGGAGGTGTGGAGGGATGGGTAGGTCGGGGTATCCTCTGACCTCCTTGGGATCTGAGAAGGAGGGGAGGGCTGGCAGTGTCCAGACAGTTTCGGGGAGAGCGCTGGACTTACATCCATCCTGTCAGCCCCAGGAAGAAGATGCTGGATGAAGTTTCCCTTTCAGGGAATGGTGTGTCTCTGGGGGGGGGGGGGGGGG
>CM052897.1:99903846-99919888 GCA_028534135.1 Potos flavus
CCGGGACGGGGATCTGCACGTGGGCCACCCTCTGACAGGTGGACGCGGGAGAAGGGTGGGGAGTAAAAGAGCATCTCCGATATGGCAGGCTAGAGGGAACCCCGAGTTCCTTTCTCCAGCCAGTAGGAAAGGATGTTTCCAGGTACAAGCTCCGCCTCTGGGTACCCTACTAAGCCCCCTGCAGGCAGGGCTAAGAAGGGGGCAGCCGTTCACTTTTCACTAAGTCTCTGGGTTTCAGCAAAAGGAGAGGGGGAAAAACCAGGGGGTGCCGAACAGGAGCGAAGGGCGGCCAGGGTCGCCCAGGCCCGCTAGCAGTTCCAGTCCGGGGACCGAGGCCGCCTGAGAGGGTCACGGAGCCCGTGCCAGGCGCTCCCCGAATCCACCCGCAGCCCGGGCGCCTAGTAACTCCCGAAGTCCATCTCCCAAAGGGAAAACGAGGCGGCGCCTGGCACGTCCTGCGCGTCCCCGGCCCTGAGGCTTCCAGGCTTTCTCCTCGCCACGAGGCCCCCTCCCCCGGCCAGAATTTGACGCGATCGCCGATTTTGGTGCAATGCGAATTAGCTCTAGTCGCCGAGTCGGGAGGGACCGACAGGCTCCGGGAGCGCCAGAAGCCGGCAGGCACCGCGGGGCCCGAGTCAACGCCCACCTCCGCCTGCATCCCCACCGCCTCCTCCCGTCGCCATAACAACCGGCCCCCCCCGCGGGCTCCGCGCTGCCCCGGGACACACCGGCCGCTGGCCGGGGCGCTCCAGGAAAGCGCCCCCATTCTCGGCGCCTCGGATCCGGGCAACCTCGCACTCCCGCCCCCACCCCGCTGCTGCCAAGCACAACGCAGAGGCGCCCCCTCCCGCCGCCAAGTAGGAAAGCCCTCGCGCCCCCGAGACTTGACTGCAGAATTAATAAAGCACCTCAAGGGGCTGGGGTCCTCCCGCGCGCACTCCGGCGCCCTGCACCTGCCGCGGTCGCCGGCACCTGCCCTCTCCGGGGCTCCAGGGCGCGCGCCGCGGCCAGTCGACCGTGGTGCCCCGCGCCCGGTGCACAGCACTCTCGGGGAGCAGGACATCCCCGAAGGCGGCAGCGCGCCGGAGGCGGGGAGGCGGGAGGCGGCCCGGGCGCGCAGGGAGGGCGGGGAGCCCTAGGGAGGAGGAGGAGGCGGGGGAGGAGAGCGAGGAGGAGGAGGGAGCAGGGCGGGCGGCGGGGAGGGAGGAGAAGGGAGGCAAGAAAGTAGCAGAAAGTGAGGCTGGCAGCCGGCGGCAAAGGAGCAGGGCGAGCGGCGGCGGCGGCAGGAAGTCTGTGCCCGAGACGAGCAGAAATAAGAGCCAGGGAGGGACCGCGGCGGCGGCGAGAGTGAAAGAGGAAACTGCAGAAGAGGAAGCTCTGCCGCAGCACAAAGTCTCCTCCGGCTCGCGCGCCGAGCATCCCCGCGCGCCCGCCCTAGCCCTCCCGGGCGGACTTGCGGTCGCCGCCTGCACCCCTGTCGCCGGGCGCCCCCTCCTCAGCGTGCCCACCCCGGCCCCACGCGCCCCAGCCGCGCCGCCTCGCCACCCTCCGCACACGCCGCCCTCGTCTGCCATGGCCCGGGAGAACGGCGAGAGCAGCTCCTCCTGGAAAAAGCAAGCTGAAGACATCAAGAAAATTTTCGAGTTCAAGGAGACCCTCGGAACGTAAGTGGGGCTCCGGGAGAGAGAAAAGGGTGGAGGTACCAGTGGCCGCCGGCGTCCAGGCGGCGCCTACTGCCACCGCCGCCGGCCGCCGCGGCAGGAACCGGCTGGTGGCCGCGTCCTCATTGTCCGGTTCTCGGCTCTGCGGAGCCCCCCCGCATGTCCAACGCGTGGGTTTGCGTCCCTTGGGCGCGGGTGGGCACCAATCCCGGGCGGGGGCAAGAGGAGCTCCGAGCTTTTATGAGGACAGTCACCGGCAGGCGACTTTCCACTTCCCCTGACACCGCCACCCTCTCGACTTCTTTCTCCCCACGCGTGACTGTGGGCAGAGTATGGTGGATATGAGTGTTTACTGGCTGTGTGCGTTTACTCACCGTGTGTATGGGCACACCGTGTAGATGACAGATAGGGTCTCGAGAAAATGGGGCTCCGGTCATTCCCATTGCCGTCCTTCCATCGTGTATTCTTACAGAATGGACATCTGCACGTACTAGGTGTAGGCAACACTTTGGATGCCACGCGATTATGGAAGGGAAGAATTTCGCAGTGTTCAGGGTCACGTGTGGGTAAAGCCTTCCCTGAGCGTGTGTCCATTTCACACAGGCTCCGCCACACACCCTTGGGTGCATGTCTCCAGGGAGGGTCTGTGAGTGTGTCTTTGTACAGGCGACTCCTCTCTCGGGCTGTCTCCAGTCCCAGTGTTGGTGGCTGCGTGTCAAGAAAGCTGAAACACTCAGAAGTCTGTGGCATGAATGCCCCAAGCATGGGCTGCTCAGTTCAGCGGCTGCTCTCTTTCTGCCCGGGAGTTGGTTTTTGTTTTTGTTTTGCAGCGCCCCAGAATAGGTAGGGAGGCTGATAGTGAAAGAGAATCAGGCAGTGCTGGGTGAGTCTGAAGTTCAAGTTCTTTTCTCCCCTCATGTGATGAGTATCTGTTGGTGATCAGTATCTGTCAGTATATATATTCGCTCACACGCACACATGTGCTATATGAACTGAACATTTTGCAGGGGTTTATGGAGGTGTTGATTAGGCTGGGAAGAGAAAGAGGAGGTGTTTGGTGAGATAAATCACTGTGTTCTTCCTTCTTCCCTTTCTTCTCTTTCCTCCCTTTCCTTGTTTTTGTGGTTGGTTTGCTTTCCCAGAACCACATTTTCCCCACCCAGATTGTCTGCTGCCCCCTCCTCAGGGTCTACGGTGGCTGGTCAGTCATTTCCCTCACCCCCACCCCCACATCTGCAGTGGATCCCCCAGGGCGAAGTTGTGAAGGCAGCATTCCCAGCCATGCTGGCTTCCGATTCCCAGGAAGGCACCTTGGCAAGCCTGAGAATAGGGTCTCCCAGCTGTGGTGCTGCACTTTAAGGAGGGCACCTGTGGGTATAGACTTTCTACCTTTGTTGGGATGAAAACAGAAAGGACTTGGCCTTTTTAATAGAGAGGGGTTTGGGACTGCCTCTCTCAGCAGGGCCAGTTAGGGGGTGAGTTTTGGTCAAAACTTTTGAACATTACTATTGAGGTTTATTCAGATATGGGGTTTTGATGCTGGGATGCTCAAGTTATGAAGCAAGAAGCATGCCCTTGCTTGTCATCCTGAGACCGGTTATGTGGCTGCAGATGAGGGGATGGGAGAGAGTGAAGTCTCGGCGTGTAGGAATGCCTTCCTTTGCGTGGGGCGTTCCCGCCTGAGCCCCTCACTCTGGTCCCCCTGCCTGCAGCCTCCAGGTGGGCAGAGGCGGTCTCCCGCTAAGCGACTCCTGCTTTTCAGGGGAGCCCTGCAGCCTCCCCTCTGCCGCAGCCAGGCCGCTGAAGCTCAGTGAGCTGTGGCTTTATTGAGTGGCTTCTGCTGTAGCAGGCGCTGTTTGGGGGTGACTGCGGGTGATTTTCCCTCTGGGAAGGATGGGGATTTGCCTTCTGGAACCAGAGAGGCCAGTGGAGCTGTTGCAGAACAGTCTCTTTGACTCTGATCAGGTGCCCTGTGAACTTGGGCACGGGTCTCTATTGGGGTCCTGAAGCTTTGCCTTCCACCTTGGAAATAATTCTTTGAAAAGAAGCTTCCCACTGAGGCCCTGTGGTGCTGGCATGGGTTCTAAAAGAGTCTAACCCAAATAATTAAATGATCAAAATGTTTTTACTCAATGACATAATAATAATAGTCATTATAGGTGACTTTTTTAAAGGAATACCAAGTACCAGGCATTGTTCTAAGTGCCTTACATGTATTTCACTCTCAGAATAAGCTTAGAAGGTGGGTTTTGCTATTATTCCCAATCGGCAGGTGGGAAAAATGAGGCAACAGAGAGAGTAAGTGACTTGCCAAACACAAGCTAGTTCTAGGCAGAACAACTTGTCATGATCCATATGGGGTTGAGCTAATTTGTGGCTTATGTAACAGCAAACGTTTTCTAATAATTTGATTTAACTTGAATATTTGGAAAGCTAATTTTAACAGTAATGCAAAGAAAACATCATTTGTGGGTTACTCTGTTACCTAAATATGGTAACATTTCAAAGCTTTTGGAGTATCAGCATTATTTTGTCTCTTTGAACTTCCTAGCAGTGGTCTGAAGTTCAGGATGCTTGTTTCACCCGGGGCCAACTCCAGTGACCTTGGCCTGAGTCCAGATAGGGAGGTGGCTTCCAGTCTCATCTGTGCGGATGTGGAGTCTGGACCCCTCTGCTATCTGTAATGAAACCTAGCGTAAGTCAAAGGCATCACTCATCAAGATTGGGATTCATTTCCAAGGTACTCTGAAGCTCCAAGTCATTTTGTTTGTCACACCTTCCCCCACATGCCTTCAGGATCCTAAGGCAGGAAAGCCCTGCCAGGAGCCAGACTGTCATCTCACAGTGTTAAAATGCTTTTAAAATAAAACATTGTAAAGGCCCGAGGAGCACACTTTGCCAAACTTCGTCATCCGATATCTAGCTGCCTGATTCAAGTACCTTTCCCTGCGGAGCTAGAACATTTACTGTTGAAGCCGAACGGTCGAGTCATTTAGTTTGGTGGTCAGAGGGGCCTTGCTGGAGGGTGGGGGCCAGATGGGAGTAAAGGTGGGCCCAGGAGGGTGGGAAGGGGATGAAGAAACCAAGGACAGCCTAGGCAAAAGGATCTGTCTTTGGGGTTTAGGCCTATGTTAGCTCACGTGCCTCTCGAGTCGGGCCTCAGGAAAAACCTCCCAACCAGTGGGCTGCAGGTAACTTCCTTTGAAAGGGAATTCCAGAACCTGACCATAGCTCTGAATAAGGCGAACGACCTAATTACTATTTAGTAATCAATGACATGTTTTCTGATCTTTGGCACACTGTGCGAGCAAATACATGTCGTGTAACAGCAAATTAGGGGTAGCGAACATTTCTGTCAGCATGTTTGCCGAGGCTCTTCAGATCGCCTCTATTCGAGATACCTTTCAACGACTTCTGAAATTAAAAAAAAAAAAAAGATAATTTGCCATTCGGAGAATACAGATGGGAAGAAAGCTTTGGCGTGGTGTCCAGGAAGTACCCCAGACTCACAGAAATCACTTCTGTAATTTCCACACCATGAAAGCCTTCTGAACAGAGAAGGCCTCTGTACTTGGCATGACACAGAATGATTGTCCCAATATACCTCCTTTCCTCTGGAGTATAGGAAATGGCATGTCCTAGAAAATAGATCTTCATCTCTGCAGGGTGTGAATACGTGGTTTTCTTATAGACTGAACGTTTTACGGTGAAGTAATTGCTGTCTGTAGGGGGCTGGACTGGGCATCATGGAGGGTTTGAGCCTGGCTTCCAGGTCTGGCTCAGCCACTAATGGGTTGTGTGGCCTCTGGGCCTCTTGGTCAGTTGTCCACATTACTCTCTCCCTGTCTCAGCGTCCTCCTCTCTAAAATCAGGGGTGGGGGGCAGGAAGATAAGATGGTTTTCAAGTGCCCTTACAGCCCTGAGATTTTATGGCTCACTTGTGCAAGGAAGCTACTCTCTGGGGCTCCTTATGAGCTTTCCATGTGTGGCTAGTGCCACTCATTTCTGTTTGGAGCGACATCGTTAGACCCATGCTAGTAGCGAAGTGAAATAGCTCAGGACAGGAAGTCTTATCCCACTTAATGTCCATAGCATAGTGCGTTCCCTTTTTCATTAAATGAGTGCCTGCTGGTGCTGCTTTAGAAAGGATATAAATAGAAATATCCGTGGGGCAAACACGGTCTTTTCCTGCTCACATCATACTTACACTCGTTATTCTGAAATTGTTCAGTAAATACACCTGTTGAGGACACAGATGATTGATTTATCTGGAAGCCCTGGTGGAAAACATACTCAACAGTGCTTTTTTGGGATGTAGGCCCCCCCGGGGGGGGGGGAAGGGGGTAGAACGCAAAGCTGCTTCAGGTGGTTTGTATATTTGACCGGCTGATTTAATAGTATTTATCCTGAGATTATTCAGATTTTTAGAGTCTGGGTGAAGCATTTGAAAGAATATCACCAAGAGGAACGTAGGGGCAGAAGAAGCCCCTAGATTTCTCCCTGAGTGTATCCCAGCTGCGGTATTTGTTAGGAGTTTGTATTTCTCAGCTCTCTTGTTTGGGGGGGCAGGATATAAATTCAGCCTCTCATACATTTAAAGATATCTACTGAGCATCCATATTCTAGGCACTGCGGGGCATAGTTGCAAATAAACAACCAAAAAATGCCCGCCCTCTTGGAGCTTACCTTCTGGTAGGAGAACCAGGGAATGAAAAAGATAAGTAAAAC
Source organism: Potos flavus (assembly GCA_028534135.1). Taxonomy (NCBI): domain Eukaryota; kingdom Metazoa; phylum Chordata; class Mammalia; order Carnivora; family Procyonidae; genus Potos; species Potos flavus. The sequence goes on from CM052897.1 coordinate 99,910,236, forward strand.
GTGGAGTATGGTGCTTAGTATACACGTGAGGGGGAAAAGCCAAGCAGGGAAGGGAGATTTTGTGGAGTGGGGTGATGGCAGCTTGAGGCTGGGTAGTCATGGATGGCCTCACTGAGAAGCTAATATTTGAATACCATCTAAAGGAGCCCTGGGACATCTAAAGGCAGAACGTTCCCATCAGAGGGGGACAGCAAGAGCTGAAGGCCTGGCGGGAAGCTTGTCTGGTGTTCCAAGAGGCCCATGTGGCTGGGAGTGGGTGGTCAGGGGAGAAGGGTGGGAGCTGAGCTAAGAGGGTGAGGAAGTGGCGGGGGGAGGGGGCAAGGATTTTGAGCAGAGGAGAACCTTGATCTGACTCCGATGTTTCCACTGTCACTGTACTTGCGGTGTTGAGGATGGACCAGCGGGCTCCGGGGCGGAAGTGGGGACACCAGCTTGGAAGCCATTGCAATGATCCAGGTGAGAGACAGATGGTTTAGAAGGAGGAAGTAGCTATGGAGGTGATGGGAAGTGATTGGATCCTGGATATTTTTGGAAGGGACAGCAGAAAGGAATTGCTGTGGTTGGGTGTGAGATTCTCAAAGGCTTTGGGGTTGGAAGAACAGTGCCATTGGATGGTTTTGGTCAGTTTATGCAAGGATTTTCTGAGTGCCTGCTCCGTCCATGCTCTGGGAGGCTCTTGGAAACAGTTTAGCGGTAAGCGCACATCCTTTGGGCTTCTGGGCCCCCCTCATGAGTGATTCCTGCATTTCAAGATGAATTTCCTTCCCTCTGAGTTTATGTCCAGAGAGGACTTTTGAAGTGCCTCCTCCTGGGTCACAGAGGGAAAGTGGTGATAGGCTGAATATTTTAGCAACTAGAAGAACTGCTTAATTTTCTGTGAAAATGCTGGGGTTTGCCTTAGAATTATCAATAGGAAGAGCTAGCTCACCTTGACAGGTGGGCCTATAACTCTTCTCTCTCTCTCTCTCCATATATATGTATGATATATATATATATATATCATATATATATGACATATATGTGACATATATATGATATATGGTATATATATATCATATAACTCTCTTCTATAACCTATAACTCTCTCACTTAATTTGGCAATTCAAAGTCCAGACATTCCATGAAAAATAATGAACACGAGCATTCTTGCTATTTCTTTCTTTGACAGGATGTTCTGTATTTGGAGAGGAAAAGCCAAACATTTTTCTTGACTGGGAAAAATATAACAAATACTGGTGTTATTGATTAGTACAGTGGGATTTGGGAAGTCATGCTTTGGGTAGAGAGCTTGTTCCCGAAGGGGCTAATAAGGACTGTGTCTCAAGGAAAAATTTCTGGTTCAAACGTGGCTACTGAATGGATAATAATTAGACTTAGTAGGTAGACATTCGTGTCCCCTCGGGGGAGGATTTTAGGGGTTAATTTGTTGAGTTTTTCTTTGGCTAGGTCTCCATAAATCCCTTTAATCTTTCCTTTCCCCAAATAAATCTCCTTAAATCCCCTGCAATCTTTCTTCTTCTCCCCTTCTCTCCTCTGGGACAGCTTAGGCATTCGTTCAGTGGCGGACTGTCACATTGCTGATCATCTTGCACCCACAGTGGTAAACCTCCAACCTCACATCTCCAATCCTTACCAGATTTTCCAGAAATCTTCGGGGAGTCCACAGCCCCCTGGGGACCCATATTTTTAATTGAAGAAGGAACTGCTTCTGGGTGGCCAGCAGGAAGCCTAGTGTCCTAGTCAGTTGCCTTGAGTTTCTTTTCTGGCCCAAGGTGGTCAATCCAATGCATATGTAGCTAAAACAGAAGGGTATGTAGACTCTGGGAGAGAAGCTATCCTAATCTTCTTTCTCACTTCATGTTGGTTATACCCCTTTGACTTTCTTTGGTGCAGGAAACCACTTTTTCCTTGGGTTAGCTCTCACTATATCCTGCTTGATTTCTAAAAAAAATGTTTATTATGCAATAAATGGATTATTTAGGTTCCAGTCAGACCAAGGCTAACTTCTAAATGAATGCCACAGGCCAAGTTCATTCAGTGGCACACCGAGTTCATTCCACGTCTCTAGTGATCGGCTCTGTATCTTGTGCTGTTTTTCCTAGTTATCTCAGGGTTCAGAAACAGAGGGATTCTGTCTTCTAGGTAACACCAAATCTTGAGGATAAGCCTTGAAAATAGCAAGCCGGGTAGGAGAGGCCTCAGGAGGCCTTGACCCTTAACCATTCCAACTGTGTGCTTCTGGAGAGGTTCCTTAATCTTTGAGTTAAGATGGAGACGGAAGTTGTTGCCTTGTGGGATTCTTGTAAGGATTCAATGATGTATAGGAGGTGCCTGGCACATAATTGGGATTACGTAAACAGTAGCTGTCATCAACTCTAGTTGCTTTCAGTGGCTGTAGTTGAGGGGGACTGCCTATGGAAATTCAGGGCCAGGACCATGGGGAAGAACATGTCAGTATCTGTTGGAAACTGATTTTTGGAAGCTCTTGTTGCAAATATGCAGAATGGTGCCTGTTTGACCTCCCCCCTCTCCCCTGCCCAAATTGATTTAAGAAACCATCAACAAGTCTTCAGTCAGCCAGGGACGAACCATTCATTGCTGGGTGTTTTGCACAGCACCGTAGTGAGTGGCTAAGTGTGTAGGCTCTGAGGTTACTAGGACCTGAATGCAAATCCTGGTCTACTGCTTCTCAAATTAGTGAGAATTTGGTTTTGGGCAAATTATTTGGCCATTCTCAGCCTCATGTCCCTAAAACAGGATAAGACTAGCACCTAATCTCAGGGCTGTAGGGAGGATTTAAGGAGAGCCCACGAAAACTACTCAGTACAGTGTGTGGCCCATGAACGTGTTCTCGGGAAATGCTCATTCCCTCTCATTAGCCCCTGTGGTGCTGGAACATTGCTCCTGAGAGGCCATTTGCACAGATCTGGGGGGTCCATGGAGCCATCCGGCATTTGCTCCCCCCAGGAGGGTGATTAGTTCATAGAGCGCTAGCATTAACCAAGAGACTCTGCCTGAAACGTCCTCCGGGCCAACTCGTGTGCTGGAGTGACCTAGTTCGCCGTGTATCACAGGCTCATTCCTTCCTCTGGTTATCTCATCAGCTTTGTCTCTGCACCTCTCCCTGCAGCCTGAGCTGGGGCTTTTGTTTTGTTTTGTTTTAGCCTGTCCCTGTCTGCGTCAGCTTGTGCAACAGTTCTCTGAACAGTTTCTGTCTTCCCAAACAGCCCACAGGTCGCCGTGGCCCTGCTTCGGCTTCAACGTGCTTTTCCTTTCTGAGAATTGCTACGGGATGTCAGCTTCATTTCTCACTGAAAAGAAGGTTCTGATGTGAGGGCTTAAGTAATTATTTGCCACATGGCAAAACATCGTGGAGTTTTGTAGTTTAAAGCTGATATGTCCTGAGTTGATTTTAGTGGCAAGAGCATTTAAGAAATGGCAGCATGTCTGTGAGTACACCACATGGACACGTGTAACAATTTATTTAAAAATATCTTTATGGGGGTTCGCTGTGAGGGCGTGGGATAAGATCTCAAAAGTTTCATCTCCCAGGTCTCAGGATATAGGCGTGACAGTTGGGGAGCGGACATCCGCTGCATTAGGCGAGATCCCTTGTCTTGACCTCTCCATGTTAGCCCTTTTAATGGCCGAAGTCTGGGGTGACAATTTATTGGGACCTCTGTAATGGGGTGAGCAGGGGAAGAAAAGGCTCTGACATTTCTACGTGACAGAGGACCTCCCTGTCTTTCATGACCCGTGACGCCCATCAGTGTAATTGCCTTTACACCGAATGTAATTGGGGTCTGTAACTGGAACCCTAAAGGTTTTCAATACAGCCTCGAAGTCCCTGGTTTTCAAGGGACCCTTTTGTCTGCCTCCTCCCACAACTCTGTCCCCTCTAATACTGAGACCCACAGTATTGTGGGGGAAAAGACACCCAAACAAAAAACAAAGCCCCCAAACTCCGAGGCCCTAAATGTTTTGTAGCATTAGAAAACTTGTGGGTGGACGGAAGAGAGTGGGTGCTGAATGGGAGGTCTGGCGGAGGGCTGGAGTGGCAGGCATCCCACAGGGCTGGTGTCCCCGCCCCCAGGTGTCCTTCTGTCTCTGGGCTGCCACTTCCTTAGCCTTGATAGGAATGGCCGCTTGAAAGTTGCCTTTAAACATGGGAAGATATGAATGCCTTGAAAGAGGTTGAAAGCCCAGCCATTTAGGATGTGAGTGATTTTAGCATATGTGCTGCCGAAGCGAGCACAGATGTGAGTGATTTTGAAGGAAGTGCTTTTTCTCCAACAGTTGACTGAAAAGAATTCATGTTTGAATGTAAGGCAGGAGGGAGATAGGTTAATTGTGGTCTTGGGACTTTGCGGGGACTGAGGAGGCTCAGATGGGTTGCAACCTGGGAGGTGGAGGGCCGAGCGAGGCCCGCTGGGGAGCCATGGCAAAGCTGGGTGCTTGCTGGCCTGGGCTCCTGAAAGGGGGTGTGCTGTGGTGTGGCCTCTGTCTCTCCCTTCTCCCTCCTTCCAGGACCAGGCCGGGACTGTTAGCACTGTGATCCAGCTATGTCAGTGACCCCAAAGTTTGTCTAGGCTGGAGTAGGATCCTAGGTGACCCCAAAATATTTCATTTGTTTAAGAAAAATATGCCTTGAAAAAGCTTGTAGTGAACATTTGGAGCAGACCTTGCATAAAAGTTGGGACGCCTGGGTGGCTCAGTGGGTTAAAGCCTCTGCCTTCGGCTCGGGTCATGATCTCAGGGTCCTGGGATCGAGCCCCATATCGGGCTCTCTGCTCAGCAGGGAGCCTGCTTCCCCCTCTCTCTCTGCTTGCCTCTCTGCCTACTCGTGATCTCTTTCTCTCTGTCAAATAAATAAAATAAAATCTTTAAAAAAAAAAAGTTGGGGACAGCCTGTATCTGACAATATGTGCAGGAATGATATTGCTTGTGGGTTCTTTCTGCTTCTATTAGCATGGTCAGCAAAAATGGAGTTTGTGGTCCTGGTAAGGATAAAAAAGGAACTTGGGCTTTTTGTGGTCCTTTTGGCTCCTTTCACAACTGGGATATGATAACAAGACTTAATATTTGTGTGTGTGTGTGTTTAATTTTGGTAAAAAGTGCATAACAGAAAAGTTACTGTCCTAAACCAATTTTAAGTGTATGGGTCAGAGGCATGGAGGACATTCACGGTGCCGTGCGACCGTCACCATCGTCCATCTCCAGAACTTTCTCATCTCCCCAAACTGAAACTCTGTCCACTTTACACACTAACTCCCCAGTCCACCCTTTCCCCAAGTCCTTGACAATCACCATTCTACTCCCTGTCTCTATGAATTTGACTGCTGTAGGTGCCTCATGGAAGTGAAGTCATAAGATATTTGTCCTTTTGGGACTGGCTTATTTCACTTGGGATAACGTCCTCGAAGCATGTACCAGAACTTCCTTCTTTTTCTTTTTTGTCCCCCTTGCTTTTTAAGGCAGAATAATATTCCACGGTGTGTCTATACCCCATCACGTTTATTCATTCATCTGTTGGTGCACACTTGGGAGTTATTTCTGCCTTTTGGCTGTGATAAATAATGCTGCATGGATATGGGGGTACCCGTATGTCTTCAAGTCCTGGCTTTCAGTTCTCTTGGGTGTGTACCCAGAAGTAACGCTGCTGGATCACATGATATTTCTCTGCTGAAGTTTTGGGAGGGCCGCCATCTTGTTTTTCCCAGCCATGTGGTGTTTTGCTGTTTGCAAAATGCTTTTACCCACACAATTCAGTTATGTTATGGCCCTTACTTTACAGATAAGGAAATGGAGGTTCAGAGAGGTCAAATAACTCACGGGAATGGGAAAACGCTGCTGAGTGGTGGGGGGGATGTCTAAGTGTCTTCTGACTCCCCAGTTCAGTGCTCTTTCTCCTGTGTCACACAGTTTACAAGCTGATTAGTGGGGTTGATGTGGACAGAGAATATTAAAAATTAAGAAGAAATGCCTCCATTTCTGTGGACGTATTATGGTATGGTGAGGAGATGGGCTCTGATTTGTAACAGCTGCTGATTTCCATGGTATAAATACTCCCACATGGAATGGTTTCAAGCTGCCCATGGTTTAACAACCTACTGCAAAATTCTTGCATCAGGCTCTTCCGAGCAGGTATGAGGTGATTCCAGCATACCTCTGAAGGAAGTAGAGGTCAGGAGACTGGAGTTGAGGCCTAGCTCTGTCACTTGAGAATTGTGGAATCGTGATCTTATCCTCTCTATGTCTTGATTACCTTGTTTGTTAAATGGGATAATTACACCTGAATTACACCTGCGTACATTACAGATCTGTTTTAAGTCCCAAATGAGATAAGGCATGTGTAGTAAGGCCTTATACAAATAGAAGGTATTATTATGTTATGAAGATTATAGCTTTAAAAATATTCCTTTCTCATAAATGTTAGTATCACGTACACTCTTTGAAACCTAGCTATCATCTTTTGGGCATTGTTCCCATAGGAGTTGGGCTGTGTCTCAACCTTGACTCTGGAAGCATCAACAGAAACTAGAGTTTCATGGTATAGTTTAACTGGCTCTATTCAGGTGTTTGTTGTTTGCATTCTTAGGGTTTAAGTGATTGGTACGTTAAGAAAAACTAAAAAAAAAATCATAAAAGCAACATGTCATCCTAGCAGAGAATTTATTTATTTATTTATTTTTTAAAAAGATTTTTTTAATTTATCTATTTGACAGAGAGAGAGAGATCACAAGTAGGTAGAGAGACAGGCAGAGAGAGAGGGGGAAGCAGGCTCCCCACCGAGCAGAGAGCCCGATGTGGGGCTCGATCCCAGGACCCTGAGATCATGGCCTGAACTGAAGGCAGAGGCTTTAACCCACTGAGCCACTCAGGCGCCCCCCTAGCAGAGAATTTAAAAAAATCTGGAAGAGTACAGTAAGGAGGGCAATAAGAATTGACTTGTTGTTTGGGTGGGTCCTGGGTAGTTAGTTTCTCTAGAGGGTGGGGAGCTCTCAGGAGAGACCCCAGGGATCAGCTGTTGGGGCTAGGGTCAGGCTGTGGTTATTTACTGATGGGCATGAAAATATTTCAGTATTTTCCCCACTTGGCTGATTGGAACCCTATGCACAGATTGGGTATCTGCTCTGGCTGTAGTGGTGGTGGTCTTTGTTGAGTGCTGTGGGTTTCTGACCACTTGCTTTAGGTTTGTGGGGGGTAGGGGTGAGGGTGTTGTTGGGGTTATTGTCATGTTCCCATCTCTACCCTCATCGGCACCTCTAAAGGTGTACAGAGTCTGGAGTGGGACAGAACCTGGTGCCAACAGGAGACCCTACTCAAGAGACATCTGATAGCTTCGTTATACATGCGGGAAGAAAAAGGCAAAACTATATCCAAGTGTGGCCGACTCTCCCTGGTTGGGGTGGGACAGGAGAACCTGGCTTCAGGCCCTTCACTTATAAAATGAATACTGTTTCCTATAGACTGAATGTTTTTGTCCCCCCTCCCCAAAATTCATATGTTGAAACATAACCCCCAGTGTAGGGGTATTAGGAGGTGGAGCCTTTGGGAGGTGATTAGGTCATGGAAGTGAAGGCCTATGATGGAATTAGTACCATTTTGTAAAAGACACCCCAGGGAGCTCCAGGGCTCTTCCACCACGTGAGGACACAGCAGGAAGGTGGTCGTCTGTGAACCAGGAAGCGGGCCCTCACCAGACACCAAATCTGCCGGCAGCCCTGTCTTGGACTTCCAGTCTCCAGGACTGTGAGAAGTCAGTTTCTGTTGTGTATCAGCCGCTCAGCCCGTGGCATTCTTTTATGGTAGCTGGGAGGGCCTAAGACACTTGCACACACAGTTCTGCCTACTACCGAAGTGCTCACACCGAAAACCTTCAAGCCAGCCTCTCTTTAGAACATAGTATTCACGATCAGCTCGTTCTTGCAATCAGAAGCTGAAGTCTTTCTAACTTGCATGGGTACTGGCCAGGCCAGCTCTCTCATCGGTGGGCTGCCTGAGGCCCCACAGTTAGTCTGGACCACATCCAGAGCTTGGGTGTCATGGTATCCCTGAGGAGGGTGATAGTGAACATTTGGAGGCACTGTCCCATCACCATCAACCTAATGACAGTCACCAGAGAAGAAACTGTCCATGTTAGGGATTTCTTACTTCAGCCATTGTTACGTTCCTGTATCCCCAGTAATTCACTTTGTAGGTGCAAAATGAGCTCCTGACGATGCATTTGGCTCCAGGGAGAATTCAGAGCCATGAACAGTGAGTGCAGTTGTCCCCTTCCCCCCGCCATGCCCCGGCTCCTAGGCTGTGCATCTCCAAGTCGGTGAGAGGGAGCCGCATTTGGAGACCTGAGAGAAGAGCACAGTGGGGGCTCCTGTCACCCCTACAGGGTTTTGTGGGCAAAGACCCACATTGGGAGCCCATGTGGAGGCTTTCCCACATGCCGGCAGAGCAGGTGTCACACACGGGAGCGCCTGGCTCAGACGGGACACCTACACTTTTCATCAATGTTTGCTGAGTAAATGAATGGGTAAGTGGAATAAAAGGAGCACAGGCTTTGATTAGATTAAGGAAGTTCAAGTCCTAACTGTGCTATTTTTTAAAAATTTTATTTTATTTTTTCAGTGTTCCAAGATTCATTGTTTATGCACCACACCCAGCACTCCATGCAATAAGTGCCCTCCTTAATACCCACCACCAGGGTCACCCATCCCCTTCACCTCCCTCCCTTCCAAAACCCTTAGTTTGTTTCTCAGAGTCCACAGTCTCTCAGGGTTCATCTCCCCCTCCGATTTCACTTTTTTCGATTTCACTTTCCGATTTCACAATTCACTTTTCCTTTCCTTCTCCTGATGTCCTTCATGTTATTCCTTATGCTCTACAAGTAAGTGAAACCATATGGTAATTGATTTTTTCTGCTTGACTTATTTCACTCAGCATAATCTCCTCCAGACCCGTCCATGTTGATACAAAAGTTGGGTATTCATCCTTTCTGATGGAGGCGTAATATTCCATTGTATATATGAACCGTATCTTCTTTATCCATTCATCTGTTGAAGGGCATCTTGGCTCTTTCCACAGTTTGGCGACTGTGGCCATTGCTGCTATGAACATTGGGGTACATATGGCCCTTCTTTTCACTGCATCTGTATCTTTGGGATAAATACCCAGTAGTGCAATTGCAGGGTCATAGGATAGCTCTATTTTTAATTTCTTGAGGAATCTCCACACTGTTTTCCAAAGTGGCTGCACCAACTTGCATTCCCACCAACAGTGTTAAGAGGGTTCCCCTTTCTCCACATCCTCTCCAACACTTGTTGTGTCTTGTCTTGTTAATTTTGGCCATTCTAACTGGTGTAAGGTGGTATCTCAGTGTGGTTTCGATTTGAATTTCTCTGATGGCTAATGATGATGAACATTTTTTCAAGTATCTGCTAGCCATTTGTATGTCTTCTTTGGAGAAGTGTCTGTTCATGTCTTCTGCCCATTTTTCGACGTGATTATCTGTTTTTTGAGTGCTGAGTTTGAGGAGTTCTTTATAGATCTTGGATATCAGCCCTTTGTCTGTAGTGTCATTTGTGAATATCTTTTCCCATTCCGTGGGTTGCCTGTTTGTTTTGTTGACTGTTTCCTTTGCTGTGCAGAAGTTTTTT